>JAZHEH010001893.1:0-476207 GCA_036589455.1 Ateles fusciceps
CTGATTAAAAAGTGGACTGAAGTGGGGAACCAGACCGGGAGATTCCCGGGCAGAAAAGTGCCACGAATCTTAATGCTGCTGTTTCAGCCGGCGTAGTGGGTCGCCGCAGGGGAAGGCTGGTACTCCCCTCCACAAAAAAAAATAAAAATAAAAACAGCGGTTGGAACTGCTGAAGATTAGAGTTTCACAGCAAGTGCAGCTGAACCCGGGAAGGTCCAGCTCTGTGGGGGGAGGGGCATCCGCCGAGGAAAATTAAGAAATAGAGGAAACTTTATCACCAGCAAGCTGGACGTCCACTCAGAGACCTAGTCTGAAGGTCAGCAATTACACAGACGACAGGTGGATAAATCCACAAAGATGGGAAGAAACCAGCGCAAAAAGGCTGAAAACACCCGAAATCAGAATGCCTCTCCTCCTACAGAGGATTGCAGTGCCTCATCACCAATTGAACAAGGCCTGATAGAAAATGAATGTGAGGAATCAACAGAATCAGGCTTCAGAAGGTGGATAATGAGAAACTTTTGTGAGCTAAAAGAACATGTTCTAGCCCAATGCAAGGAAACTAAGAACCTTGAAAAAAGGTTTCACGAAATGTTCATGAGAATGGACAATTTAAAGAGGAATATAAGTGAATTAATGGAGCTGAAAAACACAATATGAGAACTTCGAGAAGGATGCACAAGTTTTAACAGTCGAATTGATCAAGCAGAAGAAAGGATTTCAGAGGTCGAAGACCAACTTAACGAAATAAAACGAGAAGACAAGATTAGAGAAGAAAGGGTAAAAAGGAATGAGCAAAGTCTCCAAGAAATATGGGACTATGTGAAAAGACCTGATCTACGTTTGATAGGTATACCTGAATGCGACGAAGAGAATGAATCCAAGCTGGGAAATATTTTTCAGGATATTATCCAGGAAAACTTTCCTAACCTAGCAAGGCAAGACAATAGCCAACTCCAGGTAATACAGAGAACACCACAAAGATATTCCTCAAAAAGAGCAACCCCAAGGCACATAATCATTAGATTCATCAGGGTTAAAACGAAGGAGAAAATACTACGGGCGGCCAGAGAGAAAGGTCAGGTTACCCACAAAGGGAAGCCTATCAGACTCACAGCTGATCTCTCAGCAGAAACCCTACAAGCCAGAAGAGAGTGGGGGCCAATATTCAACATCCTTAAAGAAAAGAACTTTCAACCCAGAATTTCATATCCAGCCAAACTAAGTTTCATAAGTGAAGGAAAAATAAAATTTTTTGCAAACAAGCAAGTACTCAGAGATTTCATTACCACCAGGCCTGCTTTACAAGAGCTTCTGAAGGAGGCACTATGTATAGAGGGGGAACAACCAGTATCAGCCACTTCAAAGGACCCATCAGTAAGCTGCATCCAGATCCATCTTACATGCAAGGATATACAGAGACTCAAAACAAAGGGATGGAGGAGATTTGCCAACCAAATGGAGAGAAAAAAAAAAAAAAAAAAAAAAGCAGTAGTTGCAATTCTCATCTCTGATAAAATAGACTTTAAAGTAATAGAAACCGAAAGAGATAAGAAGGACATTGTATAATGGTAGAGGGATCAATGTAACGGGAAGAGCTAACGACCCTAAGTCTACGCGCACCCAATATAGGAGCACCCAGATACATAGGGCAACTTCTTGGTGACTTACAAAGAGACTTGGACTCCCACACAATAATAGTGGGAGACTTTAACATTACATTGTCAATATTGGACAAATTAATGAGACAGAAGGTTAAGAAGGATACCCGGGACTTGAACTTAAACCTCAAACAAGTAAACTTAATAAACATTTACAGAACTCTCTACTCCAAATCCACAAAACATACATTTTTTTTTCAGTAACACATCACATTTATTCTAAAAGTGACCACATGGTTGGGAGTAAATCACTCCCTAGCAATTGCATAGCATTTCATAGGTTTAAATGAAATATTGGTTGGCTGTTTGTTTGTTATTTTCCTCCCTTATTCCTTTCCGTCTCCATTGTATAACACAATTATTAGTATAAAAAAAGCTTTTTATATCCATTTGTAGACTGCAATCTAGCCTGGGCAATAGAGCAAGATTCCCGTTCTCTCTCCCCTTTTTTTTTCTTCTTTTTTCTCTTTATTTCATTCTTTTTTTCTTCCTTCTTTCTCTTTTCTCTTTTTTCTAAAAAAAAAAAAAAGAAAAAACCCACAGAGAAAAGCAAACATGGAAAGGACAGGCAGAGACACACAGACATGGATAAATATCCTAGTGTACACATTCAGAAGCTTGGAGCCATTCAGGTGTAGTAGACACACAAGCATCTAAGTAAACACACACACGTACATAGAGGAAACCCGCACTTTCATGCACATAGATGCAAACTCCCAGGGCCCCAAAAAGAACATGCCACCTACCAGGTGTACAAATATATATGATACTACAGATGCATGGAGATGTATACAGAGCCATCCAGGCATATATATACACACACTGAGGGAACGCACAACTGACCAGGTATCCTGATCTCACAGGTAGAGAAAGCAATGTCAGCTGTACATAGAATAACACAATAATTCAGAGAAAGCAAGAGAGAGAGGAAAGGGAAGAAGGAGGAGAGAAGAGGAATGGGGAAAAAGGAGGGAGTTAGGGAGACAGAGGGAAAGAGAAAGAGGAGGAGGAGGAAAGAGAGAAAGAGATGAGGGGGGTGGGGAAGAGGCAGGGGAGAGAGATTCCCCAGGGTCCTTCCTTCTCACCATTTATTTACCCTCTCCTTCTGGAAGTTCACATGCCAGGGACTCCTTTGGCAGTCTGGTGACACCTATAGACCCCTTCTCATAAGAACGTTTCTAAATGATTAAAAACGATGCCTGTCCCATTGACACAAGGTTCTATCCTAGAGTTGTGCAGAAGAGCCACCTCCTGCAATGACCCAAAACCTGTTCCTTCCAAGGGCTCCTGTTCCTCATGACCTCTTTCCTCCCCCTTGCTCATTCTTGAGAATTCCATTCTGGACACGTTTCTGAAGCACCTACTGGGTTCCAGGTGCAGGAGAAACAGATGAATTGACGGGGTACCTGCTCACAAGGAGTTCTGGTTTGAGAAGGGATTAAGAAAGACTATCCCATGGTGATGAAAGTCAGACATCAAAAAGCGCTTAGGTTCAAAATACTCTGCAAACCCAGATAAGGCCAGGCAAGATGTAACACCAACAACAGCTAATGCTTCTTGAAAGCTTAGGATACGCCAGCTATGACTCCAGGTGCTTTGCATGGATTGCCTCCCTGGATCCAGGCATACCTATGTAAGGGAAATGCTATTATCTCTATTTTAGAGAAGAGGACACTGTGGAGAGGGTGTGGGCCCAAGGTCACACACCTGGGCTTCATGGGCATCTGGCTCCAGGGCGTGTGCTCTTAGTCACCACACTATATGAACCCCACATTACCATGCAGAAAACTTCATGGAGATCTTCTCCAGATTATGAGTCTGGAGAGAGGTCATTCTCTGCACCTAGGGCCTGGAACTTAGCAAGGAACATGACTTGCTAAGAACAGCCAAACAGATGTGGAAGAGACTAACAGACCTTGTGCTTTGTCAACCTTCATCCTATAGCTCTCTGCATTGACATTCCACCCAGCCAGGATCCTCCCTCTTCAAGTAGCCTTTCCCGATCCACTGGAAAGAACTCACATCTTCACTCTTGGAAGTACCCATCTCACTTACAGCCTTGGCTCATTCATTGCAGACTGGGCTTAAAGCTGGAGAGACAGGAGGATAGAGAAATAAACACAGACGAGTAGACACTATTTGCTGAGCACTAGCAATATGCAAGGCACAGCGTCAAAGACTTTATGCCAACAGAAGCATTGTCAGCTCATATTATAGAGGAGGAGAAAGCTGAAACTCGGAGACAGGAGGTCAGTTGCCCTCGTCCCCCAGCCAGTCAATTGCAAAGCAGAGATTCGCATTCAGGTCTGGCTGATCACAGGGCCACCACCCCTCAATCACGCTCCTCTCCTCTGGGGTCATGGGGACCACTTTAGGGTCTGTCTTTAGAATTGTCATAACTATGATTATTATCTCTGCTGCAAGCACTGGAGCATTATGAAATCTCACTCCCTTACTTTAAGAGATGAGCTGAGGAATGGAGGAGAGGTCACCTGCATCTTGCAGGCCAAGGTAAATATTTTTGTTACTCTTAAAGCAATGGAAACTATTAGCACATTTTAAGTGGCCAATTGATATGATCTGATTTTGGGGGTTTTAAAAAAATTATTAATTTTAACTGTGGTAAAATACACATAGCAAAAAAAAAAAAAAAAATTTGCCATCTTAACCCTTTTAAGCATACGGTTTAGTTTTATTAAATACATTCACATTGTTGTGCGGCCATGGCCATCATCCATCTCTAGCACTCTTCATCTTGCAAAAACTAAAATTCTATCCTCGTAAAATGATAATTCCCCATGTCCCCATCCCCAGCCCTTGCCAACCACCATTCTGCCTTCTGTGTCTGTGAATTTAACTACTCCAAGTACATCACGTAAGTGAAATCATATAGTATGTGCCTTTTGGTGACTGGCTTATTTCACTTAGCATAATGTTCTCAAGTTTCACCATGTTGTAGCATGTGCCAGAATTTCCCTCCTTTTAAGATTGAATAATATTCCACAATACGTATAGACCACATTTTGTTTATCCATATATGGACACTTGGGTTGACGGCACCTTTTGGCCATTGCGACTATTACTGCTGTGAACGTGGGTGTACAAATATCTCTTCAAATCCCTGCTTTCAGTTCTTTTGGGCATATATGTAGATGGGATTTTTACATCATATGGTAATTCAGTTTTTAAGTTATTGAGAAACAGCCTAGATCTGTGTTTTTTCAAAGATCACTCAGGTTGCTCCATGCAGAATGGACTGACAGAAGGCAAGAGCTGAGAGGCTCATTGAGGCCAGTAAGCTTGTCCATGAAGACCAAAAGAGATGGAGATTTTGTCTAGGATGGTGGCTGCTGATGGAGAAGATGGACATATCAGAAACAGAAATCAAATCTTTCCCATTAGATAACTCTTTCCCATTAGATAACTTCAAGCTCCTAATTAATGAAAAGCTATTTAGATCATCGCAAGGAGATTTCTGGAGCGAGCTGGAAGTTTTCTCCCTTCACAAAGTGGATGTTCAGGGGTGAAATTCATGAACTTTGAGGCCAGCCCACCTGGGTGGAAATCCTGGCTCTGCTTCATCTCTCTAGGCCTCAGTTTCCTCATCTGTAAAAAGGAAATAAAATACCTATCTCTTGGGATTTGTGAGATTAAATGTGATAATCTGGGGACAGTGTCTTGACCAAAGTAAATCCCACTAACCTCTAGATGGGTATGTTAAGCCAACCACATCTAAAATGTATATATTAGACACATAGCCTGCCTTCATGCTGCCTTCAGCCAGGATGGTTTGGGATGGTGGCAGTGGCACATGCCCCAAGCGTCTGTGACATCAGCGGGGTGGCCAAGGAGTGAGTACAGCAGAGGGCCCTTCCTCTCTGTTTTCATAACCCCATCTGCATCTCCCCCGGCCCTCACCAGCCTTTCCTGGCCTTTGTCCCCCTCCAGTGATTGACAGGCTTCTGAATTATAAAAAAGGAACCAGAGATATTTTTATCTCTACTTGGGCCTCACCCCCATCCTTTGAAGGAATGGGAAGGTCTTTCTGTGCAGGAAAATCTATAAAGTCATCAAAAGAACCATGTTTCTGCCCTTCTCAGCAGCCTCTTTCAGCTTCGTTCTCCCTCATTGGACAGCTGTCTCCTTCTGTCTATCCAGGTGGGGGGCTGGATGGTAGGGGCAGGGAAGGGGGGATGGTAATGGAGTTGGAGGGGGAGAGGAAGTACCACCTGCTAAACTCCATCAGCTCTCACCCTCTTGCTGCTGCCCCCCACTGGGAAGTGCTTTCCTCATTTGTATGTTGAAGGATAGCCAAGCTTCTGGGTATTAACCATCTGCCTGGATAATTATCTTCTCTTTTAACCTTGCATTCAGTGTCGTGGTTCCGGGTCAGAGCGTCCAGGGTTCAAATAGTGACTCCACCACTTACTAGCTGGGTTCACTTTGGGAAAACGATTATAATGAACCTCAGTTTCCTTATTATTATTGGATTGAATTGTGTCCCCCAAATTTATATGCGGGAGTTCTAACCCCTAGTACTTCAGAATATGATTTTATCTGGAAATCGGATCATTGAGATTTAATTAGTTAAATGAGGTCCTGTTGGAGTAAGGAGGGACCCTAATTCAATATAGACAGGGGAAATTTGGACACAGGGATGCATACAGGAAGAACACCATGTGAAGACTGAAGTTATGCTGACATAAGTCAAGGCACTACCAGAGGCTAGGAGAGAGGCCTGGAGCAAATTATTCCTACTGTGTTCAGAGGAGCACGGCCTTGCCAACATCTTGAACTTGGACTTCAAGCCTCCAAAAGTATGAGACAATACATTTCTGCTGCTTAAGCCAACCAGTTTCTAGCATTCTGTTATAGCATCCCTGAGTAAACAATATACATCTCTTATAAAGTGAGTAGTCTAGAACAGTCTTTGGCATGTGGTGGATGACATTTCAGTATTTGTTGCTACTGGCTATGTGGTCTTTGGAGGAGTCTCCTACCTCTCTAAGCCCTTTTTCTTTTCTCATCTGAAGAAAGACCAGTAGCTCTAACTTTCCAGGACCTATATATGGCAAAGACAGTGAAAGAAACAAACCTCTCCTTTCTTTTTTTATTTTTATTTTAAGTTCTGGGATACATGTGCAGAAGGTGTAGGTTTGTTACATACGTATACATGTGTCATGATGGTTTATTGCACCCATGAACCCATCATCTAGATTTTAAGCCCTGCATAAATTAGGTATTTGTCCTAATGCTCTCTCCCAAACCTCCCTTTCTTACACAGATGATTCCATCCTTCACTCTTGTTAATTCATTCAACAAGTACTAGGGATACATCATACATATAACAGTCAAAATCTCTGCCCTCAGAAGCTCACATTCTAGTGGTGGAAAACAAAATAAATAAGGTGAATAAATGAATATGGTAGATGAGATGTGTTCAGGTGGAAATGAATATGGTAGATGAGATGTGTTCAGGTGGAAATGAATGGCGCACAGAAAACCAAGACCGGAGAATGAAATCTATTGTAGTAGGGGTGGCAATGCAATTCTAAGTGGAGGGTCAAGAAGGCCTGTTATCACCTAAGTGCTAATTTGAGTAGAGACTTGAAGGAAGTGAGAGAGTGAGTCATGTGGCTGTCTGGAGGAGAATGTTTCTGGCAAAGGGAATTGCATGGGGGAGGAGCAAGTTGGGTGTATTGGAGAAATGACAGACAAGGCAGCCCTGCAGAAACAATAGTAAACATGGTGGGAGGCAGGGTGAGTTATAGAAGCACCAAAGATTCTGGTTTCTCCTGGGGGGGAATTAAAACTTGGAGCTACTATATTTGAGCACTTACTATGTGCTGGGCACTATCTCTTTTAACCTTCAAACAACCTTATGGGTTATAGGTAGAAACATTATCCCCATTTTAGCAGATGAAGAAATTGAGTCACAAAGAGGTTGCAGATCCTGCCTGAGGTCACAGATCTAGCCCGTGGCAGGTCCAGGGGTTTTTCCTTACATACTTATAGGGAACTCAGAAGCAGAGGCTATTTCAGCACAGCAGGGTTGAAGGCTTGGCTTGCCGGCCTGGATGGAGAAATGGGAGGAGTATTCTAGGACAAGAGAACAGCATAAATAATAAGGAGGGGACAGATGTGCTAGATCTCACTATGGAGCCATAGCCATAGAAGCTAGATTTCTAGATAATCATGTAGTGAAAATTTCTTTCCTGATTTAACATGCATTTAATGAGCAACTACTATGTGCTAAGATTTGCTGTAGAACTAGCAACTTAATGATGAACAAGGCAGAAAAGATCCCTGTCTGTAGGGTGCTGACATGGGCATCCTCATCTTACAGATGATCCAATGGATGCTCAGTGAATTTCACTGGTGGCTCCAGGTCAGTGGGTTTAACTGGTGGCTCCATATCATGTAGCTTGTAGAGAGAAAAGCCAGAATTGTGGCAGTGCCAGGTTTTCCACTTCTATGAGGTCTTTTCCTCAAGTATATGTAGCTCAAGCGTTAAGGACTTGCTCTCAGACCTGTCCTGGCTCTTCCTCTCCTGCCCACACCCTATTGATGGGCAAGTAGGAATTGTATCTTGAGAACAGTCTGGCTGGAGAAGGGGCCTTGGAGACAAGGCCAATGCATCTCCCATTTTCCCACTCTTGATCTCTCAGTCGCTTAGCCTATCCTTTGCCTCACCAACACCTCTACAGTGATTTCAGAGGAGAACTCCCATCTGTCCCATTTTCTTATTCATCCTCATGCTTCTCACTTCCATGGCCCCACAAGCCCATGAGGTCAGTATAATGACTGTCCCCGTTTTACAGATGTGAGTACCTTGGGGCTAGGAATGAGACAAGGATTTAGCTAAGATTGTCTAACCAAAGAGCAATGGAGACTTGATGTCTTATTTCTAATCTCAGGTCCTGTGCTCTTGTGGCTGATATAGACTTGAACATTTTTCTTTTTTTATCAAAAACCTTCAATGGCTATTACCACCCTGAGGATGAAGCCCAGTCTCTCCAGTATAGCCTACAATGCCCTTATGGAAAGTAAGCCTTGGGTGGGATGCCTCTCAATCCTCATCTCTCACAACTCCCCAAGACGAACTCCATGATTCAGTCGTAGTAAACCCCATTATCTCACCCCTGGGCCTTTGCACATGCTGTTTCCTGTTCCCCAAGTGTTCTTCTCTAGCCTCTCAGCCAGAACAACTCTCCTCATCCCCCAGTCTGCACAAGGAGCCCCTCTGCTGAGTTCTCACAGTCCACATTCTAACCTCAATTGCCTTGAGGCAATTGCTCCATTGTTCCTCAGTTTTCTACTGGCCTGGGGAGCACCTTGAAGGCTCCGAATCCCTGGTGTGTGGTAGATGCAGGACACATCTATCAAGGCAGAATGCAGGATCTAAACTCAATTCCTGTCTCCACCATTTACCCACAGGTTTACCAGGGTGGCAGTCTCTAAGATGGCCTTCAATATTTCCCACCCATTGGCATTCTCAACTTTATTCAATTCCCTCCCCTGTCGTATCAGGATTGGTCAGTGTGACCCATGGAATATGGCAGAAGTGATAATATGTCACCCTGAGGTTAGGTCATAAAGAGAGTATGGCTTCTGCCTTCTCTCTTGAATCACTTGCTCTGGAGGAAGCCAGCTGCCATATTGTGAGGATGCTCATGCAGCTCTGTGGAGAACCTCACATGGCAACAAACTGAGGCTCCTTACCAAAAAGTCAAGGCAGATCCTTCAGCTCTAGTGCAGGCTTCAGATGTGGGTCCACCATTTACCAACACTTTAAAGTTCTGGTAATTTGTCAGTTCTTTAAGGAAGTACTTTATCTAAAGTATCTAGTACTTAGAAAAAACTGGTTATATATTTGTTATTATTTACAAAATGATTTTATTTAAACACCTCAACCCCCTGAGAGAAAGACTGTTATTCCCATCTTAGAAATGATCAGACTGAAGCTTACAGAGGTTAAGCAAATTACATAAGATCACATAGTTAGCTATGGCTGTTTAACAAGTTAGTCCAAAAGTTAGCTGATTAAAAAAGAAAAAAAATATATCATTTCTCTGAGTCAAGAATTCTGGAGTCGCTTAAGTGGGTGGCTCCGGCTGAGGGTTTCTTGGAAGGTTCCAGTCAAGATGTTGGATTTTATTTTGAGATGGAATTTTGCTCTGTTGTCCAGGCCACAGTGTGAGCTATGATTGTGCAACTGCCTTCCAGCCTGGGCAACGGAGTGAGATCTCATCTCAAAATATAAAATAAAGAAAATAAACTGAGGCTCAGAGAGGTAAAATAACTTACCTAAGACCACACAGCTGCTATGTGGCAGAGCTAGGATTGTGAGCCACGTGTTCTGAGAGACCCACTTGTCACTATGCTCTGTGCTGATTCCTACATCAAGGATCTAGCTGATTCCAGACATGCAGAAATCACTCGGTCAACATTAGCTAGTGTCACAAAATGATTTTTGCTATTTCTTAATAACCTTTGCTGGTATTAATGCTTAATTAACTAGTAAGTTCATTCAGTTGATCATGTAATGCTTTACCATAGATTTCTTTTTATCTCTGAGACCTTCCTTGATTTGTTCTAAGTTTGAACTCCACCAGCCAGGAATCCAAAGCTCCCCACGTTATCTATGCAAGCTTCAGGCGCTCCGCTAAACACTTTATTCATGCTACCTCAGTTAATCCACCACCAGCCTCTGGTAATATCATGATCTTCATTTTACAGATGGGGAAACTCAGGCAATGAGGCAGCTGCGCAGGAGTCCCCTGTCCAAAGTCACATAGCTACAAAGTGGCAGAGCTGGGATTTGAAGCCACACAAATACGGCTTTCACCGTCCATGCTATAACCTACCACAGTTGCAGACCTGGCCCACATCAGAAGGCCAGGGAAAAATCTTTCAATTTAACCACACCAAGACACTCTCTGAATCTAGTCCTTTCTAAGTAGATCTGGTGGTTTCCACCAAAACGCATTTCCCGAGGCCTTCAGAGCAGCTTCTTGGCTCTACGAAACCCCCCAGCTGGGGCCTTCCTTCCTGTTTTAAGAAGTGAAAGCATAGAGACACCAGCCCAGTCCCAATATAGTTTCAGATCTAAATTTAACAACAATAACGCGGCTCCAGCGTGACCCTGCAGAGAAGAAAGGGGAGCAGGGGGAGCAAAAAAAGCCACGACTAATTCTTCACAAATTAGGACAATAATAAAGTCCCTTTCAAGTGTCAGGGCATATTCTTAGCAAGAGCGTAACACCTAAATCAAGTCCAGGCTGTAAAAATGGCATAATAGCAGGAAGCCAGGCTACAGGCCTGACTTCCTCTGGGGAGACAGGGGATTTGTGGGGGTGTCAGGAGGCTGGACAGGCAGGAATGGAGCCAGGCAGGGCCTGACTCACTGGGAGGCACACACCTCTGTCTGGCCTCCACATTGAGCCCCATCTGGGGTTATCCATACAGCTCCCTGCATAGGCCTTTGGCACTAGAGCCTTTAATGGTCATCAGTGTACCTCTCATCCACCCTCTCAGCCTTTCTGCTTGGAATGGGCCAAGTGCACATCTGAAAATGCAAGTCAAGTGGGGCAAAATGCACCTTGTGGACCAAGAAGAACAGGGAGCTCAATGGACGGACGGCCCCAGCTGCTGGGCTCTGTAGCCTCCTACATGAACAGGAGGCCATGTGTCCTATGGGCCATCACCAACCCATGTCTGAAAATGGCAGGATACTAAGGCAGGCCCATTCCTGGGAGACACAGAATTCCTTTGATAGTTCAAGGGCTCCCCGTGTCTTTGATGATTCTTTCTTAGACAATTTGGCAGCCTGGGATGCTGCCGCCCAAGCTTCTCTGTATGTCCTTCACTAGGAATCAGACTGTATGCCCGTCCTCCAGCTAGCTCTCCTGCCTTTCCCAGCCCTCTCTCCATTTTCTCTCCAACAGGCACTTCCCCTAATAAATCATTTACACATTTAATCTTTAACCCGCATTTTGGAAGACCCAGATGAGCACATTAGGTCATGTCGCTTCTCAGTATAACACCCTTCCAGGAGTTTCTTTTTTGCCAGAAGAAAATCTAAATTCCTTGCACTGGCCTACAAGGCCCATGACACTCCTCTAACCTCCAATACTTTTCTCATCCCCTTGATGGTATTCTTGCTGTTCCTTGAATATCTCAAACTGTTTCTGCCTCAGGGCCTTGTTCTGCTACCCAGACCACTCTTCTCTGGGCCTGGAAGCTTCTCACTCATCCTGCAGCTCTCAGCTTAAACATCACCTCCTCAGAGTGGTCCTACTGGATCAAAACAGGCTTCCTGTCTGTGCTCCCTAATCAATACCCACTCCTTACATTGCGAAAACACATCAGACTTTGCACTTAGTTGAGTTGTCTGACAGCCCTTCTTGATGGTCAGCATCTTGAAATATAATAGCCAGCATGTACTGAGGACTGACAAGAGGCCAGGCACTGGGTAAAAGCATCACATGTTTCAACTCATTTGATCTTTTCCCAATCCCTGTGAGGTGTAGGTACTACTGTTGTTGCAGATGAAGAAACTGAGACACAAGAATAAATGAATTTCCCGGGGTCATAAAACTGGGCAGCAGAAGAGCAGGGCCTGGATTCAGGCCATCTGGCTACAGCATCCGCCCACTTTGTGGGGATGCCATTTTGCCTCTTGTGAAAAGATGACACCATTGTATACCAACAAGGATTTCCAAAGCTATCGTCCTGTGTCTGGCACTGAGTCCACACTTCACAAAATAGAACTGTCAGAGGCGTTTAAACCAGAGCAACTCCATCTTGAATAGGGGCTGGGTAAAATGAGGCTGAGACCTACTAAGCTGTATTCCCAGAAGCTTAAACATTCTAAATCACAGGATGAGATCGGAGGTCAGCACAAGATACAGATCATGAAGACCTTGCTGATAAAACAGGTTACTGTAAAGAAGCCGGCCAAAACCCACCAAAACCAAGATGGCAACGAGAGTGACCTCTGGTCACTCCTACCAGCGCCATGACAGTTTACAAATGCCATGGCAATGTCAGGAAGTTACCCTGTATGGTCTAAAACGGGGAGGTATTAATAATCCACTCCTCGTTTGGCATATCATCAAGAAATAACCATAAAAATGGGCAGCCAGCAGCCCTCAGGGCTGCTCTGCCTATGGAACAGCCATTCTTTAGTCCTTTACTTTTTTAATAAACTTGCTTTTACTTTCTTTACTCTATGGACTCATCTCAAATTCTTTGTTGCACGAGATCCAAGAACCCTCTCTTGGGGTCTGGATCAGGACCCTTTCCAGTCGCAGGACTGATTTGTTGGGTGCCTCCTGCAGACCAGATGCTTTCCATAAAAAAGCCCTATTCCCTGTGCACAAGGGCCCTGGAAGATGGGGCTGCAGTTACTCTCCATTTGCCAGCTCCCCTATTCTCTACCCTTCTCCGTCCTGCGCCTCTGAAGCTGACTCCTGTGGATGACACCACCTGGTACCCTCTGTGGTCTGCTTCTGGCTGGGGTCATCTAATAGGAAGCACTGGCAGGAGATCAGAAGGGAGAAGGAGAAAAGCCAGATGTTTCTTTCTTGTTTCCTCCCTAATTCAGAACCACATTTCTGGCAGGGGTGAGTCTGTCCCTGACTTGTGGCAGGTAACTCATCTACCATGACCCCAGCCCTGCCTGGGCTCCTGAAGCCTGTCCTCTCTTCTTGCTACTTCAGCTTATGGATGTGAACAGCTCTTCAGTGTCTCTAGATTCCTGATACTTCAGCACCTCCTGTTCATGCGTTTGACCCCGCCCACCCCGCTGTAAGTAGTCCCTTAATGAAATTATCATCGTTTGAACCATCGAGGGCAGATTCTATGTCCTGCAGGCAGATGGATGAGGTTGCAAGAATCAAGAAGGTTTATCCTATTTTACAAATGAGGACAAAGAGGCTTAGTGGTTATAGGCACCACCCCAAGGTCACACGACTCAACTTAGCGGCAGAACTCTAGTGTGCCTGTTCCCAGAGCACCTCCTCTGTTCATATCTCTTGCCGCTCATTGTTACAAGGAGCCATCTGAACCCAGTGGCTAAGAGCACTGGCTTTGGAGTCATATAGACCTGGGTTCAAGGCCCAGCTCTGTAACCTTGGGCAACTTATTGACTCTCCCTGAGCCTTATTTTCTTCATCCGAAAAATATGGAGAATTACAGTCAGAATGCATAGTAATTGCTGTAACTGTTTTCACCTTCCAAGGTCGTAGTTAGGATTAAATGTAACTGTATATGTCATTCTTAGCAGAATACCCAGAACATGGTAAGTGCACAATAAATATAGCCAGGCATCACATGTCATCATCATCAATTATTATTATTGTTATTAATATTCCCTGGCCACCAACATCATTTCCAGACTTGCTACTCCCTGAAGATAACAGGAGAACAATTCACACAAGGCAAGATGAGCTAATAAGCCCAAGCTATTCATAGCTTCTGCTGAGGGTTTATTCTCACCAAGGCAGGACAGCAGACCCCAGAGTAACTAACTAGGTCAAAGTTGGACCTGACCTCTCCTTTCCTGCCCCCCCTCCCCAGCTCTGGCACAGGAATTATCACATCGCCCATCGCCTCTGAAGGCCATCCCTGCTGTGAGGCTTTGATAGGGAAAGTGTGAAGAACAAAGGCCATTGTTCACGGAGGCGGCTGGTGCCTCTCAGGCCCCAGGCCAGCTTCCCAGGGGTGAGGTCTGTCTCCGAAGACACAAAGACGAAAGTCATCAGGACCAGGGGCAAACAATGACGGAATCTCTTCTATTTACCTGAACCAGAGGGGGGCTGCCAAGTGGAAAACAATGAAGCCGAGATGCTGAACATATTCTCCCTCTGCCCTCTCCTGACTAGTTTCTTTTGAAATAGTGGGACAGTGTATGTATGGTCCAGGAGGCTCAGGGATCTGCTTTTGGATCCTGTTCCTGGAAAGAGAACATATGACAGCGTTTAACAGTGGGCTAGGGCACCCAACTGCCTGGGTTAGAATCCTAACTCCACCGTAATCAGCCAAGTAACTGGGGTTTAGTAATGTAGTTCTCTAAGCTTCAGTACCCCCTCTCCTAAGCTGCAAGTAACTGTGACCTAATTGAGGGCTCCTTATAGGATGTCAATCATTATCATAAATAGCAGCAGCAGCAGCTCTGTGTGGCTTTGGGCAAGTTCCCTGCCCCTTGCTGAGACTTCATATTTATATCTATCAAATGGGAATAAGAAATCAGTTCCAGAAATCAGGTGAGAATTAATGAGGAGAGTGCCAGTCACGGTGGCTCACGCCTGTAATCCCAGCACTTTGGGCGGGTGAATTGCTTGAGGTCAGGAGTTCGAGACCAGCCTGGACAACATGGTGAAACTCCGTCTCTACTAAAAATACAAAATTAGCCAGGCGTGGTGGCAGGTGTCTGCAATCTCAGCTACTCAGGAGGCTGAGGCAGGAGAATTGCTTGAACCTGGGAGACCAATGTTGCGGTGAGCTGGGATTGTGCCACTGCACTCCAGCCTGGGTGACAGAGCGAGACTCCTCTCAAAAAAAAAAAAAAGAGAGGGGGGGAGAGAGAGAGAATTATTAAGGAGATAAATCCACTTGGAAACTGGAAGGCTCTACCAAATTGGATGCAAAATCTCACTGAAAATCTGGTCCTGGCTCACCTCTACGTAGCAGTCCACGTAATCTTGACTCATGTGTCCTTCCATGGCCAGTGCCCCCATATGCAAAGGGGGAGATAGAGATAGCATCTTTCTTGCAGGGTGAGTGCCCTGAGAATTCAAGGGGGTAACAGCCCTGATAAAGCACTTAGCATGTGCTTAGTGCATATCGAGTGCCCGACACATTACCAATTATTTTACTATTAAAACACTGAAGTTTTCAGTAAGGTCAGAAGCAGACATAGGTAAGTAACTAATGGAAATAAACATGCTGCCCAACCAGAATGGCTGTACTATCTAAGCATACCCATTTTACAGAAGGAAAAACTAAGATCTTGAAGACAAAGTGGGTAGGAGAAGGAGATGTACTTTCTAATGTCCTGTGGTATCTGGTGAGTTCAGGTGTTTTTTACCAGGGTCCTTACAAGCCAGGAAAAATGGCAGTAGCAGGAAATGTCAAGTGAATCCTCATCACTCCCTGATCTCAGCATCCTCACTCCTTTGCTGTCCCACAGCCAGGTGTTGATGTGGCTTGGAACAGACAGACATTTCCTAGTCTCTGAGTAAGGAAATCAACTCAGACTGGCTAAAGCCATCTTTCAGGCCCGCTTGTATTGGCTTAATTCTTAAGTAGGTGGATCTCATGGTGGCAAGATGTCCATTAGCAGTTCCCAACAGATGTTCTACCAGCTCTCCAACCCCAGTGAAAAAACAGTCCTTCTTTCTTATTATTTCCAGCCAGAGTTCTAGGGTTGTGGGTTGCCATTGGACTGCCTTGGATCTCATGACCCTGAATCTGTTCCTTGAGGTCCAGGGGATGAAATCACCTGATTGAACAAACTGGGACAAGAAGCAGGTCCCTTCCCTTTGGAAATCAACGACTAGGAGTGAGGGAAGGTATGATATCCTGAGGGAAAATCAGGGTACAATTACCAAGAGAGGTGAATGTACTGACTACTTCCCTGTAATCTAGTTTTTACCTTTATAACTTTAAATGTACAAAATCATAGAGCTGTACTCTTCTGTGTCTGGGTCTTTTTACTCCATACTGTGTCTATGGGATTTATCCATGTGGTTGCACGTAGCAGCATTCCATATTTCATCACCACAGAGTATTCTACTGTGAGAATATACATAGTATCGCTTCTCGGCCTTTTGGCTAAGATCAAGTGAGAATATACATAGTAATTCATGTATCCATTATGAGGTGTGGGTATATTAAGTTGTTTCAAGTTGTTTGCTGCTGAGAACATTCTGAGTACATCTCTTAGTGCACATAAGGACATGTTTCTGCTTGATGGAGTTATGGTGCTGGTTCGAGGCTCCTAGTTCCTTTTTAAAATCCCAAATTCCTTTCTACTAAATTCTTCTACAAGCATTAACTTCTACTCGAGTTTCTAACCTTCCAGCCTGCCCTCCAGATTATGGACTTGTCAGCTCCCATGACTATGTGAGCCAGTTCCTTATTAAAATCTTAAAATAAACGTACACACACACACACACACACACACACACACACACACACACTATTAGTTCTGTTTCTCTGGAGAAAAGGCTCCAACCCAACTCAATACTTCACTCTGTTAACAGGAATATACCTAGGCATCATTGATAACTCGCTTGGGAATGAGACTTGATAAGAAAAAAAGTGGTGGTGACATAAAAAGACACTGCAATTCAAAGAAAGGCCAAAATGACATCTTGTTTTTTAAGACTGCAAATACCTAAAAATGGCAGGGAATATTGAATGATCACTTAATACATGCCGCATCTGCACTGATTTTACAGATGAAGAAAACTGAGGCTCAGAAAGAGGATACAGGTTCTGTGATTTGCACAACTATGAAAAGATAAAGTTTGGATCTATTTAACATCAAACGGATGCTCCTAGCCGATAAGCTCTCCTTCCATCTCCTTTTGAAGGGGCAGTTTGGGAAGCTCCTGAAGCCTAGCTTTCACCTTTGAGATCAGTGTCTTCTTGGTGTGCCTCTAGGAAGAAATATGTAGCCTCACACTCAAATGTGCACCCAAAGCCATATCGCACATTGGAGAAACTGAGTAATGGATCTAATTCTTAACCCCAATCTAATCCCAACCCTCCAGCCAACCACCCAGCAGTGGCTTTGACCACCTGACTCATGGTTGCATATTTTAATGTGCAATGGTAATAACTGAAACACAATTATTCCAAGTCTCTGCCACCAGCCAGTAGCAAGGAAAGAAGTCAACAGTTTCGAGAAAGGGCTGAGACCCTCACTCCACATTTCTAACCGCAGAACCAAGTCTGACCTGAAGCCAAGGTTGACTTCACATGCAAACTGGTATGCAGTTTCCAGACTCATCTCTATAGTTTTACCTTTCCAGGTTATCACCTACTCAGCGGCCAGAGTGCTTTTGCCAAAACACAAACCTCATGATGTCACTTTCCTGCTTACAATCTTTCTATGGCTCCCTATTACTTTTAGAATAAACTCCACAGTTTGATCTAAAAGCTGCTCCATGATCTGATGCCTGTTTATTGCTCAGGGCTCCTGTCTTATTGTTTCTTGAACTTTCTGCTCCAATAATCCTGTATTATTTGTGTTTGCCATAAAACTCAGTTTACTCTTTCAAGCCTCCATGACTTTGCTTTGCTGTTCCCTGTGTGTGGAAAGTCCTGCCCCTATCCTGTCTTCCTGAGAGCTCCTCTTCATCCTTCAAAACCCAGCTTAAGCAATGTTATTTCCTCTGCCTCTGAAGCCTGGCCTCCCTTATGGAGTTAATCCCAACTCCTCCTGACTGCTTTATTATTGCCCAATTCCCCACTCTCATGCTTCCAATGTGAGCACCCAGGATTCTCGGTACTTCATAGTCCTTAACACATACTTTCTCATGTGGCTTGTTTACTGCTTTGTCTTCACAGCTAGACCTTGACCTCCTCGAAGACAGAACCATATCTACTGTGCTCATTATCATATCCCCATTGTCCAGCACAGTGCCTGGAACACAGTAGGTGCTCAATAAATATGGTTGGGGAAAAAAAAAGGGAAGAAAGAAGAGAGAGAAAGGGAGAAAAGAACCAAGTGTTCTAATTATTCTATTAGACTGTGAATTTGCATGTTGATCTCTATCTTAACAGACCCAGGTAAAGGTCAAAACACATAGTAGTCCTTTTATAAATGTTCACTAAGTTAAAAAAGTAGCAGTGCAGATGCCCCTACAAAATCCAGCATGGCCCCACCACTTTAAGCTAGTGGCCCTCCTGCCTTCATTTGCCATTAGCTACAGTTTAAGAACACCCCCCAAGCCTTCCTCTTCCCCTCTCCTCCTGCAGTCAGAGTGCCTTTGTTTTCCAACACAAGACCCCTTTCAGTGATTTTGTTTTTCATGGAAAAGCCAGGCAAGTTCATTACATTGTGTTCCTGCCTTAGAGATCATTGTCATTCATCCAACATCAAAGTCAGAGCCATGATCAGCTCATTTAAGACTTGTTCCACCCATATTTTCTTACAACCAGGAAATGGGGAATTTCCTTCATTTTTTAAACCATCCCAGTGAGTTTCTGCCACATGGCTTCCTTTACAAACTTTTCTTGAAACACAAGGATGGAATCATACCTCCCCCACCACTAGTGGTCATTAGGGGCCCCAGCCTTCCTCTGATTCTTATCAAACACTTGTCCAGCACATTGTAATGACAGTATTTTTTAATTTATATAACACCTTTCTTTGGGGGCCAGGACTGGGCTGAAAGGGAGTGAAAGTCAGATTGAAGCCTTACATAGATTTTTGCTTCATTTATCCTGCAAGGCAAGCAATGGTGATCTTTAATGGGAAAACATAACAAAGCTCTCTAAACAGTTAGAGAGAAGAGTGATTTGCCTACAGAGCCAAGGCATGTACCAGGACTGGAAAACAGCTGCCTGACCTTCTATGCCTTTGTTCCATGCTCATTGTCATTTATTTACCAGATTCTTAAGTCTCTGAGTTTGCATTAACTTTCACTTGAGAGCTAGCAATTCAAGTAAGTTCCTGTTACCCATGTTCCCCACTGAGTTTCCAATTTTTCCTCCATCAACATCTATGGTACCAACCTCTGCTGGTTGGCCTCTTACCTCCTGCCATCAGCCTCATTTGGGGATTCCTCCTCCTTCTTTGTCTGTATCTTAAATGTTCTATTCCTGAGCATTCCGGTCCCAAGCCTTTCTCATATCACTCTTGGTCATTCTATGCTCTCTCTCAGCTTTGATTGACAATTACAAAGTCTGGAACTACAGCCCAGACCTAAATGAGCTCCAGATATGAATAATGTGTTAGGGTAGGTTAAACTGCTATAATAAACAATCCCCAGATCTCTTTGGCTTATAACAATAAAGATGTGTTTATCATTCATGTCACAGTCCAGTGCAAATCACCAGGGCTAGCTCTGCTCCACACAGTCATTCAGGGACCCAAGCTGTTTCTATATTATGGATCTACCATCTTTCAGGGCAGTGATTCTCACACAGAAACATTCGGCAATGTGTGGAGATACTTCTGACAATCTGGAGGCAGAGGCAACTTGACATTTAGTTAGCAGAGGTCAAGGATGCTGCTAAATACCCTATAATACATGGAACAGTCTCCCATAACAAAGAATCATCTGGCCCACAATATCAGTTGAAAAAATCTGCTCTAGGATATCAGAATCCTCTACTGGATCTTCTGCATATGGCTGGCAGGTGAGCCAAGAGAAGTCCTGGAAGATTATGTGGGAGTTTTAGAGGCCAGGCCTAGAAGGGGTATGTGTTGCTTTTACCCATATTTCACTGAACAGAATTCAGTTACATGCTCTTACCTAACTGCAAGGGAGGCTGGGAAATGTAGTCTACTTGTATGGCCAGGAAAAAAATGAACCAACTTTAGGTAAAAGCATAATATATCCCTGTCATAGCCTAAACTCAATGTGTCCCACCCTGAGTATGTCACCTTCTCTGGGTCTCCCAAACCTCCCCTTCTTTCTGCATCACTCACATTCATTTACATTAATTGTCATCTGTCCTCCCTTCAGATTGGATCTTATCTCATTCCATGGACAGTAACTTTATCTCAAAATACCAACTTCCTCATGGAACAGTGCTCTGCCCCCCAGATTATCCAAGGCCAGCTCTGGAATATCTACGTAGTCCCCAGCTGTTACTATCACATTGCTCTGTTTATTTTCCTTCATAGCACTTAGCACCACTGTGTGTGTGTATATGTGTGTGTGTGCATGCACGCGAGTGCATGTGTGCGTGTGTGTATTCGCTTTCTTGTTTGTTACCTATTTTCCAAACTAAACTGAAAACTTAAGAAGGGTGGGGTACTTATTTGTTTTGTTCACTGCTATTCCCAGCACCTTGTAGAATGCCTGACATGTAGTAAAACTCAATAAATACCTGTTGAATAAATGAATTAATTAATGTTTCCTGTACAAAACAGTTAGATTGGTGTTTCTAAAATACAGGTCAGTTTGTAGCACTTCCCAGTTCTAATCTCCTAAAATATTTAAGTCCAAACTCTTCAGCCTGCCATTCAAAGCCATTCACCATCTGGCCCTATTCTACCCTTCCACATTTTTCTCATATATTCCTAGCTATGTGCCTTATACTTTGAGCATCCTACACTTCAGCACACAAGTCTTTGCACATAACATGTCCAGTGCATTTTGTTTGTTTGTTTGCTTGTTTGTTTGTTTTGTTGAGATGGAGTTTCACTCTTGTTACCCAGGCTGAAGTGCAATGGCATGATCTCGGCTCACTGCAACCTCTGCTTCCCGGGTTCAAGCGATTCTCCTGCCTCAGCCTCCTGAGTAGCTGGGATTATAAGCTCATGCTACCACAATGCACTTTTTTAAATTCTCAGATCTATATCTTTGCATATACTATTTCCATTGCCTGGAATACTTCATTTTCCTTCACCTGGCAAACTACTACTCATTCCTCAATACCCTGCTCTTTCTGATGACCCTGGTAGTCACTCACTCTTTCCTCTTCATTCCCTATATGCTCTGTGAAATACACTGCAATTGGTTTCTCTGTGGTTGTTTCCTCCCACCTTAGACTATGGGTTCCTCGAGAAAAGGGAGAATGTTTTACTTGACTGTGTGGCCATTTCCCACCACAGTACCTAGTAGAGTGCTGGGCTCCAAGCAGGTGCTCAGAACATGTGTGAGGAACTTGAAGGTGGATGGATGGATATTCTGGCCAGGATCCTGTGTTCTCTGGGCATTTTCTCAAAGGAGCCAAGAATCGCTGTGCTTTCCCTGGGATCACAGTCATATTCACTGCAGAACCAACTGGTGCTCAGAAACATCTGTGGCTGGATCCAAATCACCAGATTGAGTGCAACTGGCAATGAATGGATTGATCACTGGAAGCAAAATGAATGGAGGTGCCAGGTCACAGAGGAGCAGGGAACAGCCAGACCAAGCACTGCTGGCTATGCTCCTGATGGCAGTCAGCAAAGGGGCTCCAAAAAGTTCATCTGGGCTGGCCACTGCCTCCTGGTCAGGGAATTCCCAAAACTTCCCTCATGTCTAACTCTTGTTTATCCTTCAGATCTCAGCTTAAAAATGCTACTTACTCAAGGAGTCCTTCCTGATCCCAAAGACTGTGTTTGAGCTCGCAGGTATACAGCACTCTATAATATCCCTTGATGGAACAATCACTGTTGCAAGCCTGTCTGCTCCATCAGGGTGTACGTTTTCATGGGAGCAGACCTGGGTCCGGCTTATTCTTTGCTGTATTTCCTGAATTTCCACCGTCCTTGAAACAGAGTCAGCTCTTGATATCAGTTAGGATCCTATCATGGAAACAGAAACTACTCTGCGTATGTGAAACTAATCGACTTTAATGCAGGGAAGGGATTACCCAAGGGATGGAAAACCTGAGAAGCCAAAGGGGATGTTGAGCAACTCAGAGATTAACCAAAGCAGGGAGTTCCTGCCACCCCAAGACTGCAGGACAGAAGGAAAAAAAGATATGACTGAAGCCCAGAATTGGGGTCTCCTGGTGGGAAGGGGAATCACAATGGGCCTTGCGGAGACTGCTGAATATGAAAAGAAGATGCAGTTTCCTGAGATAAAAAGGAAGACGTATTACTCTGTTCTCACGCTGCTAATAAAGACACATCCAAGACTAATTTATAAAGGAAAGAGGTTTAATGGACTCATACTTTATCATGGCTAGGGAGGCCTCACATTCATGGTGGAAAGCAAAGGAGAAGCAAGGCACATATTACATGGTGGCAGGCAAAGAGAGTGTGTGCAGAGGAACTCCCCTTCATAAAACCATTAGATCTCATGAGACTTATTCAGTACCATGAGAACAGCATGGGAAAGACCTGCCCCCATGATTAAATTACTTCCTACCAGATCCCTCTCATGACAAGTGGAAATTATATGAACTATAATTCAAGATGAGATTTTGATGGAGGCACAGCCAAACCATATTAGAAGGGGAGGAAATACTCTTGGCATTCTCTGTCTCCTGCCTTCCAATATGTCATGAGTACCACCAGCATAAACAAAGTGATGGAAAAGCTGGGACATGCAGCTTGCAGAGCCCAGCTCCTGAGATGCAGAGTCAAGCAAGAGAATGATGAAAAATAGATCTGACAGCAGATGGGGTCTGGATCCACTCTTAGGAGACCTCCTGCCTTGGTTAAACTGCAATAACAAAAACACCCCTAATTTCAGTGGCCCGAAAAAACAAAAGTTTCTTTCTTGTTCATGCCACATGTAAGACCCTCAACAGGAGGGTCTGCTTGTCATTGTTCAGTGGCCCACGCTGACAAAGGCACTGTGTAGACAAGTGCTTCCATGACCATTCTGGTAAGAGAAGAAAGAGCTGGAGAGATGAGCACTGGCAGTTAAGTACTTCCCCTTAAATGTTACATCTATCACTTCTCACATGTCACTGGCCAAGCAAGTCACATGGTCATAATTAATTTTAAATGAGAGGGGGAAATGTAATCACCTCATATCCTCTAAGAAGAAGAGAACTGGAAATATAGGTGAGCAGAAATAGTTATGTCTATCACAGCTCTCTCATCTGGCTCTTATCCAATTCCAGAGTGTCTGCCAGTTATTGTCACTACCTGAAACACCCCCACCTACACACAACACATATTTCCAACTGCCTCCATAGGGATCCATTAAGAGTGATGCTACAAAATTATATTTATTCACAATAACAGATGATCACACTATACTGATTTAAAAACAGCAAGTCATACAAACTTAGCACCTTAAAACAATAAGTTTATTATCTCACAGTGTCTGTGGGTAAGAACTCCAGAGTAGACTGGCTGGGCAATTCTGTCTTTCAAGTTCTCCTGAAGCTGTAGTCAGATGTTGAAGCCACAGTCTCATCTGAAGGTTTGACTGGGGATGGAGGATCTGTTCAAGATGACTCACTCACATGGCTGGAAAGTTGGTATATATACTACAGTGCTATATTTTGTTTAAAAAGTATGGATATATATTTTTTTATAATGGTAGCCAGCCACCAGCATGGACTCTAAGGAGCCTTGCCTCCTAATCCTTGGGTAGTCTTCATCCACATTCCCATACTATGTCAGAGTTGGTCTCTGTGATCAATAGAATATGGCACACAGGATGGAGTATGACTTCAAGTCTAAATAAAAAAATGTCATTGCTGCTTCTGCTTTGCCTCCTCTCTGATCACTCACTTTGAAGGAAGCCTGTTGCCACATTGTGAAGGCACTCAAGCAGCCTGTGGAACAAAAGGTTGTCCTGGTGAGAAACTGAGGTCTCCTGCAAACACCTAGAACCAACTTTCCGGCCATATGAGTGTGCCAACTTGAAAGCAGATACTCCAGTGCCAGTCAAGCCTTCAGATGAGACTGCAGCCCCAACAACATCTGAATGCAACTTCATGAGAGATCCTGAGCCACAACTGCTCTGATAAGCTGCTCTTAAATTTCTGACCCATGGAAACTGAGATAATAAAATTTATTGATTAAGTTGCAAATTTTTGAGATACCCATATAGACATCTATAGGGTATGCTATGGTTTGAATGTTTTCCATACATTTCATGTGTTGGAAACTTAATTCCCAATTCATACATTGATGTGTTTGGAGGTGGAGCCTTCAGGGAGGTAATTAGGATTATATAAAGTCAACAGGGTGGGGCCCCCCCCAGGATTAGACTGATGGCTTTGTAAGAGAAAGAGACCTTGAGGTCTCTCTTTCTAGCATGCTAATTCTGTCTTGCCATGAGATGCCTCCCACCATGTCATGACACAGCAGCAAGACCCTCACCAGATGCTAGCACCATGCTTTTGGACTTCCCAGTCTCCAGAACCATGAGCTAAACAAACTGCTATTCCCTATAAATTACCCAGTCTGTGGTTTCAGTTATAGCAAATAGACTAAGTTATAGAAATTAGACTAAGACAGGATATACGTATATATATTCAGAGAAAAATTTTTAAAGGATATTATGGGAGGAAGTATTTATTTTCTTCTTAGTGCTTATCCAATTTTTAAGTTTTCTAAAGTGAATACATATTACTGGAGGTAGAAGAGAAGACAAACAGGAAAAAATGGGAGAATGAGAAACAGCAGCAGCAATTGGGTGATAAGGAGTCTTTTATCAGCTGCTTCAAGCACCAAAATAAGCTAGACTGTGCCAGTGAGTCTGTAGAACTGCCAGTGTAGATAATTTGTTAAGGAAGATGACGGAGCCAAAGAAGAACCTGTTAGTGTTCATCTTGGACCTCCCCATCCAGTTAGCTCTGCTCTGAGCTGCTCAGAGAATGTGTTTGGAAGTACTATGATGCTGGAGACCCATTGCCTAGAAGGGGTGGGGGTGTCGCATTTGGAAAACCTAAAGGTTTCTGAGCTGGCAAGATACGTCAGCAAAAAGCTCTTGCCTGTCTAGACAGAAGTTTGATTTTGAATCAAAAAGGGAATGTTTGCAAATAGGAAAGCAATTTAAGCATTTTTTCTTCTTTGAAAATAACCATGAATTTTTAACTATCAACCCTAAAGAGAGACAGTGAGACTCCAGCAGTGACACCAGGGATTTTAATTTTGCCCACCCCCTTGGATGGACTGTAAGATGGGGCCATTTCTGAGACTGGACATTGACTCCTTGCACTGAAGAGAGAGGTTTAACAAGGCCCCAGGGCATCCCAGAGAAAAGACACGTTTCTATAGCAAACATCTAAAGCCTGGGAATTGGCATTACTCAGGCAGTCTGAGAAAATGATCAATTTGACTGCTGACAAAGGAAAATCACTGTGCCAGGTTTCACTGACCTTGTAGGGGAAGAAATCCATGTTGGTTCACCTGGCTCCAATGGTAAGGGTTCTTGTAGGTTGCTGTCTGAAACCACAGTTTCAAGGGAAGGCCTGCATTGGATGTGATACCCCCTGAACATTCACTGGCTCTGTTGGCTTGACCCAGCCCTTGGCAGAGAAGTTGGGCATTTGAGACCAAGCTGGGTGGGTAGGTTAGATTCATGTGGTTGTAAGTGACAGAAATCTGATGGAGGCTTCTTACATAGGAGATATTCAAAATAGCTAGGTTGAAATGTAGCTGAAATTGTGGCAGGACTAGAACAGGAATAAAGGTCCTTGGGGACCTAGGTGGGGACCTTTTCTTTATCCCTTGTTTCTGCCTCTGGCCACAGGCTGGCTTCATTCCTCTCTCTTTAACTGCAAACAGACTCCAGTTGCCTCTCCAACCTACATGGCGAGCATCCCACAGTGCCCAGGTTTGCAGGTTATTTATTCTACCACTAAAAGGGAATGAATCAATATGCATGTGAGTGGGTGTGTATTTTATTTCCTCTTTCCCTATTCTAAATTTTCAGGGAGAAACCTCTGATTGGCACATCTTGGGTAAGGTAACCACCTTGGTCTAAACAGGATGACCAATGAGTTTTGACTTATCAGGCATACAATGGTGGCAAGGGCCCCTAGCTGGGAGGGAGGTAATCATGGCACCTTAGGAATTCTTTCCAAAAGAATTCTGCTCCCCCTATGTAAGGGACTCGTGGATCAGTGTGGGGGGACTCAGAGCTATCATTCTCACTCCAAGCAACTGTGAATCTAAACCTACTTATTCTTTGATGCCTCTCGTCACAGTACAAGCACCAGCTCTAAGACGTATTTTTATTTTTCTGTAAATTTTTCCCCCCCTAAACTTAGCCTTATCATGAGCACAATGCCAATGAAATCACAAGCTTAATGTGATGAGAGGCAATACCAGATTGACTGGGTTTGAATCTAGCTCTGCCACTTCCTTGCTGTGTGACCTTGGGCAAGTTGATTAACCTCTCTATACCTCTGTTATTTTCTTTCTTTTTCTTCTCTCTCTCTCTTTTTTTTTAACAGAATATGTATTATAGTGGTACAATGTACAATTTCTTATTTGTCATTTGGAAGTCCTTTATTATAAAGACAATTCTTTTGTCTTATGACAAATAGCTGCCACCAAGGTTATTCTGGTTTTTGTTTGAATTTTTTAATTTGTAATTTTTGTGGGTACATAGTAGGCATGTTTATTTATAGGGTATATGAGATGTTTTGATATAAGCATGCAATGTGAAATAACCATATCAGAGAGAATGGGGTCTTCATTCCCTCAAGCATTTATCCTTTGTGTTACAAACAGTTTAATTATACTCTTTAAGTTTTTAAAAATGTACAATTAAGTTATTCTTGACCATAGTCACCCTGTTGCACTATCAAATAGTAGGTATAATTCATTCTTTCTATTTTTTGTACCTATCCTCTGATTTTTTTTAACTATTATATAAAGTAGGCATAACAGTAGTAACCAGATTACAAAAATGTTTTGAGAATTAAATGTAGACATACTTAATATCATGTCTGGCACAAAGCAACTCTCAGCTAGTAGCAGTAGCCATAGTAATGATAGTGATAGTAGTATTGCCATTGTTATCATTATGCATGCACCATATGCTTCATCATATCAATGAAATGAACAAAAACACAGAATTTGCAAATGACTGCCTATGTAGTTCATCTGGAAAGAAAGTGATTCCTGACATAAATTCTTCCTTGTGGGCTTCTCCACTGTTTAAGAATAAACTTTGTAATAAAGCAAAGGAGCTACACTTTCTAGGTCTGTAGTTGAGAGTGTGATGAAACCAGGGGAAGGCAATTAGATGGTATAATAGATGGGCATGGAGGGCAGGATGAGAGGGCAGTATAGGGTCATGGTTAAGAGACAGGCTCAGCAGTAAGGCCAACTTGAATTCAAAGCATGCACCCATAGTATAATCTTGGACAAGTAATGTAACCTTTCTATATCTTAGTTTTCTCAACTGTGGAGTGTGAATTTTAATACTACTACTTTCTTATAAACATTTGTTGGTTTTCAATATCCATTTACCCTTCTAGAAAGTAACATAGCCTGGCTGCAGTAGCTCATGCCTGTAATCCCAGCACTTTGGGAGACTGAGGCAGGAAGATCACTTGAGCCCAGGAGTTCGAGACCAACCTGGGCAAAATGGCAAGACCCTATCTCTACAAAATATATATATACACAAAAATTATCCAGGTGTGGTGGCATGCACCTGTAGTCCTAGTTATTAGGGAGGCTGAGGTGGGAGGATTGCTTGAGCCCAGGAAGTTGAGGCTGCAGTGAGCCATGAATGTGCCATTGTACTCCAGCCTGGGTGATGGAGTGAGACTCTGTCTCAAAAATATATGCATAAATAAATAAATAAATAAAGACAGCACTCTGAATATCTTTGGGGGAAAAGAAAAATCCCTTTCTCAATTTTCACCCCCGTGGTTAGGGCAGGGGAACCCTACTGATTAATACAATTAGCACAATGTATCCTGTGGTCTCAGAGATTAGTCTGGAGATGGGCATACGAGTCTCCAGCAGGCAATGAGATATCCTGAGACTTTTGCTAATGCGTCTGAAAAAGAGCCTCTTGCTTTGCTTCTCTGGAGTACAAAGCTAGGGAGAAATAAGGATTAAGTCCTGGCAGTCATCCTGTGACCTTGTAGAAAGATGCAGTGTGAGAAACGGGCCAGCACAGGAGAGATGGAATCCACCAGACACTGAGGACAACAGCTGGATGCTGGATCCAGTAATTCCTGAAGCTGCTTTACCTCAGGATTTTTCCATTTCAGAAGCCAATAATAATTGACAACTACATAACTTTCAATTATGCTTTTTTGGCACAAACCAACCAGAGCTGGGTTTTCTAGCCCTTGCTACAGAGACCCTCAGTGTTCCTCTTACTGATAGGATTAAATGAGAAGGTAAGTCTCCTAACATACTTAGCCATAGTAAGGTATCCACATGGGAAGTTGCTGGTGGTTTCAGAGTGACTAGAAGGAAACCTTAGTACCAGGCAAAATGACATGCTAGCTAAATCCTAAACCTTTTCTTTCCCTTCTAAAACCAACATTTTTCCAGCCTACCTAAGAGTTAAACAGACAACAGCATACCAGCTAATGACCTGCTAGGCTAATTAGCCCAGCGTTACAGGCGTTATGTGGACTTGCTGGACTTGCCAGGAGATGCTGTTTTGCAAATTTGGAGTGAAATATTTAATTAATCAAAGCTGCTCAGCCAGTTGTCACACCAAGTCAGCCAGTCAGCATGCACCCACCCAGGCAGGGGCCAGGGCTCGGAGGGAAGATGGCAGTGAGAACTTGTCCTGGGCCTTCCCCTCTCCTTCACCACGGAAACCGATCGAAAGTATCAGCCACGATGATGAGGGTAGAATACTCACTCTTGGCACCTGACATTTCACAGCTCCAGGCTGTGGAGGGTGTTCAGGGTGTCTGGTGGCACGCTGACATCTGCCCCCAGGGTTTTTCCAGCACCGTGCAGAGCAGTCAAGATTACGTGCTGTGAAGAGGGGAACTCTCCCACTGATGGACCAGCTCAGGGAAGAAAAGCTCAGGTCGTGGCTTTGTTTTAGATGTATGTATAGCAATTTATTTTGAATTGTTATAATTCATATTTTAAAATTTAGTTTATTATTTTGCACATCTAAAAATAAGCAACATTTTGCATATTTTGATTAAAAATAATAGCAGAAACTGCTATCATAGGCAGGATGCAATGGCTCACACCTGTAATCCCAACACTTTGGGAGGCTCAGATGGGAGGATAGCTTGAGGCCAGGAGTTCAAGACCAGCCTGGGCAACATAGGGAGAACACATCTCCACAAAAATATTTAAAAATTAGCCAGCCATGGTGGTGCATGCCTGTAGTCCCAGTTGCATGGGAGGCTGAGATGGGAGGATCCCTGGAGCTTAGGAGGTCAAGGTTACAGTGAGCTATAATCATGCCTCTGCATTCTAGCCTAGGTGACAGAGTGAGACCCTGTCTCAAAAAAAAAAAACTGCAATAATTGATTTATATTCATATGTTGTATTTATTCTTACAAACATGTATGCACATACATATAAATCCATTTAATCCTCACAACAACTCTATGAGCTACATTCTGTTATCACATCTATTTTACCAGTGAAGGAAGCACAGAGGGGTTAATCCACTTTACAAAGTCCACAGACAGTTAGCAAAAAACCCAGAATTCAAACTGAAGCACTGTGCCTTGGAATCTGTGCCATCAGCCTTGAGGCTGAACTGCCTCTCACTGCCTCTATGCCATGATTTTCAAATCACAAAAATAATATGCTCATTGGGGCAAAAAATAAAAATAAAAAGTACAAAAAAAGAACAAAGTGACTCCCAGAAATTGCACCACAATCACATATGTTGTATATTTGTCCAGTCCTATTCTGTGTGAGTATGTATATGATTTTATATAAAAATAGAATATTTGGCATGTATTTTGGTAACCTGCTTTGTCACTAAATAGGAAATATAAAAGGATATTCAGGGATTCCCTGTCCCCAGTTTCTTTCTAAGAGGCAACTAAGAAAATATTCTATGGACATACTACCAAATACACACACAGGTATATACACACTCAAGTTTTTTAATAAAAAACTATGTATGGTTGGGAGAGGTGGCTCATGCCTGGAGTCCCAGCACTTTGGGAGGTCAAGGCAGGCAGATCAAGAGGTCAAGAGCTCAAGACCATCCTGGCCAACATGGTGAAACCCCGTCTCTACTAAAAATACAAAAATTAGCTGGGTGTGGTGGTGCACGTCTGCAGTCTCAGCTACTAGGGAGGCTGAGGCAGGAGAATTGCTTGAACCTGGGAGGTGGAAGTTGCAGTGAGATGAGATTACGCCACTGCACTCCAGCCTGGCAATAGAGCAAGACTCTGTCTCAAAAAAGAAAAAAATTATATATATATTTCTGGTTTTACACATATGGTGGTCTCTTATACACAATATTTATGCCTTTCATTTTTTTCTTTTCTTACATTTTTTGAAGACTATTTCTTATTCTTATAGAAAGAGCTTCTTCATTCTTTTATAAAATGGCATTGCATTGGCCAGGCATGGTGGTTATACCTGTAACCCCAGCACTTTGGGAGGCCAAGGTGGGTGGATCACCTGAGGTCAGGAGTTTGAGACCAGCCTGGCCAACATGGTGAAACCCTGTCTCTACTAAAAATACAAAAAATTTAGTTGGGCATGGTGGCACACACCTGTAATCCCAGCTACTTGGGAGGTTGAGGCAGGAGAATTGCTTGAAACCAGGAGGCGGAGGTTGCAGTGAGCCGAGACTGCACCTTTGCACTTCAGCCTGAGTGACAGAGCAAGACTCTATCTCAAAAAAACAAAAACAACAACAAAAAAAAAAACAGTAAAATAACTGCACTGCATTCCATTGTATGCTGGTACCATAATTTATTCCACTAGTGCATACTGGTAAATATTAAGGTTATTTCCATTCTAAAGAGTTAACATTTGAACTGAGACCTAAAATAAGGTAGAAAGGTAAAAGTTGGAGGGAAAGGAAAGAAAATGGACTCAAAATGTAGAGAACAGCACATGCAAAGGCCCTGAGGCCCAACAAACAGAAAGGTTTCCAGGGCAGGTGCCCACAGCAAAGCGAGGCACCAGATTCCCAGCATTACTGGCTCTGGCAAAAAGTCCTGCTTTCCTTCTAAGAGTAACGAAAGCCACTGACAGGGACACATTTTACACAGTTAAATAGGAAAGCCTCACATCCTCTTCTCTAGGAAGCCTCACCCAGTCTAAAACCTGAGCTTCTCCACCCGTCAGTGGGGGATTCGGGGCCATGGGAAGAAGCTTGGTCCCCCATCCTGTTCCAGGTGACCAGTGCTTGTCTACCTCCTTCCAGTTAGCCACACAATCAGAACTCAAGGAACTTCCTTCATCCTGCCTAACCCACTTTGCATTCTCCCCCCAAGGAAAATGCTCTCTGAAGTGCTAAGAATTCTTGTTATTTCCCACCCAGGACTGGGTATATAAAGATACGGGAGAGGTGTTAAGCCTTCAGTAATTATCACCTGTGTAGAGGGAGGAGGGAGTCCAGATGGGGTCAAGAGGAGAGTGAGTTTATTTTCCCAGTGGATTCCATGTTTTCATTAAAGCCCAAAGCCCAACCTCAGGGTGTGTGTGTGTATCCCTGGATTAGAAGGAAGGGAGATCATTGCCACGGCTGCCTCGTCTTTCGAAGGAAGAGACAGTTTTTAGCACTGCAGGAGTAAGTTGGGTTTGACCTAAGCTGGGTGTACTGGCAGCATCCTCACAAGCTAATTACCAGCTTTCATTGGATCAGATTAGAATAACCCTTCACCATGTTTATGTGAATCAAGAATGCTTCCTCCTAAGCCCCAGTACCAAAATAAGAAATGTTCATGTTTTCATTAGGATTTTCCATTTTATGAGCTTCAGAGTCCCCCAGAATGCCAAAGAAAAAGGAAAAAAAAAAGGTCTGAGACAGAGACAGAAGTGGATTCTTGATTTTAGAACTATTCTAAGACCTTCAACCATATGGGATCCGGGGTAAACTCATATACTGGATTCTAAACCACATTTTAAAAAATATCCTGTCTTCTAGTCCTCAAGTCTTTCTCTGAGAAGATGCCAACAATAAATGTTGGGCTGCTGTACCTACAGCCATGCCTGGCCTGTCTAAGTGATTCTACACCTTTGACAATGTGATGGTTGTTTTTAAATAGTTACATTAATTGTTACTGTATGTTTTGAGCTCTTCAAATGTAGTAACTTATTCAGTTCTCTCTATAGCCTTATTAAGTGGGCCTTATTGTTATTTCCATTTTAGAGATGAGGAAACGGAGATTTAAAAACTTAGCCAAGTTAAACAGTTATGAGTGGCAGAGCTGGAAAGTGAACCTGGGTGGTCAGGCTTTAGAGCTGTGCTGTGCAGTCCAATATGGCAACTACTGCAAATATTAAGCACCTGAAGTGTGATGAGTCTCCACTCAGATGTACTGCATGTATGAAATACTCACTGGGTTTGGAAGACTTAAAAAGAGAATGTAAATTTGTCATTCAAAGTTTTTTTATTTCAATCTGATTACATGTTAAAATAAGGATACTTTGAACATATTAAGTCCCATAAAATATATAATTCATCCTATCTCTATCTTTCCCCCCACCCCGAGATGGAGTCTCATTCTGTTGCCCAGGCTAAAGTGCAGTTGTTTGTTGAAACTGGTTGTGTCAAAGGTAGCAACTAAAATGCGTTGCTATCCGTCCTAGGATTAGAAACTAAAGGGAAGATGTTAGAATTATTAAAACTTAGAAACTTAGAGGAGGGGCTGCATGAAACTGAAACCTGGCTAGTGATTCTGAGTTCAGAAAAGGGCTCCCACTGGTTGGATCCCTGATTTCTGAAGAAGGGGCACTGTCAGCTGATGCTATTGTTTCCAAGGGGGAACATCATTGGAAAAAAATGCAAACCATTGGAAAAAATGCCAGTGAGGTTTACCTGCTGATGTGAGAAAGCACCACCACTGCTGGGAGTCGAGTGGAGGAGGAGACCGGTGCTCATAGGAGCCGCATGTGGACAGGAAAGTGCAAGTCCCTTCACACCTTCAAAGCCATCCAGTCTACCTCTATTGTTTTCCATTGGCAAAGCCCAAGAGAGGGCCTCTGGCAAAGCATGAATGGCATTTTCAAAGTCCTGGCCTTAGCATTACAGGGCAGAGAACAGAGGGTGAATTTGGAGCTCAGTCATGACTGGCGCAATGGCTGACATCCCCACCAGCCTGTAACCTCCATGAGCACAAGGGCCGAGCTTGTCCACTGCTCTTCTCCCAGTGCCTACAACACAGGGGATAGAACATGGGAATGAAAGGGAAAAGACCTTCACCTTGGAATGGGGGCAAAAGGGAAGTCACTTCTAAGTCCCAAGGCCCAACAAGCCATTGTCTGGGGGAGTAACTTAAGGATAGCTGAAGAAGAACAAAAAATGATAAAGCTTGTCATTGGTTTCAACATTCCAGTCCACAGCTTTCCTTTACTATGGAGACATATGTGCCCAGCTAAGGTTGGTGCAAAAGTAATTGCTAATTTAATAACAGGAGAAATACCTAATGTAGGTGAAGGGGGAATGGAGGCAGCAAACCACCATGGCATGTGTATACCTATGTAACAATTCTACAAGATCTGCACATCTACCCCAGAACTTAGAGTATATATATATAAAAAGTAATGGTAATTACTTTTGCACCAACCTAATACATTAAGCACGTCTTCTAAACCTCAGCTGGAATCATTGGCTTGACTAAGAAGAAGATGGACCACTTTAAATCCAGACTTGATCAGGAAGTTGGGAAGTATGGCGACTACAGCTTACGTTCCGTCTTGCTCAATAACTAGCGCATATTAATGACCAATATGTATTTGTTGAATTAGAATGGAAGAATGGATTGCATGCAGGAAAGGATCCATCTAGAGGGTCTCCAGATCATTCATGTAATAACAGGATGCCATGTACAGAGAAAAATCTTGGACAGAGTTGAAAGAACCAATGGGGCTTTTTGAATGACTCAGAGTGAGGATTCAGCAACAGTGAGCTCCCATCTTTATTATCAATATTGTTATTTTTCAAAAAACTTTTAATGTCTGTTGAAGACTACAAAAGTGAGACTTTTAAAAATGTAAGTATTTGATTTGCTGTTGCCCAGTTTGATAAATAATGTAAGAATAGTTTTTTTACCTTAAAATGTTGTAACTGTTTCTGTATGTTTTGAGCCCTTTAAATGTATCAATGTATTCAACTCTCAATTGCTCATTGATTTTAACTCACTCTTTTTTGTTTGTTGAGATTGAGTTTCACTCTGTCACCCAGGCTGGAGTGCAGTGGCATGATCTTGGCTCACTGCAACCTCCACCTCCTGGGTTCAAGCAATTCTTCTGCCTCAGCCTCCCAAGTAGCTGAGACTACAGGTGTGCACCACCACGCCTGGCTAATTTTTGTATTTTTTTTAGTAAAGACATGGTTTTGCCATATTGGCCAGGCTGGTCTCAAATTCCTGGCCTCAAGTGATCCACCCACCTCAGCCCCCAAAGTGCTGGGATTGCAGGCATGAGCCACCATGCCCAGCCACTTAATTCACTCTACTTGTTTTTTAAAATGAATGTGTCAGAGATGCATATTTGCCTCTAATGTATTTTGCATCTAATATATATTATATATATATACACATAGGTGTGTATATTTTGCATCTAATATATATTATATATACATATGTGTGTATAATTATATATATTAGATATATAATATAGATATTCGATATTTATATCTGTATCTAAACTGGATTAGATATTTATATATATAATCCATATTAGATACCTAATATATATATCTCACATATATAATTATACACACATATGTATATATCTATATTATGTATCTAATATAGATATAAATATTTATCTAACACCACAGTTAAATTTATCTGGGTGACTCGGAATGCTTGTTCTATTCTCCTAACATGCTGTGTGACCTTGGACAAGCCACGTGACCCTTCAGGGCCTCAGTGTTCCAATCTGCAAAGCGTTAACCCTTTCAAATGTTTCTTTTAGCCATAAACAACTGTCCAAATAATTAGACTCCTCAGCCCCTGATCCATATCAGAATTTTGTGGAATTCCATGGGTCTTCCTCACTCTTAATGACGGAAACAAAGTGATTTCAGAGGTCCAGAAACAAGTTGTTGGACAGGTTTGCACAGTAATAATAAAGGAATGGGATTCACACACAAAGGAAATGAGATTCCAAAGAAATGCACCATTCATGTAAGGGCAAACGAAAAAGAGAAAGACTTTTCATACTGCTGAGGTTTAAACATTCAAGAACATTATGCAGGCATCAGATATCTCGGGAAACAAGGGAGCTAGCGTCCCATTAGGTTAACACACATATGGAAAATGTTACATGGAGAGGCAAGGGAAGTGGAAATGTACATGAGCTCAAGAGACACCTCGATTTGTTTCCAGGAAAGGAAGAAATTGGTGCATAGGATGAACAAGCCAAAAGGTTGGATTAAGCTAAGTCCCAACAGGGGAAATTGGCACATAATGGACAGGCCAGAATACATTTTTCTTTCTTTCCTGTGGGCGTGTTTGTGTGTGTGTGTGTGTGTGTGTGTGTGTGTGTGTGTGTGTGGCATCTTAATTGTTCCTTTTCTATTAGTAAAATTTATCTGCTTAAGATACTTGATCAACGCACCCTAGAAACTAAGGTATAAATTCTAAATCTAATGTCACTGCTAGCTTACTGAGTGAACTTTGGCAAAATTCGTAACCTTGATAGACCTCAGTTTCCCATAATGGCATCTGGGGGTGGCTGCTTATGTAGGTCACATCGGATGGAGGGCAGGAAGATGGGATTCAGGATCCAAGATATCTGTTGGAGGGGGCATGAGTTATCCAAGTTTCCATCTACACATCCCAAAGCCACCCTAAGATTCATTCTGTCCCCTAAAGAGCTAGATGCAACCTGCACACCTCTTTCCTGTGGTCGATGGATGAGGATTGTTCTGGGTTTGAGATGAAGACAATGTCAGAATTCTACGGAATTTGTAACAATCTTTTCTTCATGTGAAGATGTAGATTACATTTTATCACAACATTGTCCCTAATAGCCAAATAAATGAAAACAAACAACATTGCAAACTAAAGGAAATTGTTAAAGAATATATCATGGACACTGACACACTGAAATATGGAACAGCCGTTAAAAATAAGGCTTTCATTGATTGGATGGCATGGGACAATGCTCAGATACACAACTGTCACAAGCAGAACTCGGAACTATACATATTGTTAAAATCTAAATTTGCAATGTATGTATAAAGGCCTGCAAATATTTAGGCACAGGTTTTTCTGAATTGGCAAACTATGATCTATAGCCGTTATCCAGCTTACTGTCTCTTTTTGAATAGCCTATGAGCTAAGAATGCTTTTTTATATTTTTAAATGATTGAGGGAGGTATCAAAAAAAAAGAATAATATTTCATGACACATGAAATTAAAATTTTAGTGTTCAAAAATCAAGTGTTATTGGAACACGACCCTACATTATTAATGGCAAAGCTGAATCTTTACAACAGAGAGCAGATGGTTGTAAGGCAGAGAATATTTCTGTCTGGCCCTCTATAGAAAATGTTTGCAAACCCATGCACTAAAGGACAGCTAGGAAGGAAACATACTAAAGAATTCATTGTGAAAATGGTTAGATTGGATAGGTTTTTAATTTTATTCTTAAAAAATTTCTTGTAATGTCTACCTTTGCTAACAATTACTATTGGATGACTTTTTTGCTAATCAAAACATGCCCATTTACTAAAAATTCTGCAGATTTACAGAAAACAGTCTTCTGGAACTATATGGGCAGTGGGAATTTCCAAAGGATGCAATAAAACTATCTTCTTCCTTCAAAATTTATAGTCACAGCCACAGGACTGTTATCATTAACTGAGTGTCTACTATGTGCCAAAATTGTGCAAACTTTTTTTCTTTACCTCTGAGATCTTATTCAAATTTCACATATATCCTGTAAGAAGACTGCCATTGCTACCTCACGACTGACTAAACCAAGGCTCAGGGACATAAAGGTACTTCTTTAAGGATGCACAATGAAAGATTTGGAATCCTAGCACTGATTTTTCTGACCCTAGGGCCCAATTTGTAACCATGAATCCCTGCCTCACATAGGGTGGAAAAAGGATGTGGAGGCTGCAAGCGTGATTCAGACCCTTCTTTTTCTTTGATGGCAGGACACTGGGAAAGAGCTAAATAGCCCTCCTGGTGCACTTGCCAGGGTGTACACAAAGGTCGTGCCTCTGTTTGTCACAGCTGTGTGAGCTGTTCTGTCATTTGTCCTTTAAAAGACTATTTGGCGATCATACTGCTTTTCCATGTAAGACGGGGAACAAAGCTACAGCCACACATTGCAAGCAGTGAGCTGAGCTGCTGACCAGATGTGGCTGTCTTAGAGCACTTGACCTGCTGGCTCATAATAGTTAACACGGGCTCCCCTAGAAAAGCCTGTAGTTAATAATATCCCCTTCTTCAATCCCCAGAGGCCCTCTGCTTCCTCCAACTCCTATTTCTAATACCCCCAAGGCATGCCAAACACAGAACAGCAGAAAAATAGAATGGGCAGATGTCCACACAAACACATGCCCATTTGGCATCTCCACTGAGGGCAAAAGAAGTGAACCTGGGCATGAACATGAGCAGGAAAGATGTGAAATAGAAGAGAGAACAGATCACCAAAAGGTGGCTAAACACCGTAAGGAGAGATGGAGACAAACGTGAGGCATTCTTTAGAGAGGCAGTATCCAGTGAGGTTAACAGGCCCTGGATATGTTAAAAGGGTGACTGAGTCGACTGCATTTCCTCTTCCCCTGCAGACCCCAGAACTCATCACTTCTCTTACCCAGTTCCTATCCTCACCCTCAGCCCATCCCCACCACAGCCTATAGTCCCAGGGATGGGTATCTAGCATCAGATACACCTAGGGTAGCCCCAGCTCTGCCATTTACAAGTCCTGAGACTTTGGGTAAATCCCTTAATCTCAGTTTTCTCATGTAAAATATTATTAATTGTCACTTCCTTGGGCTGATATGAGGATTAAATCAGAAAATGCAAGAAAAAAATTGAGCACAGTGTTTGGTACATGCTAAGCACTCAATAAATAGTAATTATGTTATTATTATCATTTTTTGTCATTATTATTGTAGCAGGAAGCTCTTTTGTTTGGAGGTGGTTTTAATATTCAAGTTTCCTCCTGATTAAAGTGACAGGATGAAAGAGAAAAACTCTGGAAGCCTTTGAAATCATATGAGGAAACACAGGGAAAGGTGGAGACCATGTGGGCTTTTGTATCATCGACTCTGCCAATCTAAATCACATCTCTGCACCAAGCAAGTAACATCTCACTTTTCTGAGCCTCAGTTTCCACATCTGCAAAACAGTGATTGTAATATTGTCCTCATTAGATTGCTGTAAACATCGTAAAACACAGAGTAAAATTGAAGCATCTCTACACATCAGTTATTTCCTCGTGGCTCTGAGTAATGTGATTTGTAAACAGGGTGAGTGAGTCCACTGTATTTCCTCTTGCCCCTCCAGACCCCAGAACGCATCACTTCTCTTATCCAATTCCCATCTTTACCCTCACACCCGCCACAGCCAATGGTCCCAGGGATGTGAAGTATCTTTCATGTTTCACCCTGTCTTGTCTCTGAAACGTCTCCATTGTGCTGTAAGTGGCTTGAGCTTACAGCTGTAAGTGGCTTGAGCTGGTTTCCTTGCAGCAGTTCCTTGGCCTCATGAGCTGCCTGCTGGCTGCAAAAGGAAGTGCCTGGGTGCAAGTGCGAAATAGATTTCTCTCCTTTTGAAGCCTCCCAAGGTTGTAGACTACTGGGTTGATCTGCCTTTTACATTCTTGATTATTAGGCCTAGGTTTGACCCACAGAGGAATATTCTTCAAGACAAGAATAAGCACATAAAGAGAGAATAAGGTAGAGAAATAAGGTCACATCTCAGAAAGCTTATCTCAGGGAGAGCCTCTCTTGGGAATGATGAGTTTGGGGGTAGACTTGGTTGGCCATTGGGATTTAAATGAAAAGGTTTCAGGGGCCAGGCGTGGTGGCTCACACCTGTAATCCCAGCACTTTGGGACGCTGAGGCAGGCAGATCACCTGAGATCAGGAGTTTGAGAAAAGCCTAGCCAACATGGCAAAACCACCTCTCTACTAAAAATACAAAAAATTAGCTGGGCATGATGGCACACACCTGTAATCCCAGCTACTTGGGATTACTACTGAGGCTGAGGCATGAGAATCACTTGAACCCAGGAGACAGAGGTTGCAGTGAGTCAAATCACGCCACTGCACTCCAGCCTGGGCAACAGAGTGAGACTCCACCTCTAAAAAAAATAAAAATAGAAAATAGAAATATGCTCTCAGGGAGAGAGCATCACTGAGGGCACTTTGAGAGGCAAGGAAGAGAATGTCCAGCTGATGGTGGCTTGAATTAATGCACAATTACTTTTCTCACATAGCAAGAATCTTGTCTCAGGCAACTCTGAAGTTTTTGGAGTGGCTGATGATGGTAGTGATCTGGACAACCTCTATATTCTTCCGGCCTTCCCCTCATGGTCACAAAGTGGCTGCTGCCTCTGTTGTGCTGCCTCTGTTGACATCAAGCCCTCACAAGATAGAACTCAAAGTAGGGAGAAACAGGACTGGTGGAAAAGGTGATTTCCTTACACACATCTTTTAACGGGGAAAGAAATCTTCACTGCAAACCTGTATCAGGATGCTGCTTATATCTTACTGGCCAAATTTGAACCAATTGTCTATTCTGGATCAATCATTAGCCAAGGAAAAGGAGTTTGCTGATGTTGACATAGGTCAATTGTGATCATTCTCTGGGGCTTGGCTCACTGTCCCTTGAATATGTTGGGGGTTTTGGAAGGGAAAAATAAAGTAAAAAGTTGTGAGTAGCTCAAAAACAGCATCTGCCCCCAACAGAGATGCTCCTCAGAGACCACATGAGATCCTCCTCTACGTCTCCCCTGCCTAGTATGGCACAAAGTCAGGGGTCTGTAAATTATTGTTAAAAGGAATGAATGAATATATCCAATCTGGCTCCTACAATAACAACTAGTATTTAGTACATGCTCAGTAAACATCAGTTGAACAAATGAGGCCTCTCCCAGTGCCTTGAAAAGACCTGAGTGTACTCAGTAACAATCTGTCAAACAAACTCCAATATCTACTTCTCAGATTCTTTATTTGTTAAAGAAATTGATGGAAACTAAGGGTAGGGGACAGGCTATTTATCCAAACTCTATTGAAAGAACCAGACATGTTGATCATGGGGTGTTTTCAGGTGGTAGTAAACGTTATCTGTTAACAGTCAGTGAATAGATATATTTTTGGTGTTGCATGCCATATGATCTCTGCTGTGACTCTTCAACTCTGCCCTTGTAGCACAAGAGCCCCTATAGACAATACACAAATGAAAAGGCCTGGTTGTGTTTTGATAAAACTTTATTTACAAAAATAGACAGCAAGGCCAGACTTGGCCCATGGGTTATTATTAGCGGATTCCTGCTCTAGGCCACAAAAGCAGGATCTGAACCTGGAACATGGCCACCTAGCTCTCAGATGCCAGCAGAAGGCACAGATGTTTGGCTTCTGTATTAGGATCCTCTGAGAAGTAGACCCCAAAGCAGGGTTAGATGTGCAAGCTGTTAACTGAGGGAAGTGTCCATGAAAAATTAAGAAAAAGCAGGAGTAGGCAGGGAGATCCTTCAGATCACAGTGCAGGCCTGACACCACCAAAAGGAAAAGGGGCAAGAAAGACTGGGAGGGAAGAGCCTTAGACCACCGTGCACTCCCAAGTCTCTACCAGGCTAATGGGGAGACCTCAAGCTAACACCATCTGTTAGAGGAGCCTGCAGCCTGCAGGCATGGTCTGAGATCATATCCTGTCCCCAGGCTTGGTCACTGGCCACATACAGCCCAGGAGAAACATGATCTCAGCAGGAATGCAGTAGAGGGCCCAGACAGGCAACTACTGAGGTTTCCTGTCAACTCTGCTCTCAAAAGCAGAAAATCTATGGGGCTCATTTTACCCACAACCTCTCCAAAGGTCACTACTGGAGACATCATCAGAAACATCCACAGGCAAGAGGACACATGGAAAATAGGAGCTGGTGTCTTCCCATTCGGCTGAGGACCAAGGGCTAAAATGAGGAAAGCCCTAGGCATAGTTGGTGGCACTTACAAAGTTCTCTGGAAAGTTACATTTACTACTGTTGATGTTTTAAGAAACTTAATGTAGTCTGGGGATATCCTAGCGCTGAGAAAGTCCATCCTCATTCTTCAAGACCCTGGAGGAGTGAGAGCCTATTGCTTTCCCTGGAGAGGCTTGATCCTCTAACCACCTAGATGGAGCAGCATTTCTCAGAGTGTGCCTGTGGAACGCCTGTCCACAGGAAGGGGAGGCTATATATAAGATGCTAAACAAAATTATTCCACATTCAGCTAAGTATGAGAAGCATTTCTTTAAATAAAATTAAACAAGTTCTTTTTCTGCAAATCTGCTCAGAGTCTTTAGTCCAAAATTCTCTGACTTTTCCAAACTTATATTACTATAGAACTTTCTTTTTTTTTTTTTTTTAAATTCAGCAGCTCAGCTCATAGAGCTAACACAGTGGAAAACCCAGTGTAAAAATTACAGGTCCAGAGTGAGTCTGTGGAAATCATCCTGGTTGTCTCTTTGATGAGTTTACCATACTCTTAAGGAATATCCAGATAATAAGAATTACTACTGGCCTGGTACAGTGGCTCACGCCTGTAATCCCAACACTTCGGGAGGCCAAGGCAGGAGGATCATCTGAACTCAGGAGTTCAGGACCAGCCTGGCCAACATGGCAAAACCCTGCCTCTACAAAAACAAAAACAAAAATTAGCTGGATGTGGTGGCATGCACCTGTAGTCCCAACTACTTGGGAGGCTGAGACAGGAGAATTGTCTGAGCCCAGGAGGCAGAGGTTGCAGTAACCAAGATCACACCATCACATTCCAGCCTGGACAATAGGAGAGACCCTGTCTCAAAAATAAAGAAAAAAAAAGAAAGAATTACTACTGATTTCTGATGGTCTTCTATAGAAGTAATGCTACATCATGGTTTAGAACATGCACTGGGAGACCAAGCCTATTTGCCCCAGTTTGCTCATCTGTAAAATGGGGATAGCAATCGACCCTACCTCGCAACGTGAGTGTAAGGTCAAAATGAACTATCATGTGTAAAAACTTTTGAAACAGGCACTAAGAAAGTAGCATGTGTCACTCACTGCTGCATGGTAGGAATTATATATGTGTCATTTTATTCCCCCTAAGAGCTCTTAGAAATTGGCTCAAAATGCTAAACAAAACCAAGTTTAACGTTTGCGACTTTGAAAGGTTTCTAGTGAAATTCAGGACCTGAGTTGAGGTGAGATGATTTCCTGGACAGACAATTAGAGGTCGAAAAACCACCAGAGTATGTGTTGGTGGCATGAATCCAGGTGGTGGCTTGACAATTTTCTCCTGGGCCCAGATGGATCGGAAACTCTACAGGGAAACACAAAGAGGCCAGAGCCCAATCCACACTTGGTGACATTCCCCAGAATCTTTCCAAAGTGTCAAAGGATATTGGAACCATGCTAGGGAATGCAGTATCATTTTAAACATCGTGAAAATTGGCCACTTTGGAAACAATTTAGTTCTACTCTGTGTATTAAATCATTTCCCCATTTTATGAGTTATATAGAAAAATAATAATGAATTATTTCCCCCCCAAGGTACTAGGAGAAATTGTGTTGCAGTATTAGGTTATGATCTCTTGTACTATTTAATAGATATTCAAGGCTGTTTTATTTTAATGCACAAATAGAGAGATTTAGTGAAAAGGTGTGATGGGAAATACATGTTCCTGGATCACTGAGGTTTTTACACTGGGGTCCCTTACACCTAACTCCTTATGAAAAATTACATCTCTGTTATAGGAGTATTTAGGGAACTAGGGTACCGGATGAGTAAATTACCCTTTGGGCACGAGTTAACTGTTTGGGGAAGTTCACTGACTTTGTTGTGGGATATTTCAGCAAATTACAGTCCCAGGGATCTGGTGATGGGTGAGGGGGAATGGTAACTCCTCTTTACAATCAACTCTTGCTTTACTCTGCCAATTGAAGGAGCAGCAGCAGCAAGGATCCCATACAATCTGAGATGACCCTAAAGTTGATTCTGGTAGACTCAGGAAAGTACATCTCATACAGAGATATTTTATTCTACACTGAATTTGCTACGTAAAATGCGATGGAAGCATGAGAAAAGACAGAACCATGGGAAGAACGGAAGGGAAGCAATGTTGTGGAGTATCTACTATGTGTCAAGTACCGACAGCGACAAACATGGTCATACACAGAACCTAATGTCTGCCCACGTGGAGTGTGGCAGGCAAGACATGCAAGTAACGTTCAAAATATTTGACAATTGCAGTTGATAGACTTCTAAGATTATCCCAGTTATCCCAACATCCTGATATTCACAGTATTGTATAATCCTCTTCCCTTGAGTAAAATGTTTCTAATGGAATACAACTTTGTTGAAGGGATGTCAGTTCCATGATTAGGTTACAGTAAGTTGGGAATATAGTCATGCTGGCCAACTCTCAATGTGCACAGCTTCTCAGTTTGCATTTTTTGATGCAACAAGATGACAATTTTAGAGGTCCATGTAGCCAGGAGCTGAAGATAGCCTCCAACCAACAGCTATAGCTGGTGCAGAACTGAGACCCTCAGCCTTAAAACTCGCAAGGAACTGGGTCTTCCCGCCATCACATGGGCTTGAAAGCAGATCTTTCCCTGGTTGAGCCTTCAGATAAGACCCTGGCCTTAGATGATACCTTGATTTGAGCCTTGTGAAAGACCTTAGGATAGATCACTCAGCTAAGCCCTACCCAAATTCCTGACCCACAGGAACTGAGATAATAAGTACATGTTGTTTTGAGCCACTAAATTAGGGGGGATTTGTTATGCAACAAGAGGTAATATAACAGTCAACATAGCATTTTCTTTGGGGAATCAAATTAAGTAGAGACACCCAAAAGCAACTGATGTGTCAGGGATTAACCCAACAAATTGATGGGTCACTGTATGGTCTGGAACTCATAAGGGAGGTGCTGAGGTAGCCACGGGGTAGAGGAGGACACTTAGGGAGATCCAGGAAACAGTTGTCTGCTAGGCGATATAATATTTCATAATTGTAACAACTAGAATGGTCTCACCAGTACAAACTTATAATTCATATATGTATAAAATTTTTGCACCGAATCTGACTCTTGTCTGGAAGTAGATGAAAGGGGAAAATGTAGGTATGGGGAGGTGGAAGAAGGAGGAAACAGGAATTAAAGAAAAAAAAAGGCATGCTGCCAGTACCCGCTGCATGATGGATATTCTGAATTGCAAATGTCCAGGAGGGCACTGGGGCCAGCTTGAAAGTCTCACCAGAGTCGGTAGTTCTGTATTCAGGAAATATACAAGCCAGTTGTTTATCACCACCATTGGTAAAATTTAAATTATATATACTCACGTTGAAATATGGCATATTAAAGACAAACATAATAATTATTACTCAAAAATCAGTACTTTCTGATCATTTCATACCCTTTCCTATTACAGTTATTTTTGTCTATTATATCTGCATAGCAGAAATACAGAGTAACATTGAGTTCCTGCACATCTCTTCCCAACTTTGTGTTCCATGCTGTTACATTGTAGCTTGCAAGTGGTCACAGTGGTAGTAGTATTTACACCACAGAAATGGGCAGACACTATAAATCACAGTCTTCTTTTTCTCACCTCTCTCAAGGGAGAACTAGTTGGTAAATATTTATCAATACGCTAGTGGCAATGGTAAACCAAGTAACTTCTATACTCAAGAAAATATCAGGGTAGTGGAGAAGTAAGCAGTTAAATACAACACAGTGGCTGGTATTGTGAGATAATAAAACACATGGGAACATGGAGGCAGGGCCCTAACCCAGGCAGGAAGAGTGAGGTCAGGGAAGACTTCCTGGGGAGGAAGGATGAAAGCGAGAAGTCAAGCACAAGCCAAAAGATCTCAGTGGAGACAGGCATGGTAGAGTGCACCTGTAATCCCAGATACTCAGGAGGCTGAGGCAGGAGGATCACTTGAGCCCAGGAAGTTGAGATCAACCTGAGCAACATAGCAAGAACCCTGACTCCAAACAAGAGAGAGAAAAAAAGCCAGCCACAGTGGTTCACGCCTGTAATCCCAGCACTTTGGGAAGCTGAGGCTGGCAAATCACTTGAGCCCAGGAGTTCAAGACCAGCCTGGGCAACATGGCAAAACCCTATTTCTACAAAAAAATACAAAATTAGCCAGGTGTATTGGTATGCACCTGTAGTCCCAGTCACTGGGAGGCTGAGGTGGGAGGATTCCTTGGGCCTGGGAGGTCGAGGCTGCAGTGAGCTGTGAGCCTTGAGCTGTGATCACATCACTGCACTCCGGCCTGGATAACAGAGTGACATCCTGTCTCAAAACAAAACAAAGCAAAACAAAATAAAAGATTTCATTGGAAAAAAATACTAACATGGAAGTCTTGAGTTGTAGATTCAATTTTCATGCCTGCTGTGTGACACAGATAAGTCTAATAAGGAGATGAGGGAGAAGGGTACCATTTACAATTTTGTCCAGGTCTAAAGGCTGATGACTTATATACTAAAATGAGTGTCAACTACCAAATATTTATAAGCCTTTGGGCATGTGTAGAGAAGGATAGTGGTTTTGAGATACAAAGTAAATAAACTTGTAGCTAAACAATCACAAAGGAAACAGGTCTCAAGAGATATTTTCTCAGAAATTCTCACTTCTCCACTCACATACACATAATATCTCAGCTCCCAAGATCCAGCAAACTCATAACAGAAAACTTATGAGTTTGTCTGTCTTTCTTTCTGTCTTTATAGCCCCATTAAGCTTAGCTGACCTTGAGTATATCATGCCTTAATGAGTACAGACTCAACCATGCTTTGGCCATTTAAAATCCTTTTCCTCTCCTCAAAGCCTGCACCTCCACCAGGCAGAAGGCACGAAGAAGTCTGTCTGGCCATTGACCACCTCCAATAACCTCCCAACACGTGAGTTGCTTCCAGTCATCAAGGCTATTCGCCTGGCAACCAAGAAGTCCCAAGGTCACAAGCCATCCAAGTACAAGAGCTTCCAATATTGTCAGCTGGTGGGAAATGAAGGGAAACATTAGGAGGCAAAAGGTGAAGGATCTGGAGAAGCAGAACCAGAATTCAAGCACAGAAAGAAATACCAGATAGATTGAAATAAATTTTCCTCTTTGACCTCAAAACATCATCCCTGTTTTGGCTTTCCAGGGTAGGTAACTGATCGAATAGTTAATGGACTACTTTGGAGACTTCCAAGAAGCAGGAAAGACTTTGCGACATTATAGTTAAGCAGTTTTTAGTGTAATTTAAGAGCTGGAAGGCAGAATGGAGCCATTGTGACTGGCTTAGACCAGACATGATTCAAGTAGCCACTTTCTTGTAAAATGGGAGCTTAGGAGGGACTCGTCGTCTTGTGAGGTACATGACTGACCAAGTAATTCACAGAAGACAACAGAGCTCTATTTCTAAGGCAGAGAGGATGGAATGGCTATTGAGTAACCAAGAGCCATTTATATCTCCACCCTCTTAGTCTCCTCTCTTCTCAGATTTTGTTGCCTAGCATTGAAAGCTTTGGTGCCAGTCATCATGCTAAACACTTTATCTTGTTTAATCTTCACAATGACATTATGAGGTAAGTACCATTTTCATCCTCATTTACGAATGAGGAAACTGTGGCTCATATTGATGACACAGCTTTCCTAAGGTAACACAGTCACAAAGTGGTAGAGTCAGGACTCTTGAAATTGACAAACTCTAGGGTTGTGCTGTCTAATACAGAAGCCACAAGGCACATGTAACTCTTTAATTTTGAAGCACAGTACAGATGGTCTCTGTCTTACAATGGTTTGACTTAAGATTTGTTGACTTTACGATAATGTGAAAGTGATATACATTCAGTAGAAACCATACTTTGAATACCATACAATCATTTTGTTTTTCACTTTCAGTATAGTATTCAACAAATTCCATGAAGTATTCAATACTTTGTTATAAAATAGGCTTTGTGTTAGAATATTGCCCAACCGTAGGCTAATGTAAGTATTCTGAGCATGTTTAAAGTCGGTTAGGCTAAGCTATGCTATTTGGTAGATCAGGTGCATCAAATGCATTTTTGACTTATACAATATTTTCAACTAATAATTGTTTTATTAGTATGTAACTTCTTTGTAAGCCAAGGAGTATCTATACTTAATTTTTTTTATTATACTTTAAGTTCTGGGGTGCATGTGCAGAACGTGCAAGTTTGTTACATAGGTATACATGTGCCATGGTGGTTTGCTGCATCCATCCCCCCATCATCTACATTAGCTATTTCTCCTAATGTTAGCCCTCCCCAATCCCCCCAACCCCTTCTATACTTAAAATTTTAAATCCAATTTCCTAGTCTCACTGGCCACATTTCAAGTGCTCATATAGCAGTATTAGCCTGGTAGCAACAATATTAAAGGGTGCAGATACAGAACATTCACATCATCATAGAAAGTTCTCGAACCCAGGTTCTTAATCGTCCACTAAAATGGCTTCACATGACTTATATCTCACGGATTGGTGGTCTTTGTGAAGGTTTCCAAACAACATCTTCCAAGGCAAGAAGATTCCACCCCTTCCCACCCCACTTCCAAGAAAAAGGCTCTACCCCAGCTTGAGATTCTTAACTCTTTTCTGCAAATCTTATCAACAACCCACCTAATAGGTGAAGGGAGAAACTGAAATCCTGGGAGTGACCTGGAGTGGGAAGAATAGAAAAGAAAAAATACAGTAGTAGACTTTGAACTTGGAGACACTCATAACTGCACTGTGGTTTCCCTGTTTCCCCACACCCTCTCCAGCAAAATCCCTGCCAGGCCCACAATCCCAAGCGCCTCCTAGTTCTCACCCAAACTGCCAATCCACAACAAATACCTTTCCCAATTCATGACAAGAAGACATTGTGTCAATAGCAGGTGACATTGTGGTGTTAGGTACAACACCCGATGAAAACCCAAAATACTCTCATTGTTCCACCCTCGCAAAAATTCCTCTTAAGGGCTGGAGCACATGACACAGTTTGTGGTCTGGTTAATTCGATTTCCAGACACTGGTGAGTTAGGGGACTGAGAATGATTCTTCTCCAAAGGTGTTGTAACAACCATGGCAATATTTAAGATAACACACCACTCTTTTCCTTTATTCATCTCCCTTCCTGCTCAGCAGGATGCCAAGTTAAGGCTGCCAGGACTAAGCTTGCTGGCCTCAAGAAGATGGGTCGTGTCCAGGAAAGAATATACACTCAGAAGACCCAAACCTCAGCTGGAATCCTTCCCTCGCCATTTATTAACCCTCCAAGAAAAGAAAGCCACTGTTCTTTGAGCTTCCATCTTTATAAAAAGGACCTAAAATGCCAACCTTACATTGTTATTATGAGGATCAGAGGAGATGATGGTTATAAAGTACTGGCATATAGTAGGTCTTCAAATAAATGTTGCTACCCTCTTCCCTCTAATTATTGGATACTTACATTAGAAATTTTTATAGAACTGAAGGTAAATTTAGCAAATATTCTGGTAAGGAACCAAAAGTACCAAATCCTGAGAGTTGCTCCTTTCCAAAAGAGTGTCATCACAATGTCAGACTAATGGGAAGTAAAATAGCCAAAATAGCCTTGTGTTATTAGTTGAGGCTTTGGTGACAAATCCCATGGCAGAGCTTAAGAGTCACCAGGGCTGGGTCACACCACTGTGGATGGCTTCTTTTCTAAGGCTTGCAGTCTAAACAGCCTCAGGCCAAAGTCAACCTTGAATCCAGCTCTCCTTCACCTTGTATTGCCTCAGCTGCAAACTGACACTAGACATGTAGGGGCGGGGAGCAGTTTCTAAGAGGCGAGGCTGTACCTCTATATTACCTAGCCAGAAAGACATAAAAGAGAAGAAAGACAAATAGACAGAGGGTAATGCCCTCCCCTGAAAGCTCCAGCCCTAGAAAATGAAACCCAGCCAGAGTCCTCAAAGATCACGAATCGGATCCAAATTATTCCTGGTAATAAAGGCAGTGTTTCTTGCCCTTGTATCTGATGAAAAGCATGGCAGTGGGGTGGGAAGGAGCCTCAGACTACATTTAGAAAGCTCTAATTGGCCTAATTACCTAAAGACTCATCCTATGATAATTCTAGGCTGGCTTTACGAAGCACCTGGGGATGTAGGTAGCACTGTACAGCTATCTACCTCAAGCACAGATTCTTGAGTCCAGCCCAGGAAACTATGATCAGAAGGTCCAGAGTGGGACCTGGGAATCTACGTTTGATAGGTTGGATGCACAGCCAGGTGCAGGAGGCTCTTGTGGTTGGTGATTTGTTTATCCAGTTGTTTAGTTGATCTTCTGACGACTCATCTATTTCTCCATCTGTTCCTATTTACATTTTCCTCCTCAGTCTTGCCATTGGCCCTTTCCTTAATAACTTGTGGGGCCAGGCATGGTGGCTCAGCCTGTAATCCCGGCACTTTGGGAGGCTGATGTGGGCCGATCACGAGATCAGGAATTCAAGACCTGCCTGGCCAACACGGTGAAACCCTGCCTCCACTAAAAATACAAATATTAGCCAGGCATGGTGGCGTGTACCTGTAATCCCAGCTACTCAGGAGGCTGAGGCAGGAAAAGTGCTTGAAACTGGAAGGCAGAGGTCACAGTGAGCTGAGATCACACCACTGTACTCCAGCCTGGGCGACAGAGCGAAACTCAAAAAAAAAAAAAGAAAGAAAGAAAGAAAACACTCTGCTTCTTCTTGGGTCCAATGCCTTGGCTTACTCTTAAAAAAATTTTCCTCTCCTATCCACTTGACGTTCAAAGTCACCATCTTGGTGAAAGTGGATTTTAGTAGGGAATACCATTTCTGGCTATGCATCTTTGAGATGGTTTTGTGACTTGGGAAATATGTGTCCATCTGACAACTGAGTGTGTTAGAAAAGTCTGGTAAGAATTTATCATGGAAATATGTGCATAATAAGAGCTCAAATGTAAGTTTAAAGATCAAAGAACAACAGACCAAATGTGTAAATTCACACACACACGCACACACACACAGAAAAAATACAACCAAAATGTGGAACATTCTGTGCATGCACATGAAACCCATATGGACCACAGAAAATTCAATACATACATTGACCTACAATTCTCTAGGCAGGCTGCAACCCCACAGTTGCATCTAGTTCCTCAGAGACAGGATAAGACAATAGAATATCAGCAAGCAAAGCCTACCAGTATAATTCACTATAACCCCCATTCTTTACTCACATTCAACCTTATTCCATCAACCTATCCCTGATCTTTTACTCTAAATTCCTTCTTTAACCACCCTATCCTTGACTACCTCCCCAGCCATCCTTAATCCTCTTCCACGGTGCAGGAAGATTATTAAGTGAATCTCAGGGATGACATGACCACATTTTTCAAGTAAAGTCACCTCCTAAGACTATAGAAAACATTATGACACATGAAAGATAGGCAGGTAGGTAGGTAGATAGATAGATAGATAGACAGACAGATAGATCGATCAACTGACGATCTATCTATAGCACAGAAACTGCAACCCATCTCAGGAAAATCAATAAAAGTAAAATATCCTAGGCTTTTCTATTTAAAGTCTACCCCCAAAATGCTCAGTCGTGTCAGAGGTAAGGAGAGATGTCATCTGCAGCCTATGAGGGAAGCATGGAGGTATACAAGTACACGCTTTAAATTGAAAAGTAATGTAGAGATGGGAAGGAGTAAAGCAGTACATACACGTGCGCCCCACGTGTGCCAGCCCCCTGTGCTGTCAGCAGGGCTGTAGCTCCTGGAAGGCACGAAAGTGCCAAGAGGAGACTGTGCTGTCTCAGTTACTGTGTGTTCATCTGCACCTGTTCTCTTGCAGAGTCATAATGGAGATGCTCCTCCAAGAACTTGCACTGAGATGTGTTTCTGCCCAGCCGTCAGGCATGGCACCACCCTCATAGATTTTCAGACCCATGAAATGCTAAAATGGAAAAGCACTGGAGTGCCCCAAAGTATATTCTAGGGAATACTAGCTGCATTGCATGTGAAATCATATAGAGGGGGAACAGAGAGATGGGAAATTCTGCCTCAAATAAAGTGAAACATGTTTCCTTCTTACAGAACTGTTCAGTAGCTTTAGTGTCTAAAGTTCATTGTGAATTCCAAAAGGGAGACACAACAGTCAATGTTTTCCAAGCTGACTTGAGCACAGAATCTTTTTCTAAGATTCTACTTTCAGGACAACTGTCTTGAGAAACATTTTGGGGCAAAATGCAAATTCAATCTAACTCTTTTCACCCACTTGACAGGTGGAAAAACTAAGGTCCAAGAGCAAACAGATTAGCCATAAATAGCACACTGGTTAATGGAAGCCCAGGTCTCCTGCATTCTGGTCTAGGATCACATCTTCACATGTCTCTCAGGATATATGAGATTCTGGGGTGAGGAATTTAAGTCATTCATTTACTTAATGAGTGTTTCTTAGGCACCAGGTCTGTGCCACCTTCTGGGATGGATTCTGGAAACACAAAACCAAAAATAAAAAAAACCGCAAGGTTCCTGCTTTCAAGGAGATTATAATTTACTGGAACACATAAGTAAGCAGTCAATTATGACACAGGGAAGTCCCTGCTTAGTTTCAATATGCATAATTCCATATGCATAGTTCCAATATATACAGATTCTACTTATTGAAAATTTTAAATAACATCAGTGCCCCAATGATATGGTTCAAATTTAAGTCACCACAGCATAATAATTGTGTGATTGTATAAAATACAATCTTCGCTGTCTTTCAGTCACAGCAGAAATAACAGATGTGTATCATGAGCCATGACTGTCACGCCACTCTGTTCAAAGTCTGCAGGCAGCTGGTCACCATGGGTCTGTTATTCAGGTCAGATATGGACAGCAAAGTATGTCACCATGTTGCCTCCTTGTCCTTTAGGTATGAACCCGCATGTCATTTTATACAACTGGATCATCAAAAGAAAGAATTGACCAACAAAGACGAAAGTGCAGCAAGAACGCTAATAATGCTGGAAGTTAAATTTACATAAAATGTAACCAGAGTTACAGAAAACATATAGCTGACTGTGGAAATATAGACACTGCCTTCATGTGAGGGACCCTGGATAGACAGCTAGTGGAACTTGGTGAAGGTGGGACTTATTGATATAAATGAGGAAAGTGATGAAAAAGCTGAAGGTATCCTAGAAAAAGTAATATCAGTAAGAAATTTCACAGTAAAGGAACTCTTAGAGATATTCCGCAACATTAAAAGGGCAAAGAATAAAATGCTGGCAGTGAATTCAAACCACAAAAGCAGTCTGACTTCTCAAGGTGTTCAAGAGATGTTCACTTTCCTTACAGATCAAGTGAAGGCAAGTGTTGTTCAAATCACTCGATAAGATTTTAACAAAGAAACAGAACATAGTTCTCAATATTTCTACTGTTTTAAAGTACAATGTACAAAGTAAGAGTTTTAATTGTTTGCATTTTTCTATACACTTCTATTCAACAGTAAAAGGATTTTTACTGTTTGAATAAAAAAAATCAAAGGTCACGGCACAATTGTAATTTTTCCTATTGCTTAAGATTGCTTTGCATGGTTTCAGCCCTCATGTTCCTGCATTTCTGTGCAAAGAGAGGGCACCTGTATGTAAACATAATCTGGGCCTCAATTTCTCTGCTTTAAGAGAAAATCTATTAGCATACCAATAGAAAAGCAGAGGCACACCCAAATGAAGATGATTCCAGACGGGTTTATTTTTGAAGGTACTATACTTAAAAGCAGAAAGATGTGGGTGTAAGGAAAGCACAAGGCGTAGTACAGAGACCTGGGGTCAGTGGCTGCTGAGCTGTTACCATCCCTGGGGCCCCCCCCGGGCAATGGAAGGAAGCTAACCAGAACCCACAGAAGAAAGTGAGGTTGAGCAGGGTGCCTGTGTTTGAGGAGGAGGACCAGCCTGAGAGACTCTACAGGAAGGGGGTCAGGGGACTGAATACCCCACCCTCACTTTCCTCCTTCCCTGTTCCCACTGGCTGAACTCACACTGTATTAGTCTGTTCTCACACTGCTGACAAAGACATAACCAAGACTGGGTAATTTATAAAGAAAAAAGAGACTTAATGGACTCACAGTTCCATGTGGTTGGGGAGGCCTCACAATCATGGTAAAGGCAAAAGGCACATCTTACATGGCAGCAGGCAAGAGAGAATGAGAACCAAGCAAAAGGGGTTTCTCCTTATAAAACCATCAGATCTCATGAGACTTATTCACTATTATGAGAACAGTATGGGGGAAACTGCCCCCATGATTCTATTATCCCCCACCAAGTCCCTCCCACAACATGTGGGAATTATGGCAGCTACAATTCAAGATGAGATTTGGGTGGGGACACAGCCCAAACCATATCACTCACTTGGAAGCCAGAGGCTTTGTTGACTGTGTATAGTCAGCAAGTGGCAGCCCCTGCGACACAGAACAGGGCATAGAAAGGTAATATACGATTAGAGGGGCTAAAAGGAAGAGATCTGAAATAGGGCCCACTTTAGAGAAAATTATTTTATATAACAGGTAGCCAAAACCTCCCAAGCTAGCTTAAACTCCAAAGGGGAATTAGGAGAAGGAAAGACAGCTGTCTGGCCAAAGCCAGTGCAGGAAGGGAAGCTTGGCTCTAGGAGGAACTAGAAAGGCATCATGAGCCAGATAATCTCTCTCCAAGCTTCTGTCTCTGTGACCACCTGGTCTGTGCTTCCTTTTCTCTCTCCATGTTCAAAAGGCTTTCTCTATTCCCTCACATCATAATGGAAATTAGCATCCCATATCATGCAGCCACCAACAGAGACTGGCTAATGTCTCTCTGCCCTGTGAGAAAGAACCTGATTGGCTCAGCTTGGTTCTAAAGCTGATGCCTGATCCCATCAGCTGTAACCAGGGAGGATCACATGATACCAACATGGCTGCTAAGGATCATTCTGGTGGATGAGAGGCACCTTCTCAGAAATGAAGATTTATGGGCTGGGCAGCAACCCCAAAGGTGCTCATTACTGCACTTGGTCTATTTTTATTCAATAAACTCTTATATATACAGTACTTTTTAATGTGCCAGGCACCATTCTAAATCTTTCCTTCAATTACAACAACCCTATAAGACACAGCCTATTATTGGCTCTTTCTATAGGTGAGGAAATTGAGGCATAAAGATAGTAAGCAATTTTTCCAAGGTCACATAGCTTGGCAAGTGGCAAAGTTGGGATTTGGGCCCACACAGAGTGATCCCAGGGTTCATGCTTTTGACTAATATGTTCTATTATCTCTGAAATTTATATAGAAGGAAACAATGGTCTCTACCCATTTGTTTCTTGAATCTTTTCAAGACTTAAGGTAAAAGGGGTACTCAACAACCCTAAAAAGTTGTGTGCTAAACTAACAGAGTAAACTATAAAGCCTAGAATGGAGAAGGAATTGATCCTCCCAATCCACCCCCTCTTCCCAAAACCCTGACTTCTTTTTGCAGGTTCAGAGAACAGAAATGAAAGTGAGACCGTGAGAAATAGAATTCTCACTCTACTCCCCGTCTGAAAATAATCAACTATGACATTATTCAGAAAACAAAGTGTCACAGAAAACTATAAAGAGAAGACAATGCCCACAAACCATGGAGTTTCATCTTCATCCAATAGGTGGCATGGCAGCAGATCTACACTGTATCTTGGCACCTTTCCCACATGTTCCTGTTCGAGGACCCTGTGTCTACTCTGGGCAATCTGAGCCTGTCCTCTTTGAGGCAAACCAGCCTTCTCTTGGGAGACCTCATTAAGTCCCATTGCTACAATTAGGCAGCAGATGCTGGTGACCCTCAAATCTCCCTGCTGTTCTGAAGACTAAGGAACCAACTGCCCACTGACCATCTCCACTTGGATGTGCCACACAGGCCCTTCAAATGTAACATGTCCAAAATCAACTCCATCATCTTCTTTCCCAGACTCATCCTTCTCTACTGGTCCCCCAGGGAATAGTTCCATCATGTATCCAACCACCAAGTCTGAACTGTAGGAATCATTCTTGACCTTTTCTTCTCCCTAATTTACCTTTCTCACCTCTGTTTATTAAGCCCTGTTTATTTGACTTCCTGAATATCCCTGAAACTCTTCCACTTCTTTTTGTCCTCTCTACCACTTTCCCACTTGAGGCCACCATCTTGTTTGCTTGGACAATAGCAGTAGTCTTCTGGCAACAACCACTGTCTCTCTTCAATCCATTTCCCAAGCTGCAACCAGAGTGACCATTCCAAAGTGAAAATCTGATTATATCTCAGTTTTTCTTAACTCTCTTCAAAGTTTCTCTATTATTCTTGGATCAAATCCTAAATCCTTAAAATGGCTTATGCACCTGCACAATCTGGTGCCCAGTCACCTCTCCAGTCTTCTCTCATACTACCCTTTTTCCCACACAGTGTACTCCATGTAGACTGAACTTCCAAGCATTGGACCTGCCTCTGACAAGCAGCCCCGAAAACAGTACCAATGATCCTTCCTCCTGAATTCACATGTGTGACTATGAACTCAATTCCCCTTGAGTGTGGACTGGACTTGGTGACTCACTTCTTTTTTTTTTTTCTTTAATTTTTAAAAAGCATATTTTCAACTTTTATTTTATATTCAGTGGATACATGTGCAGGTTTGTTACATGGGTATATTGTGGGATGCTGAGGATTGAGTCATGACTGATCCCATTACCCAGGTACTGACCATAGTACCCAACAGTTAGTGTTTCAACCCCTTCCCTCCCTCCCACCCCTAGTACTCCTAGTGTCTATTGTTGCCATCTTTATGTCCATGAGTACCCAATGTTTGACTGCCACTTATAAGTAGTGACTCACTTCTAAAGAACAGGATATGGCAAAAGTGATGGGATGTCATTCCAAGATGAGGTTACAGAAAGACTCTGAAATTTATTATTTACTCATATTCTCACTCTCTCCCTCCTCGCTCACTCTCTCCTGCAATGAAAGCAAGCCGCCATGTTACTAGTAGTTCTATGAAGATGCCCACACGGTAAGAAATCGATGCCTCCAGCCAACAGTCAGTGAAGGCCTCATGCAAAGATACATCAGATTCCAAACCCATAATACTGATATAATAGATGTTTTTTGCTCGATTACATTTTGAAGTGTAGCATTTTTATGCAGCAGTATGTGACTAATAAAACTCCATAGACTCTTGTTCCTGAGCTATTGTCCATGCTCTTCCCAGCTCCTAGATTGCTCTTCCCACTCCTCCAATTCCAACCCATTTCCCCTAACTCCAATTCTTTCTCGGATCTCAGGCTAGATGACATCTTGTCCAGGAAGCCTTCTCTGACTTTCCTTATCATAGCATGGATTACACTAGCCAGTAAGCTCTCTAAGGCCAGGAACCACGGCTGTCATGATTTACCTTGGATCCCCCTGTATTCACAAAAACACATAGATGTGCCAGGAATACTTCTCAAATGAATGAAAGCCATAGAAAGGCTTTTCCTCTCCATGCTGAGCTGAATTTTTTTCTTGTGCCAAGCAAATGACTCAATATCATGTGGCACTGTGTCCTGAGTTTCTAGAGGTGGTGTTTTTAATGTATGCAGTTGTAATATTGACCTCAAATCTAATATTTATACTGAGTTTAAACAGCTCCTCTTCTCCTTCATTCTCTTTTTTCACTTTCACAGTAACCATGGGAGGCATGATTATCCTCATTTTATGCATGGGAAAAGTTAAAAAAGGACTTGAGCAAGTTTCATTGACAACCAAGTGCAAATCCCAGGTCTCAGAACTGGTGTCCAAACTCTGCATAGAGCTGCCTTCAGGAGAAGGATACCAGATGAACATACAACCTAATTACTAAATAATTTTTTCTAAAAATAAATGCAGATTGCCTCCACATATATGACTGATGGCCATACTTCATTACCCAGGCATGTTGGTAAGCAAATAAACTACAATATAAAATTTCTAATCTCCAAGGGGGTCAGACAGCAGAATCAAGGAAATAAAGTAAAATATAATTAAATCAGATCCGGAAAAGGGAAGTTATGAAAGAAATCAGTAAAAAGTAAAGCATTTGAAAAGAAATTAGTTTTGATGTTTTCAGATACATAGTGGTAAGCTTATAAATTGTTAGGAAAAAACTAAAGTTTAATAAGCAAAACAGATTTTTTTTCATTTGGAGACAGGGTTTCACTCCTGTCATCCAGGCTCATCTCGACTCACTGCAACCTCCACCTCCCAGGCTCAAGCAATTCTCCTGCCTCAGCCTCCAGAGTAACTGGGATTACAGGCATTTGCCATCATGTCCAGCTAATTTCTGTACTTTTAGTAGAAATGGTGTTTCACCATGTAAGATTAATTTTTTTTAAAAAAAAGGACCATTATTCACACTAGGCTGCTTTACAGACCAATCTGGTTCCAGGCTGGCTTTATGTCTCTAAGTACTTTGCAAGACACTTGGTTTGCTTTTTTATTATTCTATAAAAATTCTATTCACTGCCTACAAGTAACATTTTTAAATCACATAGTTTTGAATTAAATATAACTCAGTGGAAAAATCACAATAACATCAGTTTCAGAGTCTGTACAGTGAGGAAAATGCTTTGCAAACAATAATTGTTGCTTCTTTAGCACTTAAATGGCTGTGAGTAGCTCAGACACATCTGCCTTATGCTGAATGCTGTTCAGTTGTAGAAAAGTTTCCAGAATCTACGCCAAAAACTGTAAGCCACAGAGTGCAGCAGATATGCAAGTGAGCCTGTGTAGCCCTCACCATATTTTAAAAATTAGTTATCAGTATTTATTTAGGTTTTTTTTAATTAATTTTTTTTTAAACAGAGTTTCACTCTGTCACCCAGGCTAGAGTGCAGTAGTGCGATCAGCTCACTGCAACCTCTGCCTCCCAGGTTCAAGTGATTCTCCTGCCTCAGCCTCCCGAGTATCTGGGATTACAAGAGCGCGCCACCACACCCAACTAATTTTTGTATTTTTCATAGGGACGAGGATTCAGCATGTTGGCCAGGCTGGTCTCGAACTCCTGACCTCCAGTGATCCACCTGCTTTGGCCTCCCAAAATGCTAGGATTACAAGCATGAGTCACTGCGCCCAATCAGTTATTAGTATTTAGAAATTAGAGGAAGTTCACTAAAATCCAGCTTTACAGCGTCTGAACCCACATTCTCTCTTGGCAAATGCTGGCCAGAACTCAGTAAGAACTTCCCCTCCATACAGGGCATGTGGCCACTGTTTCTTCAGAATTCATCGGTCCCCATTTCTTCTGTGCCCAGCCTGTGCCAGGCACTTATGGTATCTGCTTGGCTCCTATCGGCATGAGGTTGAGATTCCTATGCTGAAAACAATGACCACCATTTTCTTATAATCCTATTAGTTGAAACAGAGATTTATTTACTCAAGTGACCTATAGAAAAAGTGATTATTTAAAAAAAAATACAAAATAGTACCTGGGTTGGCCAGGTGCAGTGCTCATACCTGTAATTCCAGCATTTTGGGAGGCCAAGGCAGGTGGATCACTTGAGGTCAGCAGTTCAAGACCAGCCTGGCCAGCATGGTGAAACCCCACCTCCACTAAAAATACAAAAATTAGATGGGTGTGGTGGCAGGTGCCTATAATCCCAGCTACTTGGAGGCTGAAGCAGGAGAACTGCTTGAACCCAGGAGGTGGAGGCTGCAGGGAGCGGAGACCAGCCTGGACAATAAGAGTGAAACTCCATCTAAAAAAAAAAAAAAAATTTAAAAAGTGGTAACTGGAACCCATCAGCTGCCTTTTCTTTTGCTCTCTCCCCCTCTCCCCAGGCCCCCAACCTCTCCATCATGCTTCTCCACTTCTCTCTTTGTCTCTTGGCTATTTTTTCTCCTCTTACGAGGTCAATTTCTCCACAACATCAGTTGTCAGTGTCCCAAAATGGCCACTTTGATCTAACATTTATTTCCTGGTCTTTCAAGTTAGCTTTCACAGCTCCCCTGGCACACTGTCTCATTGTCCCAAATCCAATTTGATGAAACAGGAATTGGATTGACATCATCAACTATTCAACCCAGGCCAATCAATTTCTGGTCACAGTTGCTGGTCATTCAGTGAATCAAGGTGCCTGGGGCCCTGCCCTAATAACAAGAGAATATTTTATGGCACCAAATATGGCCACTGAGGGCACCAGGGATTCTAAGCAAGACACACTTCCTTCAAGGGTGGGCAGGACTTGACCATCTCCCAAACCCCTCACCTCTGCACCAGTACAGCCACCAGCTCCCAAAACAAGGTTCCCATTCTTAAGCTGTTTGTCTCTCTGCTCCCACGAGGTGTGGCGTGACCAGGACCTGGTTTCCAGAAGGCAGAGTTATGGAGAAGGAGCCATATACTTTACTTGGCCACCGAGCTCTCTGCCACATGCACAAATGGAAGCAGTTAGTTTCTGTGATGAATTTGTAATGCTCCTTTGCTTGTTTCCTCTCAGTGCCTGTTGGCCTTTCAAAACAGTGTGAATCCACTGAGAACCATAATTGTGCTGCTTCTTAGCCAATCTAGGGGTTCATGCCTGCTGCATCCCCCCACCCAGACAAGCTGCTGTGCCTCCTCTGAAGTGGCCGTAACAAATTTGCTTTATTGGCCTGAATTTGGGAACTCCATCATGCTATTTGCCTTTGAGATAGAACAAAGAGACTCTCTATGTTCTCTGGCTCCTCCCACCTTTGAGATGGCCAAGAGCAGAGCATGTTTTCCAGGTTTCAGTTCACGCTGCAGAAACAAGGAGATTCTAGCAGGGTGAAAGGCAGACAAGTCTAGTGGTTAAGTACATGGGACCCACCTCTTATCCCGGCTGCCACATTCATGCTGTGTGGATTTGGGTAAGTTGTTTCACCTCTCTGAACTCCACTTTCTCCATTGGTTCAATAGGGACAATAATACCTTCTTGGTTTTGTTGAGAGGATAAAGTGAGAATTGTAAGCAGCCCACATGGCAACAGTTGATGTAAAAACATGATTTATCTTTCTCTCCTCCCAAATCCCTTAGACCCTCAACAAATATTTACGGAGCACTTAGAATGTTCATGAGCTTGGTGCCATGAGAAAAAAAGTTAAAGGAGCTTAGCATTCGTGTTGGGTCCCATGGCTCTGCCAGTTTCTGGCTGTGTGTCTGGATCAGGTGACTTCACCTCTCTGAACCTCATCTTTGACGGATGATGGCAACGAAATCCACTTGCTAGCATGATTATCACCGTGTCTGTTATTTGCACCATCGCATTTCCCATCCCTGGCGAGAGCTTGGAATGTATCAGTTGACCCAATCTGAGTGAGGGCCTCAGAGGGTGAATGGAAATTTTCTAGGACAGAGAAAAGAGGATAGGTGTTTGTAGTGGAAAGGACAGGAGGAGAAAAATCAGAGGCAAATGTACTTGGTATCATAAAGAAATGCTGATGGCTCTGGCATCTTTAAGCCTGCAATTTGTTATTGTTTTGCAGGGAAGCTTAGAGATGGACTTTTGAAAAATCCGGTAAAGCTGTCAGGACCTTCCCAGAGGTAGACACGTAAGGTTTAGGTGTAGACTTTTAAGAAAAGTTGTAAAAGAAGAAATACAAGTGATTCGAGCACCTGCAAGTTTGAGGGAGGGGGAGACAATGAAAAAACAAGTGTTTCAGAACATATGTATAATGCTTCTTCTGAAAATGTGATAATTTGGGGGGATTCTTTAAATTTTTTCCTCTAAATTCTTTAAATTTTACTAGGTGCAATGAAATGCAAACATGGGTGAGATTTTCAGAAGAAAAACATACCATTGGTTCAAGTAGATAAGGAAAGCAATTTGGGCTGGCCTACTCTTGTTGAAATATAGGGCTCACAGTGGCCTGGTCACACTGCCTCTTTGTCCTGTTTGTCCCCCTCTTGTTTCCTATGCAGAGTTCCTAGCTGTTCTTAGGTGCTCTGCCTGGATAGGAAAAAAGATCGCCACCCACTGTAGGTTTAAGTACGAAACTGCAGCCTTTGTTGTGACTACCAAGTAAGGACCACCAATCCTACTGGCCACTTTCATTCTCCTCTGAGTTGAATGGTATACATTTGACCAATAAGGCTATTTAGAAGTTCCACACTGAACGGCTGAAACTGGAAGCAACATTCAGCTGGAAAGTGAGAAGGCAGTTCAAGTACTAATGCCAATTAATTTATGTATATATTTGCACTAATAACATCAAATTAGACAGTGGTGGGCTAGCATGGAGTCACAACTAGCATTCAAATTGGTTACATCCATGTGAACTGATTATATTTCAAGATTCAAGCAATGATCAGCAAATAAACTTTTTCTACAATTTTTTGTATGCAAGTGGGACTCAGGATCTGGAAATACAATGACAGAATTTTACTTTCTCAAAAAAAAAAAAAAGATTTTTTTTTTCCCCAAGAGCTTTGCCTTCCCCAGGAGTGTCCGGGTTAACCCTTTGAAGCCAAGGGCTATAACATGAGGAAGGAAGGATGGGCTGGAACAGTTTGCTGAGGACTTAGTCTTTATGGTGAAGGTGCAAGACCATGGAGGTTATATGGGGTCAGGAGCCAGTAGTTGGGCACTAGAATCTCTCTCTCTCTCTCATGCTCTCTCTCTCTCTCTCTCTCTTTTCTCAACCCACCTCTGTGGGCCTGAATGAACCTGAGTCCCTAATTGAACTTTACGTTTGATTACTTAAAAATACAATTTTATGGTCTTAAAATATCCCAACAATGAGGAACATGAAAACCTAGAAACCTACAAGCATCATAGCCACACCCTCACGTAGCGAGTGTTCATTATTTCAGCATGTGTATCAATTTCCCGTTGCTGCCATAACAAAGGACCACAACACGAGTGGCTTAAAACAACAGATATTTATTTGCTGAGAGTTCTGGTAACCAGAAGTCCAAAATCAAGGTGACAGCAGGAACGGTACCTTCCACGGGCTTGGAGGGAGAATCTGTTCCATGCCTCTCACCCAGTTTCTGTGGCTCCCAGCAATCCTTGACATTCTTAGACTTGTAGATGCATTACTCCAAGTTCTGCCTCTATTTTATTTTTGTTCGTTCTTTCTTTCTTCTCTCTCTCTCTTTCTTTGTCATCCAGGCTGGAGTGCAGTGGCACAATTCCAGCTCACTGCAACCTCCACTCCTGGGTTCAAACGATTCTCCTGCTTCAACCTTCTGAGTAGCTGGGATTTCAGGCCTGCCCCATCATACCTGGCTAATTTTTGTATCTTTAGTAGAGATGAGGTTTAACCATGTTGGCCAGGCTGGTCTTGAATTCCTGATCTCAGGTGATTTGCCCACCTCGGCCTCCCAAAGTGTTGGGACTACAGGCGTGAACCACCATGCCCAAACTGTCACTTTACTTTCTATGTATCTCACTGTGTCCAGATCTCCCTCCTCTTTCTCTTATAAAAATGCTAGTCAGTGGATTTAAGGCCTACTCTAAATTCAGAATGATTTCATCTCAAGATCCTTAACTACTTACATTTGCAAAAATCTCATCCCCAAATAAGGTCATGTGCTGAAGTTCTAGGTGAATGTGAATTTTGGTGGGTGGGTGAATTTAACCCACTATGGTATCCTTTCAGAAATTTCATTATATGGATCTGCCTTTGTAGAGTGGAGTTAAAAAAAAAGAAAGAAATTACATTATATATAGAACTTTCTATTTCTCATATTTAGTTCTTTACCAAAAAGGTCATATTACATATCATGTCAAAGTCACACAGCTAGGAAGTGATGGAATCCAGACTCAAACTCGTGCTTGAGGACCTGCAAGCTCAGCGGCTATGTTCCCCTGTCATTGTGTGCTGTGAGAGGTCCTCTTCCTCTCTGTTTGCTGGCCTCTTAGGTTGTGTCCAGTTTTGGCTCTAACATACAATGCTTTATGACTGTCTCACACATATAACTTTGTCCTGGTGTGTATTTTTGTTACATAAATTCTTAATGGTGTAATTGCTGAGGCAAAGGGTTTCACTCCTTAATGCCAGGTACTGCAGAGCTAATTAAAATCCTATTGGCTGATTGGGGGGCTCCCCTCCAGCCCCATCACTCACCCCATCCTCAGCCTCCTTTTCCACAGAAGAAGGCAAAGGGGACCAATTTCCCACTTCCTGCAGCTGGCAGAAGGTAGGGTTTATCCACAGACTGGGCTCAGGCAGAGGTCTTGTTTCCAGGAGAAAACAGCCTTCAGAGTTGGACAATCTCAGCTCAAATCTTTGCTATGCCCCTCACTAGCTGTGTGACCCTGGGTGAGTCACTCAACATCTCTGAGCTTTTATTTCATTACATACGGCTGGGCGCCTTGTCTCACTCCTGTAATCCCATAATCCCAGCAGTTTGGGGGGGCTGAGGCAGGCAGATTACTTGAGGTCGGGAGATCAAGACCAGCCTGGCCAACATGGTGAAACCCCATCTTTACTGAAAATACAAAAATTAGCCAGGCATGGTAGTACATGCCTGTAATCCCAGCTACTCAGGAGGCTGAGGCACAAGAATCACTTGAATCTGGGAGGTGAAGGTTGTAGTGAGCCGAGATCTGCTCTCCAGCCTGGGTGACAGAGTGAGATTTGGTCTCAAAAAAAAAAAAAAAAAAAGGAGGTCAAAATGTGTTCCTACAGAATTGTTGGGACACTTGGAAAAAATGGATATACAGTCCAGAACGCAGCACCTAACACTCAGGCTATTATTTTTTCTCTGCTCTTATATTTATTTGAGAATAATGCGTTTTTTCCTCAGGCCTCCTCGCCCCTTCCTCTAACATTTGATGGAGAAGGCTGAACCAGGAGCATGGGAGGAGACACGCCAGGCTCTAGAACTGCCTTCCACGTGGAAGTCTTTGGGTCCATTCAAACCCTCTGAAATTGAGACCCTCCACTTGAGATTCAACAGCTGAGGAAGTCAACTTACTGAGAATAAAGAACAAAGAGGACATTTATCTGGCTTAGCCTCAGTATAGCTGTCAGGGAGCTAAAGGGTTCTCCCTCTCCCAGAGCTGGAATGTTATTGTCATCATCGTCATCATCATTATCATAATTTTGACAGTGGTGATGGCATCAGGGAGGCATTCTCACTCTCACACAGGTAAGGGCATCGTGAACCCAGTCTTGTAACTCCAGAGGAGAACTGTCCCCCTCTGAGATTCCACTGCTGAACTGGAGCCTGCAGTACAAACAGACATCTAATATTTACTTCATAGCATAGAGGCTGCTTATTAAGCATGTGCTATGTGCCCGGCCTCATGCCAGATGCTGGACGCAGAGAGCAAGACAGACAAAGACCATTCCCTGGCACAGCTTAGAGACTGGCCAGGAGAGACAGACATGAGATAAGGGTTTCATTTGGTTTTTCAGCACATGAAGACAAAATGTGAGTTCCACTATACAGAGAACAGTGTGTTTTGTTTGAGAATAACCAGGGAAGGAGAAGAACAAGGGATAAGATCTGGGGATGCCCAGTGGATTGAAGGAGGCCTTAGAAAGCTGTGTGTTGGGCTAAGTCCTCACATCTCTGAGTCTCTTCCCTACTATTTATTTATTTTTTTTCTTTTTCTTTCTTTTTTTTTCTTCCTTTTTTCTTTATTTCAACAGTGATGATAAGGGACTGTTTGGGGACTATTTATTTATTTATTAGAGATACTGGGTCTCCATCTGTCACCAAGCCGGAGGGCAGTGCAGTAGCATGATCACGGCTCACTGCAGCCCCGAACTCCTGGCTCAAGCGATCCTTCCACCTCCACCTCCTAAGTAACTGGGCTTACAGGGACCACCCTGTCTTTACAAAAAAACTGAAACAATTAGCCACCACATCCAGCTAACTTTTTAAGTTTTTTGTAAAGACAGGGTCTTACTTTGTGGCCCAGACTGGTCTCAAACTTCTGGCTTTGAGTGATTCTCCTACCTCGGGCCCCCCAGAGTACTGGTATTACTCCCCGGCACTCCACAATTTAAAGGAGAGGTTACCTGTTCCCGAGTGGCTGGGGCGGGAAATGACATCTCTTATGCAATAGTACCAGCAGGAAGCCCATCCTATGGTTGCCTTTAAATGAGACTAGTTCCACTACATTGGCTGATCCTGGATTTAGGCTTCCAAACCCCTAAGCCCTTAGAACATTACAGTCTGTGCTGAACACTTGGGGAAAACAAACAAACAAAAAAAAAACAATTTCCTGTAATCTCAGGTAAGTGTTTTGGAGTTTAGGAACTTCCCAAGTAGCCTTCCCAGGGTAAACCTTAACTTTGGGAAGAGATTCTACCTGACATTTTTTTTTTTTTCCTTAAAAATTATATTCCAGCAACATGAGCGAAACAGTCCTTATTGCTTTTGATTTGTTGAGTTTACTGTTGCTATGGTGACTGCTAAAGATCACGATGATGGTGATGATGATATTGAAGCCTGTCTGCCCAACCAATCTCTCAAGGCTTTACCACATAACATTCGTTACTATCGTCTGCACCCTGCAGCCCTTAAAAAGGCTTTCATATTACATATAGAGTCTGTAGAGGGTAATGCACTCCCAATTCCTTACTCTGTACAACATGTCAGTCTGAAATGACCTAAGTCAATGTTACTTGTGGAAATTTGTAAGTCACTTGATGGAATCACTTACAAAGAGAGAGGGAGGCAAAAATATTAACATAGATGTACTAGATAGTCACAAGAATATGATCTACCAAGGGAAAGTGTTAGAAACTGTTGTTAGTAAGCCCTTGTAGATGAGACCCAGTAAACGGAAATCTACAGGACAAATAAAACAAATCTTTCACAACGTGAAGTGAATACATGAGTGGATTCTTGTGGGCTAGAATAAAATCTCTCATGATGGTATGAGATGAGAAAAAGGGCTGTGTCACTAACAACACAGATGGACATGAAGGTGATCCACTGGGGCCTACTAGGTGGAAAAGCATCCCCCAGTGATGAAAAAGACACCAGTGTGAGGATGCATGGGAAGAATTCGAAGGGGCAGTTTTTTGAAATGTGATGGGGGGTGGGGGATGGTGAGGAAGTGATATTTCTAAATTAATGTATTATGTTGCATACTAAGAAATCTATTTGTTTGTTCGTTTGTTTATTGGAAACTGAGTCTCGCTCTGTTACCCAGGCTGGAGTGCAATGGTGCAATCTTGGCTCACTGCAACCTTCTCCTCTTGGGTTCAAGTGATTCTCGTGCCTCAACCTCCTGAGTAGCTGGGATTACAGGCACCCATCATCACGCCTGGCTAACTTTTGTGGTTTTAGTAGAGATGGGGTTTCACCATGCTGGCCAGGCTGGTCTTGAACTCTTGGGCTCAAGCAATCCACCCGCCTTGGCCTACCAAAGTGCTGGGATTACTGATGTGAACCACTGCACCCAGCCACATAGTAGGAAATTTAAAATACAGTTTCTATAACTAATTAATAGATCAAATATTGCAAGACATTTGATTATTTCATCTTCTCATCCTTATAAACTGGGACATTTAAGTTGTTTTAAAAATTGTAATTTCTTTAGAAAAATAGGTATACATATTATGGTGAGGCCTAATTGGCATCATCTCCTTCATTTTTAAAGTCTAGGCAGGGCTAGGCATGCAGTGGGTAATAGTGAATAGGATGAATGAATGAATGAGTGAATGAATGGAAAATTTGACCAGTCCCTGTAAGACACACCATCTCAAAGAGTCTCAACTCCTAACCATAGAGGAGATTCACTTTCATTTGGCCAGAAATAGGAAATTAACTTAATCTTTGCCTGTAGGTCTTGCCTTTCCTAGAATTTAGTGCCCTAACCCCCTTTTCAAATAGGCAAGAGGAAGCCAAGTGGTCCCTCAGCCACAAGGCACGTGAACTCCAACTCCTCCAGAGCAGAGCAATCCAAGCTAGACAAACCCTGCCCCCGTCAAAGGAGCTTGGAGTTGCACACAGACAAGGGCTTGGGGTGGGATTCTTGAAATCCTTTCTTTTTGGGAGTAACAAGTGCAACTTAAGACTGGGACCATCCTTTCAGGTTCCCTTGATGACTTAGCATTGAGGCCTCAAAGGATGATGGAGCAAAGCAAGAGATAGAAGGGGAGGGAGAATGTGAAAGCTTTCACAAGAAGGCAACTGGCAATATCCAAGCTACCACTATGCGCAGAGGCCTCACCTGTGCCAGGCACTATGCCCAAGGCTTTACCTGCACCATCTGGCCAAGACCATTAGCCTCATCCAATGGCAGAACCAAGCCATTGGGCAACAAGACCAAGGGCGCACAGCCAGCCAAGGAAGGAGCAGGGAGTACACTAGATCTGCCTTTTTGCAAAGTCTGAGCTTTTAACAACGGTATTCAAACTGCTTCTAAATTTTTGAACTGGTAACTGTAACAACAATAACAAAATCAGTGAAGCTAGCTAACCCATAGACTTACTATAAGTCAAACACTGTTCTAAAGTACTTTACACACACTGGAGACACTATCATTATCCTCACTGTGCAGGTCAGGAAACTGAGGCACAAAGAGATTAGGTTACCCAATTTATCCAGGAGGTAGAAACTTTCTCAGGACTGTCCCACTTTTCATACTAAAAGCCGAAACCCTTCAGTCTCAGGCTAACTACGACAGTTGGTCACCCAGGCCAGAATAGACCCCAGTCAGTGTGGCACCAAAGGACATGCTCTTAACCAGCTCCTAACCCTGCTCCAGGAATTGGCTTGGTATCACTGTGATGTGCCTGGCTAGAGTCCAGACTTTGCTTTGTATTAGTTAGAGAGCCTCTAAAGCATAGTTTTCCTTATCTGTAAAAATGGGAATAGTAGAATCGGTTTCATTGTTTTGTTTGAAAGGCTCTCAGCAAGGTCATCCTGCTGAGCCCAGGGCTGGACACAGGGTGGATGCCCAGCAATGGTTAGATTGCATGGCCACCCCCATCATGATAAGAAAGATAATCACATGTTACTCTGGATGAAACAATGTCAGCATAGGCAGGTAGGTGTGTTGAGAAAGGATTAATCCAAGCAGCTGCCAAGGCAAAGGGAAGGGGAGCCAGTGGCACCCCTTCTGTCATACCAGATGCTACCATCTCCCATTCCAGATGCCAGATATCATGGTGGGGCAGGCCCAGCTGCCTGGGAAAGGAGGCATCTGTGTTCCGCACTCAATTCTGTCTCTGAGGCTTCAGCATCAGCCTTAACCTCCAGAGCCCAAGGAAAGCTCCCCTGGCTTCCTCCCTCTTCTCTCTGCTATTTGTGGCCCTTATGTTGTTCTAGGGACCAGTGATACTGTTCTTTTCCATCACACATTCTCTTCCCAAACAATGGGAATCAGGATGTTCAGTCCATCAAACCCCTGATTGTCTCACCCTATCCCAGAATTGCAGGATGGAGGACCCTGCCCAGCCTCAACATTCCATTGATAATTCAACCAGCACCTACAATGAATTCTGCATTTCTTCACCTCCCATGCTATTCTGATTCCAGCTCTGTTGAAAGCCATCATTCAGTCATTCAACAAACACTTAAGGAGGCCCACAGGGTAAGTGTGTGCTCCCAAGCCAGACTGCTCAAGGTCATCATGGCAGCTTCACTACTTATCAGCTGCCAGATCTGGGAGTCAAGTTCATTAGTCTCTCTGTACCTCAGTGTCTACATCTGAAAATGGGCTCAAAAATAATAGTCACAATATCATGTTACATAAATCTTTGGAACAATGCCTGGTGAATAGTAAGTGCTCAATAAATGAGAGGTCATTATTAGTTGTATTATAAATATTAATGTTAATACGTCTTATACTTTCTAGAAGCAACCCTTTTACTATATCCTTGTTTCTGGGCCATGAATGTAAACATCCCCTAAGGAGATGAGTATTAACATTGAGAATCCAGAGGTGGTATCAACACAACTTCCTCTTGCTGTCACCGTCCACCCTGCCCACTTGCTACAAGAGCATGTGACCTACACTAGGAAGGCCCCCATGCTTGAGGTTCATATCTTATGGTTCATGCTGAATTGAGTCATCTGTGTAAGTCAAGTCCAATAGACAAGGGAGCACACATGGTACCTTGGATCCTGGGCTCATGAACTAACCCACCTCCCGCCACCTTATCTTTTTCCTGGGGTGGCTCCTTGGCCACCTCTCTTCTGATTTCGCCTCCACCTTCTCCTCCCTGCCCTGCCCAGCAGTCACTTTACCCTCCACTCACAGTGGGGTCTGAGTATGGAGAGAGGCAGGGTAGGAGCATGTACCTTGCTGCATGTCCAGCTGGATCATGGTGACTGTCATCTTACTCTGGGCTGGCAGTGCCACCCTCTGCCCAGCTGGAGGCTGGCCAGAGGCTGCAATTCAATAGGGACAAGCCTCTCATTTACCGCTGATTCAGGTATCTAGCACAGCCTTGTGAAGTTGCAGTACCCTTGGGGGCTGCCTATCCATTTTGAGTTAGGGCAATGGGAAGCAAGGATGACAGGAGGGAAGCGAGGATGGCAGGAGGACCTAGCAACTATCAGACCTGAATGAGCTTGTGCACACCCTGCCTAGCAGGGTAGGGTCCCTGGGTGCCTGTGAGAGCCTGTACTCACCTAAGAATACCATGCCTGAGAAGCATGCCCTTGAACTGGCTCTGTCCCTAGTGTGACCCTCTTCTTCCAATCTTCCCAAGTCTGGCTTATGTGGCTCTCTTCTGGCCAGCTTCTGGCACCCTCCTGGAAGAAGCTACAATGCACAAGTTGTGCAATTTTGGTGATTCTGCATCAGAGTGAAATGCCAGACGCTTTGGTACCTGCATTTAAAACTGGCTTTGCAGAATGAAAATATGAATTCTAAAAAAAAAAAATCATTCTAATAATTTATCATTTTTTTCTTTAGATAGAAGACATTCTTCTAGAATATCATGACGAGTCAAGGGAAAGACCAGTGAAGAAACGAAACAGCTTTGCAGTTTTGTAACTTGAATGGCACTTTTCAGATACCTGAAATGGCACACTGGATCACTCTGCATTTCCATTTTGCACTGAGTACCACAAATTACGTAGCCAGTCCTGTATCTACCGTACTGGGGAATTTTGAGGTACAATCTTGATAGCAGAATTTATACCTCTCCTCTCAGTGTTAACAAATACTCCCTGTCGTGTAGAAGCAAGATGAGGATGAAAATGAAAAATGAGAGAAAGCAATGAGAAAGGAAGAAAATCTCATCCTGCCACCAGAATCATCCCGCTTCATCTGGGCTGGGAAACTGACTGTAACACCTGGACAAGGCACTTTACCTCTCGGAGGCTCAGTTTCTTCATCTATAAAGTGGGCATAAGTGTACAGTCTTTCTCATAGACTCTTCAAAGTATTTAGTGAGATTGTGCTGAACTGGATGTTGTGCTTGGTATAAGTATTAAATATGTGGCATTTCTAGCCTTTACATTATAATAGTAATAATAGCAACAAGAAGAAGCAAATCTACTTGTGCTAACTGTATAAATAGGTGCTAGGACCCGATGAAAATTATTTTCTCTGCAGGCTCAACTTGTGAACAGATTCTTCTGCTTGTGAGGGATATAGGACCTTCCTTATCTTGCTCTCATACCTTTTCTGTTGTTATATCTTCTCTGGGTCACTTCCTCTCCTGTGCAGCATTTGTCACCCCACAGATTCCTCACCCCAGCTAGTCTGGGCCACTTCTGATCTCAGGATGTACAGCTCAACTCCTGGCTTATAATTACAGCAACATTCACCAAGACCACATTTCATCAGATAACCTGGAGAGAACAATGGCTGTGTTTTATGTCATTTCTGCATGGTTACTCTAACCACAAAGAAAGACACCATGAGAGGCCGGGCACAGTGGCTCATGCCTGTAATCTCAGTACTATGGGAGGCCGAGGCTGGCGGACCACAGGTCAGGAGTTCGAGACCAGCCTGACCAACATGGTGAAACCCCGTCTCTACTAAAAATACAAAAATTAGCCAGGCATGGTGGTGTGCACCTGTAATCCCAGCTACTTATGAGGTTGAGGCAGGAGAATCACTTGAACCTGGGAGGCCGAGGTTGCAGTGAGCCGAGATCACACCACTGTACGTCAGCCTGGGTGACAAGAGTGAAACTCTGTCTCATAAAAAAAAAAAAAAAAAGGAAAAAAGAAAGAAAAAGGAAGATACCACTGAGAATACACCTGAATTTACAAACTAAGTCAAGGGATATTCACCAGGGTCAGGCACTGAGCTCTTGTTTATGCCAGACATTAACTCAGCAAATCCTTTTTATGGTTGCAGGAAAGAGCAAAACTGCAGCTCAGCTTTCAAGACCACAAATTCTCAACTAGGAATGAATTTTCATCCTCACTTCACATTTGTCCACTCAGAAGACCAGGGCACTTAAGACTCCCTCCTTCGATTCCTTTTCTTCCCTCCACAACTCAGAACCAGCCACACTCATATAACCAAAAATACAAAGTGCCCAAAGGGTTGAGCTCTCATTCACTACTGGTTAGAGTATAAATTGATTCAACTTTTAGGGAGAGTAATTATCATAAATAGATTGGTTCAACTTCTGAGAGAGTGATTCGGCAGAATAGTTACCATAACCCTCAACAATACCCAGACTCCTATAGATCCAACAATTTTGTATCTAAGGAAATAATCTGAAACAGAGGCAAGGGTGAATACACAATAGTGTTCGTTGTAATATGCTTACGAGTTAAGAATGAGAAACAACTGAACTGCTCATATCATGGACTTGTTAAGTCCATGTTCTGGTTATCTCTAAATACTAAAAAAAAAAATCCTCAAACTTACTGACTTAAAACAGTAAAAATTATATGTATTTTTAAACGAATCTTCCATGTGTGCAGTGTTGTATGGGAATGCCTCCTTCTGCCCATGTGCTTCTCGTAACATGGTCCTCAGATGTGTTGACTCACAAAACTAAGGGCTGGAACAGCACGAAGCTCTGGTCTCTTGACATAGTATCTCCGATATGGTAGTCTTAGGGGGGTCTGACCTCTTCAGTGTGCTTCAGGACTTCAAAATGAATTGTTTTTTTAAAAAAATGAATTGTTTTATTTTCTTCTTTACACTCTCTGTGTTGTCTAAGATTCTCACAGGCCATGTCCCATCCATAGATGTGTTTGATTCCCATGTGACTTTAAGTTTAAGAACATTCCTGTTCAAATCATCATTGCCAGCTGCTATGAAGAATTCTGTCCACCAGAGCACGGGAGGCTGGTGGAGCACTGATAACTCAACTCCTGTAGAGGGGTATAGACTCCCCCAGTTTGCCCTTCCCCGGCTGGTCTGCCTTCCTGCATTTATAACCCTGGTCTGCCTGCTGCGGGCACTCCAGTTTCCAAGCCCCCAGTCCATATTTAGAACTGAAAAGCAACAATGAAGCATCATGGAACAAATCTAGGGGAAAGCACATTGAGACAATTTGTTTGTAGAGAGAAAAATGGTGTCTTGGAAGAAAGGGAACAATAGACACTGGGACTACTTGAGAGTGGAGACAAGGAAAAGGAGGATGATTTAAAAACTACCTACCAGGTACTGTGCTTATTACCTGGGTGACAAAATAATCTGTACACCCACTCACCCCCAACACGCAATTTATGTATAGAACAAACCTACTCCTGAAACTAAAATGAAAGTTAAGAAAATAAAATTAGCAATATTATCCTCAGAATTACTTCTGCTAGAAGCCCAAAAATCCTCAAATAGACCCATTTTTATATATGGAAAATCTACTACCCACTCTTAGCAGTCCCCAGTTTTAGGCTGTAATAAGACCAGTATTTTGCTGAATTCCTACTCTTTTTCTTAGTCAAAACCAGTTTATTCAGAGACTTTCAGAAAACAAGATTTCAAGAAGTGGATGACTTTCCATCAGTCCTAATACTTGAAATTGATAGATATTTTTATTCATTTTTCAATGAAAACTAGGGATTATACGAATACATCTTGAAAATATGTGCTGTGTTCTAGAACCATTGTATAAAACACAATCTGTTGGAATATAAACATTTTCATAAATTCTATTTGAATATAGTTTTTTTTTAATAGGGTCTTGGTTGTAAAACTTCCATGATTTCCTTACACCTTGTGTAAGCTGGTCCTAGTTCAAGTCAAGGCTCCCTCACTACCCCCAGGGGCTCTTTCCCACATCACTCTTTCTCCCCCAAGGCATATGGCAGGTGACACGTGGTAACGGGCCACTGGGCATCACCAGCAATGCAAACAAGTCCAGAGAAAGAGTGAAGAGCCAATGGAAGGGCCAGAAATACGAGAAGAATAAATATGGAGATTCTGACTCCAGCTAGGTGCCTTGGTTTGGGAAGAGGAAGAAAAAGAACAAAATCATCAGTAAAAGAAAAAGGTGTGAAATGGCCATTTCATGCCTTCTAGCAAGTAAGGTAGAGTGCAATGAACCCTGGCCACCCTAAACACTCCCACCCTTGCTAATTCACTAGCAAAAATGTGTTGCAGACACCCAGAGGGGAGCCTGCAAGCCTCCTCCCAAATTACAGTTAACCCTTGAACAACATGGGAGGTTAGAGGTGCTGATGCTAAGCACTGCGTGTAACTTTTAACTCCCCCAAAACTTAATGACTAATAGCCTACTGTTGACCAGAAGCCTTACTGAGAGCAGAAACAGCTGGTTTGATTAACACATATTTTGTATGTCATATGTATTATATACTGCATTCTTATAATCAAGGAAGCTAGAGAAAAGAAAATGTTATTAAGAACAACCATAAAGGGGCCACATATGCTGGCTCATGCCTGTAATCCCAGCAGTTTGAGAGGCCAAAGTGGGAGGGTCATGTGAGGCTAGTTTAGGACCAGCCTGGACAACATAGCAAGACCCCGGTCTCTACCAAAAAAAAAAAAAAAAAAAAAAGAAAAAAGTAAAAAATTAGCCAAGTGCAGTGGTGCATGCCTGTGGTCCCAGCTACTTTGGAGGCTGAAATGGGAGGATAGCTGGATCACAGGAGGTCAAGGCTGCAGTGAGCCATGATCTCATCACTGCACTCCAACGTAGGTGACACAGCGAGATCCTATCTCAAAAAAAGAAAGAATGAAAGAAAGAAAATCATAAGGAAGGGAAAATACATTGAGAGCACTGTACTGTATTGATCATTACCATAAGTTTATGTCATCTGTTTATAAGATGAATCGTCTGAAATGGCGGGCAACTGCAGCTGCAGACCCTCAATCTCAGATACATAGCAAGCAATTCCGCTTTTCTTGTAATGTCATGACCTTTCTCTGTTTCTTGTGAGCACTTCCAGCATCACGAGTGGCACTTCGTATGGGTCCCATGGTGTATTTCAAGGTTTATGGTACTGCACTAAACATAAGGAAAAATACTGGAGAACCAGGAGAGATCACTTTTTACTGCAATCTGCAATTTACTGGAGAGAGACGCTGCTCGCTTGGAGATGATGCCTAGCGTTGCACAGCATTCTAGGTAGACACTTGCAGCACTTGAGCTCATTGCAATAGCAACAGGAGGCAGCTACAAAATTATCCCAGTAGCAAAGTATGGGCTACAGTTAATTTTATGCAGTTATGACTTAATACTGTTTCTTTATTTTTGTTTATATTTCTCTTGACTATGAATGGCACTTTGTATGTTCTATTTGTTTGCATAAGTTTTGATACATTTTAATGTTTTATAATAAACATTTATATTTATGATAGTAAATTATAAAATAGACTAGTATCTACATATATTTTATGCATTCTTTACATATCGTTTTCTTAATTTCTTTGATACTTAGGCTATGCAATTTTTCTGTGAGCTTTTTAAATAGCAACAAGTCTCCAAAACGTATTTCCATATACTTATTGAAAATAATCAGTGGATAAGTAGATCTATGACATTCAAATCCATGTTTTTCAAAGGTCAGCTATCTAGTCCTTTGAGGAACAACTTCACGATATTTACTATATGCACAAATCACCCAGGCTATATTCTATTCAATATTCATCTTTGTCTTGATTTTAAGTTGAATTCTTTTTAAATTCAGTTTTGTTCTATCCACTCCCTCTGAGAAACCATGGCATTCATGGGTAGTGTGCTGCACACACACACACATAGACACACACACATATACACACACATACACAAACACACATAGACACACACACACACATCACACACACACACACACACATAAAATGAGGTGCCGGGTCTGGCCTGTACAGGCAAATAAGAGCCACTGTTAAATTTTCAGAACTTTTGGTAGCTATTTATTAAATCCAGCCATCATGAAAAATTAAATTATATAAATTTACAATAAAGTTATTCTAAAGAAAAGATGATAAATACTCAAAACTCATTGCTTCTTGATTATTTTATATTATTTCATTATCTCTGCACTTGAGGTTATTTTCATCTGTTGTGTTTGTGTGGTGGAAATACTATACAATAATTTGCTAATCCACATTTCTTCCCAACTCTGCCTTCGTAACATCACAATGGCAGCTTGACATCAACTACAGTGGGAATATTTACACCATGGAAATTAGCAATTGCTATAGTTCAGGATGTTTGCCCCTGGAAAGCTAGTTGTTAAGCATTTACCAGCATACCACATCTTCGTGTCATTATTAAAAACATAGTATGTGTTAGGATCATATAGTAATATAGAAATATTTCAGAGTAAACAGAACAAGATTAGCTGCAGACCAAGCCTGGCTGCAAATTTAAATATATCTATTTAACTATATATTCAAATACATGTGTATATGTCTCTAAAAAGATCTTAGGTGTCACGGTTGGAGGATACGCAGTATTTTAACACTCACTAGCCCAGTGGTCACTTGCTATTGGAAGTGAAGGAAACTGAGGCCCAGAGGAGGTAGGTGAGTTTCCTGTGACCATGTGATGAGTTAAGGTCGTCCCCAGCTCCCCTGCATTTCCCTCTGCTCAGTGCTGCCTCCCTCTGTGGCTGATGTCAAGTCACATCACTGAAGCACGCTGTAGAAACAGAAACAACTAGAACAAGAGGGAACAGCTCGACTGGAGAGGCGGGGGTGGGGACTTGGGGGAGGAGCCGAGGGGCTAAAAGGGTCATTAGAAATTCACACAATTAATTAGACAATGCTGGGGACACAGCCGTCTGGATAACCCATTGATAAGGATGGCAGGGGGCCTATTCCCCCAGGCCCCTTGCGGGTTACCGCAAGCAAAGCTCCAAGATCCACCTCCCCCTCAATATCCACCCAAACCCGCTTAAATATTTGATGTAAAATTAAAGCCTCTTCCAACTTTTATGAACACTGTACCAGCGTCTGCTGGTGCTGGGCGCCCACCACCCGCACCATTTCCCAAAGAGCACCCCCCGCCCTGCTCAGCCTCGTCCTCCATCAAGCAGAGTGCATTAGGACAATTAGCACCAGCCCACTGGCGCCAATTAGCAACCAATAGTGTCTATATTATGGAGAGGGGGCGGCAGGGGCGCCTGTGTCTCCAGCCGGCCTTCACACTCAATTACATTAAGTGGAGGCTCCGAGCTGCGGTTGGGTGGGCAGTTGCTGGAGTAATTGTGTCTTCTCAGTTGCTGCAGGCGATCTTCTCCCGGCTCCCTGATCCCCAGACTGACTCCTCTCCTTGTCCACTTACATCAGTATACACTTTTTCAAAAGGGAAGGGTGGGGGAGGGTCGGCGAGGGGGAGAGGAGGCTACAGCGCCCAGAGAGGCAGGAAGAAAGCCATGGAGCTAAATCATGATATGAATCATTCATTCAGTCAACAAATACTCGGGGAATGTCTACTGTGTGCCTGACCTGTTTCTATAGTCGGGACCTGCTCACTCTGGCAGGGCTCAGTGTAAAATGAAAACGTGAGACTCACTTCTCAAAAATTATTAAGTAGTTCAAAACGGTGGCAACAGAGCACTGAGCCAAGGTCCTTCTGGGCAAGGGTCATTCTGAGCACAGGGGCCTTGTGTGACCATACAGGTCATGCATTTGGAAGTTGGAACTTTCCGGGGCTTTGGGGTACAGAAACGAACAAATCTGAGCAAAAGCATTTGCCACTGGGGACTTCCCATCTTAATGGAAGGAGACAGCCAATAAGTGATGAACAGAACAGATTAGGAGATTAGCTAGGTCTTTAAAAGGCAATAAATGCTGTAGGAAAATGAAAAAAGTAGAACAGAGTAAGAGGGGGTCAGGAGGTCCAAAGGGAATGGGGCAAGGTACAGGATTAAACTGGGTAACTGGAATAGGTCTCATTGAGCACCTAGTACATGCAGTCAAGGTTTGAAAGAGGTGAGAGAACATGCCCTCTTCTTCTGGGAAAAGAGCCTTGTTGGTCAGGAAACGGCCAGTGCAAAGGCCCTGTGGCAGAGATCTATTTGCCATGTTCAAAGAGTGGCAAACAGGCCAGTGTGGCTGAAGCAATGTAAGCAAAGGTGAGACTAGAAGGTAAAGGAGGCCCCAAGAGGTAAGAGAATTGGGGGAGTGGATCGTGTAGGGCCTTGATGACCATTGTGAAGATGTTGCCTTTATTCTGAGTCACTCAGGAGCCACTGGGGAGCTATGAGCAGAGGAATGAATGGTCAGTTATTTTGTTTATATTTTCAGAGGCAGGGTCTCACTCTGGTGCCCAGGTTACAGTGCAATGACACCATCATGGTTCACTGCAACCTCAACCTTGCAGGCTCAAGCAGTCCTCCCATTTCAACCTTCTAAGTAGCTGGAACTACCGGTGTGCTCCACCTTGCCTGGCTAATTTTTAAAATGTCTGTAGAGGTGAGGTCTTGCCATGTTGCCTAGGCTTGTCTCAAATTCCTGGCTCAAGCAATCCTCCCGCCTCGGCCTCCCAAAGTGCTTGGATTGCAGGTGCAAGCCACCACGCCTGGTCTCATACCTCCTCATTTAAATGATGACTCTGAAAGCTATGTAGGGGCCAGATGGTGGGGCAGTAAACATGGACACAGGGAGAGGCCCACAAAGCATCTGAAACAGGAGTTAAACTTTTTCTGGAAAGGGCCACATAATAAATATTTTAGGCTTTGTGAATGATGTGATCTCTGTCACAACTGCCCAATACTGTTGCTATAACACGAAATCAACCATATTCAGTGTGTGAATAAATGGGCAGGGCTGCATCCAATGTAAGCTGATGGATGCTGAAACTGGCGTTTCATATAATTGTTCTGTGTCATGAAATATCATTTTTTTCTTTTGCTTTTTTCCTAACCATTGAAAAATGTAAAAGCCATTCTTAATTCATGGCTGTGCAATAAAAGGGCAGCAAGCTAGATTTTCCCAGGGGCAATAGGTGACTGATCCCTGCTCTATGAAGTAATCCAGGGGAGAACAGGGTGGGAACAGGGAACAACACTCAAGTGGGGGAGAGGGTAGATTCTGGATCTGTTTATGGTACAGCCAATAAGTTGACACTGGAATGTAAGAGAGAGACGCCAAAGATGACTCCCAAGGTGTGGGGTCTGAGCAACCAGAAAGATAGATTCAACATCCATCCAACTGCAGAAGGCAGCAGGAGGTACCAATATGGGGGAGGTGTGGAGAGGATGATCATAGTCATAATAGCTATTGATTGTTTATGTAATTGGGCATGTAAGATGTGCCCAGCTCTTTATGAATGCTATTTCATTTAATCCTTATATAAACACATTTGGTAAGTTTGACTCCATTGACATCTCAGCCCATTTCACAGATGTGGACACTGAGTCTTAAAAGAGCAAAGTATTTCTCCAAGATCTTCAGCTTGTAAGTTGCAGCGACAGGGGTTTCCCACTCAGGAGCCTGAGCTCTGCTGTATTACACAACCCGCACTGCTTTAGACATCTTATTTGAAGCAAGAAACTTTGAAATAGAAAGCAGAAGCCTTCCCAGGTCCAAGTTTTGGTTTTGGCTTTAACTTCAGTATTGGCTCAGGGGTGTATGTTTCAACAAGCCCCTCCCCCTTCCCTGTGCCTCAGTCTCCCTTGTCTTTTCAGTGCAGCTCCAGGACCAGGGACATCTCCAGGTTGTTCTCTGATCTAATACATGCTGACATCATGATTACTCAGTTCCAAGCCAGGCAACCTGGGCAGGGAAGGTCCAACGGCCTTAGGAAAGAGTTAATTCTCTGTGAAATTACTGGGGATTATTTACCTCTTTACACAGTGTTTTATATCTTTAAGTGCTTTCCGATTGCTTAGAAGCTAATCCCAGGTGGAGGCCAGAGGCCTAGGGGAAAGCACTTGTCAAGTTGAAGCTGGGGTCTGGAGAAGCTGAAGGAGCTGGCAGGTCTGACGCAGCCATCTGCTGGAAACGCAGCCCTCCCCCACCCACCTCCTGCAGGTTCCCTCTCCCCCAACCCCCCAAAATTGTTACCCAGTTACCTTGCCACTGGCCTGCAGCCTCAGTAGCAACTGGGCAGGGGCCAGATACCCTGTGTGTACCTGACCACGTAAGGAGACAGGCGAACAGCAGCAAAATACCTCTTACCCTTAGGAAGCGTGTACTCTGGCTGGGGAGTATGTGACTAACATGTCTTAGAATGTTATTCTAGGAGCTGCTGTTGATGGCCTAATGCAAAAAGTGGCCGCTGAGCCATTTGGCATGTCCCAGTGGTGGACAGCCACATTTCTGCCGGCATGGGACTTTCTGCCAGTCTGAGCAATGGGTGAGCAAAGGAATTCAACAATATCTTGCTAGAAAGAGGACTTGAGCTGGGTTTTGAGGGGGATTTCTTCATGTGTCAGCTCTTTCACTGAGTTCCTTTGCTGGGCCAGTCAGGGTCCCCAGGTCTCCGCTCTGCTGGAGAGCTGGAAGTCAACAGGAGTGTGCCTGTCCTTAGGAAGGGCAGCAGGAAATACATTTAATATTAGATTGGCGCAAAAGTAATTGCAGTTTTCACCATTACTTGTTAAGGACAAAATCACAATTACTTTTGCACCAGCCTAATAGTTCATGGCTTTCCCCAGGAGAAACTGTAAAAGAAAACTGAAAATCGACTCAGTTAGAATTTGTAGATAAAACCTCAACAACATTGGAATATCTTTTGTGGGTCAAGGGGAGTGTAGCCTGTAGGAAATAACAGGGAGTTTGAAAGGTATTCAAGGATGGGATATATATCTACTCGCCTATATCTCTACACCCAGATATTATTATATTCTGTCCTGGTGCCTGTGGGCATGTCTTTAACTCTCCAGACCCTCAGTCTTTCATCTGTAAAGTGGAGATGAGAATCTCTCCTTCGAATGGGCCATTTGGATGAGAGAATAAAATAACACAAGTGAGTCACAATAGTCATCGCACCATTAAGAAGAGCTAACATTTATTGAGCACCTAGTACATGCCAGGAACTCGGCACTACTTCCCCTGAGCTGTGCCATCGACTCTTCTCAGCCACCTTTTAAAGCGAGATTTTGTACCAGCCCTGCTGCGCAGATGAAGAAACTGAGACTTAGCATGGTAAATGATGTGCCAAAGTTACTTGCCCAGTTGGCAAGGTCCACAGCCAGCATTGAACCCAAGCCTGATGTAAGAATACATCTGTTTTTAAAAAAAGCACCTGTTTTTAAAAATTTCTTCTGGATAAACTCCTCATGATCTGTATTGACAGCCATCATCCTGACAAATGTCACCTTTATCGTCTGCTTTTGCTGCAGGTGTAAGTGTAGCCTTTTGGGGAAATCGTCCAAGGCTGCTTTTTGCTTCTCAGTGAATTTGGGGCAGAGAGAAAACAATCTCCTTCCAGCACATTATGGATATTCATCAGCTGTGTTAGCTTTAGTCCTCCAAGATGTAGTTGCCAAAAAGATATGAAACGTACAAGGACCTTTTAAGTGGAAAGATCTATGCGGGAAAAGTAGCAAGGAGCTGGAAAGGGTTGAGAGAGCCATCAGGCTACAAATAAGTCTGTTCTTGAGTGAAAGGGAGAGAGAAGGGAGGCTGAATAGCAGAGTGCTAGGCTCCCGTGTCATCTAAGAAAGTTTCCTCAAGGTTGTTATGGAGTTCTCCAATCTGAGTTGGACATCAGAGCAGTCCTTGGTCTCCCAGAAATGCCCCTGTGTAAGACTTCCTGAAGCGGGGAGCCGTAGTGAGAAGCATGGTTTCCCTGTGAATGCAGCCTTGGATTTCAGAGCAGTAGCCTGCCTCCCACGGTGCGAGGTCTACAAAGTGCATTACCCTGACCACTGCACCTGTCACTCCCTGCAGATGCCACATGTTTGAATACTCACAAAGAAACACAGAGAGCCAGAAGACAGTGGAAGGAACAGCCAGTCATGTCCCCCAGCTGCCACAGATTGGCTCAGTGAAGAGAGGCTGTGGTCACCTTTGCATGGTTTCCTGGTACAGACACAAATTTCCTTTCCTCTGGCTACATTCCTAAAATTAATTAAATCTTGGCTCAAGAAGGCTTCTTTATGCCAGCAAGGTAGGCACCCAAGTAGGCCATGATTGGTCCCTTCTGAGCATTTATTGAAGAGCAGCCTTCCAAAACTCAAGGCCAGATAAGTGATGCAGCAAGTGAGCCACACCCAGCAACTTACTCCCCGAGCCTCAATTTTTCCACATGAGAAATGGAATTTTGCGATCAAAAGCACACACCCACAGACTCTGTGTGCCTAACAGAAAGCATTCAGTCCCAGCGTCCCTACCTACCCCTGTTACCAACCCCAAAGACTGGATTGCTGTGTACATTTCTTTAGTAAAATGTATGGCCACTGCTGAAAGTCACTTTGTGGAGTTATTTGTTAAGGGTCAAGTGGTGAATATTTGAGCCTCTAGTGTGCACCTGCTTGAGTTCGTATCCCAGCTGTGTCACTTAACCACTTCGTGCCTCAGTTTCCTCTCCTGTAAAATGAGGATAACAGTAGCACCAGCCTCCTAGGGCTGCTGTGAAGATTAAATAGATTCACATAGATGAAGCTCAGGGATCTGATACATTGTAAGATACATTAGAAGGAAACAGTAGCTGTTAGCTTTTAAAAATGGTTACTGTTCCCCATTTGGAGATGGAGCTATTGAAGGTGAAAGAGACTAAATAAATAGAAGTCAAATAGGCAGCTCATGATGAAATCTGGATAGGGACCCAGGTCTCTGTGGCTGGAACCTGTGCATTTGACCTCAAATTCTGGGTGGATCTTGGAGGTGTGCATGTTTCCCTGTTCATTTCTCACTATACTCTTTTATGCTTAAGGACTCTCCATTTTCAAACTATAGGATCTGATCTCAGGGCTCTGGATTACTCAGAGGAAGGACAGGCTGAATGGGCACCTCCTTCTCCATGGAAAGAAGCCATGGATGTCACAGCCTCTGGCCCAGCCCAGTCTGAGAACCTTCTAGACCTCCCCCATTTAGAGCCCCCGGAGGTCCCAGGCTCCTCCCTGCTCACATCTTCCTGATAAGTCTTGGTCAAACTTATCTCCTCTGCCCTGTATTTTAATTGCTCAAAGTCCAGGCTTTTTCTCTTTCTCTCATTCTTTAAGTCTCGGTCTGACCTTTCCCCCTCTACTTCTGTCTTCCTTTCACTCAGCTTCCTGTCCAGATACAAGCTTTCCACATACCCACAGACTATGTGCTCAAGTCTGGACTACTCCCATACTTGTTCAGTTCATAACCAGCACAAGCACACATCCCAGGTATATATCTACTCTGCACCAATAGGCATATTGCATGCACCGTGCACATCTCCATGATCACCCACCCTGGCAATGTGTGCTAAGCCTGTGCATGCCTGCTGAGCACACCCACAGAGTGAATACACATGAGCACACACATGCACCCACATAAGAATGCCACTACGGTAGCTAACATTAATTGAATGTTTACTACATGCTAGGGACTTTTCTATGAAATACCTTCTCTGGTCCTCATCACAACTCATGAAGGAGGTAGGATAATCATCTCCATTTTACAGATAAGGAAACTGAGGCTCAGAAAGGTTAACTAACTTGCCTAAGGTCACATAACTAGAAAGTGACAGAGGTAAAATATGAGCTGAGACCCTCTAACATAGGGTCAGCATATTATGGCCCAGGGTCCAAATATGACCAATCACCTGTTTTTATAAATAAAACTTTATTAGAAAACAGCCAAAGCCCATTCATGTTCATACTGTCTACCTCTGCTTGTGCTATAAGGGCAGAGTCAAAGAGTAATGACAGAGACCAGATGATTCACGAAGCCAAAAGTATTTGCTATCTTGCACTTAATAGAAAAGTTGCTGAACCCTGGTCTCATCCTAGAGTCTTTCTTTTATCCATTGTACCTGACGGTAGTTTTCCTGGTAGAATACTGATACACAATTTCCATTTGAACTAAACTTGCAGTTAAAAAGAGGGATAGGGAGAGTTGTTCTAGCCCAGCTCTCTTTTGCTTTACAGATGAGAAGACTGAATGCAGAGAAGCTCAAGGTCAAGAGCAAGGTCAGCCTGTACTGAATATGGGCACACACACACATCCCATGTTCTACTTCTTGTGCTCAGGTCTGCACAGTTAGAACATGCTCCTAATTCCCACCCACTCTGGCTGAGTGCTCACATGTAATGCATGTGTGCACATGAGCTGACATTTACATCTGAGTGTGGGTGCCCTGGCACATACCCCCACACATACACAGTGAGCTCTGTAACATGCCCACACACTCAGCTTGCAGATGGACTTTCCTATGCACGCTGCTCTGCACTGTGAAAAGCTGCCCTGTCCACAGGCACCCGTAGTAACGTACAGACAAGATGCCTCCTTCCTGTTCACTCAACAAGCACATACAGTCGATGGGACAGAATGCTGGCATGTGTCCTACCCAAGCAAAGCTTAGGGTGGTGGAAAGAGGCAGGGGCTGGTGATCAGAGCATCCGCTTGGTAGCCCCAAATCTGCCTTGGGTTTGTTAAGGCCCCTAGTCTTCCCATGTGTAAAATAAAAGGGGTCAGCCACTGCTTTACGTTTTTTAGTAGGTAAATTCATTTAACAGTGAAACTCACAACAGAGTTCTTACTGGAAAACCAGTATCACTCATCAAAAAGAGCAACTCCAAAAAAAGCAACAAGTCAAAAAGCGAAAAGACAATGCATAGAATGGGAGAAAATATTTGCATCTGATGAGGAAATTGTATCTAGAAGATATAAAGAACTGTTACAACTCGGCTGGTCCGAAGGTACTGAGTTATCTCAATTGACTGTTCACAGTCAGTTACAGATCGAACTCCTTGTTCTACTCTTCCTCCCCTTCTCACTACTGCACTTGACTAGTCTTTAAAGAAAAAGAAAAGAACTATTACAACTCAATAATAAAAAGGACAAAGAGCCCAACGAAAAGATGGGCAAAGGATCCAAATAGACATCTTTCCAAAGAAATTATACAAACGGTAAATAATTACATGGAAAGAGGCTCAGCATCACTAGTCATTAGGAAAATGCAAACCAAAACCACAATGGAAGAACATCTCATACCCACTAAGAGGGCTGTGATCAAAAAGACAAATAAAAAGTGTTAGGGAGAATATGGAAAAGTTGGAGACCTTCTGTACTACTGGTGAGAATTTAAGATGGTACAGCTACTATGGAAAACTGTCCGTTTCTCAAATGCTGATGACCCAGCAATTCCACTCCTAGCATATACCCCAAGATAAATAAAAACATACATCCACACACACACACACAAAATTGTACACAAATGGTCATAGCAGCATTATTCATAATAGCAAAAAAAAGTAGAAAGCCAAATGTCATTAGCTGAATAAATGAAATGTGGTTTAATCATGCAATGGAATATTATTTCACCATAAAATGGACTGAAACACTGACACATGCCCCAATGCAGATTAATCTTGAAAACATTATGCTAAGTGAAAAATCCTTATATTATTCCATTCATGTGACATGTCCAGAATGGGAAACCTGCAGACACAGGAAAAAAGTAGATAGCAGATGAGTGTTTGCCCAGGATTGGAGGAGATGGGGGAAGTAGGGGTGATGGCAAAGAGGCATGGGATTTCTCTTAAGGATGGTGAAAATATTCTAAAATTGATTGTGGTGATAGATTTACAACTCTGTGAATATACTAAAAACCACTGGATTGTACACCTTATATGAGTGAGTTGTATGCTATGTGAATTTCAATAAAGCTGTTTAAAAAAATGTAATGAAAGCAAGAGCATTATTAAATTCTAGTTGGATACAGTTGCCCACCCAAAGTGTTTCACCTGTGGCTGTTCTCATGTTATTAAAAGAGAATAGCAAGAGTAGAGAAAACGTTAACGACATACTCCAAGATGGGGACGCTTTCTCCCTAGTCCAACCCGATAGATGGAAGGAAAGCTAAAGAGAGGATTATCTCTTTCTATGTGACACAGAGTATTTAATTCTGGTCCTCAGCTCATCAAACCCTATCTCAGGTAACCCGTAGTACCTGCCCCATCTTTAGAATCATTGAAGATAGCTGTAGCCTCTTACCTTGACTTTTGCTCCTGCCCTTGTCCCCTTTTCAGCCTGCTATTAGCAAGTCAGCCAGGGTGATTGTGTTAAATATTGAGAACCAATAGTTAGATCACACCCTACTCTGCTCAAAACCCTCCCATGGCTCCCATCTCATTCAGAGTAAAAGCCAAGTTCTTACAATGGCCACAGGGCCCCATCTGGTCACCATGTCTCCCTAACTCCCTGAGCTATGCTCACCTTCTGTTCATCCTTCTGAGCCCATGGGCTTTCTCGCTGCCCCTTAAACACAATCTCTACCGACCACTCTGGGGCTTTGCAATTCCATCCCCCTCTGCTTAGACACTCTTCCTTCAGGCAAGGTGCATGACTCACTTTCTCACTTGCTCTCAGTCTCTATTCCGATGTCAACTTAGCGGTGAGACCATCTCTGATTACCCTGTTCTCTACTCCATTTCCAGCCTCATGCAGCTTTACCCCCTCCCCCGGCTTTATTTTTTTGCCTAGTCCATATCACAAGCATATTATGTGTGCATCTGTTGGCAGCTACTTTCCACCAGGATGTCAGCTCGATGAGGTCAGGGGCCCTACCTGTTGTATTCACTTCTATCTCCTAGAACAGTGGCTGGCACAGAGTATGTGTTTTAAAATATTGTACTTAATGAATGAGTGAAAGGCTGAGTGATTGTAAAATCCCAGACTAGGTGATACTTAAGTATGCCTCTAATCCTAATGGTCTATAATTTAACTCTTGGTGATGGAATGGGATTCAACAATTAGACTAGGAGTCTGGATACCTGTCCTGTGTCTGTCACTGCTGGGTCTTGTAAAATGGTACAGCAATTTTAACATCCACCTACCTCTGGACTTCTTGTTATACAAGCAAAATAAACCATTGGTTAAGTAATATTAGAGTCGGGTTTTCTGTTACTTATAGCCAGATGTATTCCTAATATGATTGCTTACTATGAACAAGACAGGAACAGCTTTTCTCCAAGGAAGCTCCTAATCACTCATGTGGTCTTCCCTATGAAGACCACAATCCCTTCAATTCCCCAATAGGGGGCCAACTGTTGCTGGCCAGACCTGCGTAAGATTGCTTATATGACATTACATATCTTTTATTGAGTTCTGTGGGTGTCACATCCTCTACACGCATCTCTCAAAGATGACTAACAATATTAATAATAAAAAGACAACAGTAATACACAGTGATTGAGCACTCACCACAGGCCAGGTTCCATTCTAAGCACTTGGCATAATTTATTTAATTCACACAACACCAAAGAATAGGTAGTAGTATTCTCCCCACTTCATGGATGAGGAGGCTGAGGCACAGAGAAGGGAAGTAACACTTAAAGACACAGAGTTGGTAGGTAGGAGGTGGAACCAGGATTTGAACCCTGGTTATCTGATTCCAGCAATCACATGTCTAACTTCTCACAATACTAGGAAGTGCTATTATTGCCCTGTGAGAAAATTGTAGCTAAAGAATAAATAACTGATTGGATATTTAAAGTCAGTTCTTTCTAACTCAAATGGTTGTAAGGAGAAGAAAGAGGAGGAGGAGAAGAAGAACCCTGTTCCCAGGGCTTAATGTGTCCCAGACCCTATTGTAGAGGCTTCAGGTGCATTGTTTCCTTTGAATTTCAGAGTAAGTCAACGCAGAGAACACTGAGGCTCGGAGAAGTTCAGTAACTTGGCCAAGGTCACACTTCCCTATTTCCACTTTTGGACTAGTAGTCAAGCACTTATCCCCCAGAGCCTCCAAGAAAAGGCTGTTGGACCAAGATGCCCCAGTTGGACAAGGTCTTGGCCAAACATCTATCTCCAAAGGCCCGGGAGAAGGAGCTGGTGGGCAGAGATGCCCCAATTCAATCCAGTTGTACTTCCATCTGCCTTTGCAAGGACTCAGGGCTCAAGGGCAAAACACTAGTAAACTCCTGAAGCTGGGCAAGGACAAAAGAGAGCTAATTAAGACTGAAAGCAAGACAAGGACCCCAAGCGCTGTCTCTTTTTACTTTAGAGAGACCAGAGAGCCTTACATTTAACTCATTTATTTGCAGACATCTATAATGGCATCTGCAAGAGACCTGTATGCACCTTTTCTGAGTTGAAGGACACATGCAGAAGAGGAGTCAGTTATGAAGGAACAAATGCAGATATTAAAATTAAACATCATATGATTCTCAAATTGTTGGTTATTAAAGCCCAGTGGTCTTACTTGCTCTGGGATCCACGTTATTTCTGTGCTCATTTGGAAGACACATTATCATGGCAAACTACTAGGCTGAGATGAACTGTGGGTTCATCCAATCACCAAATGGCTCATTCATTAATCCCTAGACAATTTCCAATTCCTTCCATCTTTCATTCATTCTCAAACCCTATTCCTGACCCCCTTGTTCCATGGGTTTTCCTTTTTTGTAAAAAAAAATAATAATAAATAATAAAATATTAATACTGTATTTCTCAGCCTCTCCTGAAGCTACATTAGCTTTGTGGCTCTATTCTAACCAATGAGATATAAACAGATATCTGCTGCTAAAAGGTTCTAGAAAAGCATTTCCTTTTTTGATGAAAATGGGAATGGGTATGGCTAGCTGAGGCCTTTGGTCTCTTTTCTCCCTTTCTAATCTGTAAAGATGCAATGCCTGGAGGCACAGCAGCCATCTTTTGACCATGAGGCATTATTAAGCATGAAGACAATCAAGCCAAGAACATCACAGCTTATATGAGAGCTGCTAAACAATTTTAACAACCACCTACCTCTGGACTTCTTGTTATGCAAGCAAAATAAACTATTGTTTAAGTAATATAAGAGTCGGGTTTTCTGTTACTTATAGCCAGATGTATTTCGTAATATGATTGCTTACTATGAGCAAGACAGGCACAGATTTCCCAGGAAGCTCCTAATCTAGAAAGGTGAGATGAGAAAGAAAAGAAAAGAAAGGATAACAATAAAGGTAGGTGCCATGCACTTACAGCTCTTCTGCTACCATCCAGAGAGATTGAGGCAAGGACATTCTCTGCCCAAAGCATGCTCCTAAGGCTCTTCTCACTTCCCCATCCAAAAGTCCCCCACTCTAAGAGCTCCCTGCAGCTGAAGTCACACACAGGCTCTGCTCTAATGTGCCCTGCCTGCTTCTCTTCTGTAGCCACAAGGTCCAGAGTTCAGAGCACATGCAATGAAAGAATTTCTGGATTAATACCTGTTTTAGCTCAGCCAGCACTTTTGCTATTTAAATCCACTTAGCACCAATCTCATCTTGTTTTCCTTCTCAATTTAGTTTTTGTTTTTCCCCCTCCCTAACCGAATGGCAACATAATTTCTTCTATGCACACTGGCCTGCTGAGGACAAGATTTCATTCTGATGGAATCCTAGGTTAACCCCTCAGTTTCAAGGTACAATGTCCCCTGAGTTCCAAGATATAAAGTCACAAGCAGAAAAAAGGATGACAGTTGCAGATGCAGTGCTCAATAATGGGGAAGGAAAATAACAATGACTATTTTTATTATTGAGAATAATCACAGGCTGAGCACAGTGGCTCACTCCTATAATCCCAGCACTTTGTGAGGCTGAGGCGAGCAGATGCTTGAGCTCAGGAGTTCAAGACCAGGCTGGGCAACATGGAAAAACCCCATCTCTACTACAAAACATTAATTGGGTGTAGTGGCATGTGTCTGTAGTCCCAACTACTCAGGAGGCTGAGGTGGGAGGATTGCTTGAGCCTAGGAGGCAAAGGTTCAGTGAGCCGAGATCATGCCACTGCATTTCAGCCTGGGTAACAGAGCGAGAGAAAGAAAAAGAAGGAAAGAAGAAAGAAAAGAAAGAAAGAGAGAGAGAAAGAAAGAAAGAAGAAAGAAAAAGAAAGAATGAAAGAAGGAAAGAAAGAAAGAAAGAAAAGAGAGGGAGGGAGGATGAGAGAGAGAAGAAGAGAAAAGGAAGGAAGGAAGGAGGGAAGGGAGGGAGGGAGGGAAGGAGAAAGAGAAAAAAAAAGGAAGAAAGGAAAGGAAGAAAGAAAAGAAAAGAAAAGAAAAATCATGAACGTGTGAACACTGCTGGAGTGGCCCAGGACAGCAGAGCCTCACTCTCCTGACCTCCCAGAGACTGTAAGCTCCTGGCAGACAGAGACTATGCTTGTGCTTATCCCACTGAGTCTCCAGTGACTGGTACATACTGGGAACTCAAGATTTATCAGGTGAATAACTCCCCATCATGACCCAGCGAGATAAGTATGATTATCAATCCCATTTTACAGATGAAGAAACCATCTGAGAGAGGAAAAGGCCCTTGCATAGGTCACACTGCCAGTAAGTGGCAAAGCTAAGGTGTACACTAGGCAACCTGTCTCTAAGCACCCCACACAGGTGACGCTTCTGTCTGTCTGCACGCAGACACTTTCATTGAAATTTTGGCATGAAAATGTACAGCAATTGTGATATTAGTTAAAGGCGGTTATTTCTTCTCTGCTGAAACACAAAGATTCATCACCGATTCTATGCGTTGGTCTTTGCTGCTCTTGGTAAGAATGACATCTCAACCTATGTAGGAAAAGTGGGCATCCATGAGTCATTGAGATGCTGGAAGATTCCCATTTTTAAGAGCACATATGAAAGGCAGTTATTCAGATGATCAACAACCCTTCACAAAAGGATTCTGTGCAAATGTCTCTTCAACAGCAAGCGTCCTTCCTCTTGTCTTAGAAATTCATTCACTTGTTCATTTAGCGAATGCTTATCAAGCCTCTAATGCATGACAGGAACTCTTAGAGGCACTTGTTCATAACTGTGAACAAGACAGACAAAATCCCTGCCCTCATGGGGTTTATATCCTAATGGGGGAGACAAATAACATGGTAGGCTGAAAAATAGTGCCCCGAAAGATATCCACTTTTGAATCCCTGGAACCTGTGAATGTTAAATATTTTTTACCATGTTTTACCCCATGTGGTAAAATAAAAATAAAAACATCTTTTTCAATGTGATGAAGTTATGGATCTTGAAATGGGAATGAACCTAAACACATTAATTGTAAGAGGGAGGTTGGCCAGGTGCAGGGGCTCATGCCTACACTTTATGTAGGCTGGTGCATTCCAACACTTTAGGAGGCCGAGGCAGGTGGATCACTTAAGCCTGGGAGTTCGAGGCCAGCCTGGGCAACATGGTGAATCTCCATCTCTATAAAAAATACAAAAGTTAGCCGGGTGTGGTGGTGTGTACCTGTAGTCCCAGCTACTTGGGAGGCTGAGGCAGGAGGATTACTTGAGCCCAGGAGGTTGAGGCTGTGCAGTGAGCCGTGATCACGCTGCTGCACTCCAGCCTGGGAGACATAGCAAGACCCTGTCTCAAAAGAGAAAGAAGGAAGGGAGGAAGGGAGGAAGGGAGGAAGGAAGGAGGGAGGAAGAAAGGAAAGAAGGAAGGAAGGAAGGATGGAAGGAAGGAAGGAAAGAAAGAAAGAAGGAGGAAGGAAAGAAAGAAAGAGAGAAAGAGAAAAGGAGAGGGAGAGAGGAAAGGGAGGGAGGGAGGGAAGGAGGAAAGAAGGAAGGAAAGGGAAGGAGGGAGGGAGGGAGGGAATAGAGAAGCAGAGGGAGATTTAGAGACACATGGAGGAGGAAGTGCTGTGAAGATGGAGAAGAGAGAGATTAGAAGCCACCACTGTCAAGATTGGAGTGATGATGCTAACACAAGCCGAGGACACCAGGTATGCTTATCAATCCCATTTACAGATGAAGAAACTGAGTCTCAGAGAGGAAAAGGAACTTGCCTAGGGATTGCTGGCAAGTGGCAAAGCTGAGATGTAAATGCAGGCAGCCTGTCTCTAGGCACCACACACAGGCAGTATCTCAGTCCGTTTGTCTCTTGCCAACTAGAGCCTTCCTCCAGGAGTTGGAAGAGACAGGGAACAACTTCTCCCCTGCAGCCTCCCGAGGGAGTGCAGCCCTGCCTGACACCTTAACTTCAGCCTAGTGCTACTGATTTCAGACTTCCTACCCCCAGAACTAGGAGAGAATACATTCCTGTTGTTTTAAGCCACCAAGTTTTTGGTATTTTGTTACAGCAGCCCTAAGTGAACAAACAGATCATTTTTAAAATCTGATGCATAGACAGTACCGTGCTGGGTGCTGTGGAAATGGGACTGAATGCTCACGGGGCTTTTCAGCATTATCCCCTGCATCCAGTGGGGTGCTCCTGCAATGGGAAGTCCAGTGACCAGGAAAGGCTTGATTTCCTGGCTCCACTTTCCTTCTGCTGACACATCATCGCTGATTCTCTGAGTTGGCCTTTGCTGCTCTTGGTGTGCTCCCTGTAAGCACAGTCCCAAGGCCACGGTGGGGCCCCGATAGAGCCATCTCACTGCATCCTGTTTAAGCCCAGCAACTTCCCTCGCCAATTAGAGGCTTCCCTTTCAGCCTGCCAGGCTTTCCCCCACACCTGCTGAGGGAAGCACATAGTGGTCATCAGCCTCTCTTCTTGCCACCGCTTCGTGTCATGTCATTGTTCCCCCAGTTGGCAATGGCCCTGCAGAAATGACCCCATTTGGAAATGTTCATGGGAGTCTGAGCAAAAGAGCTACACAGCCCTCTTCTGGGGAAACCCGAGGGTTGTCAGAGCTACCTTTTCTCAAGACCCATCGCATGCCAGAGCTCCTTCTCCTCGCTGCTCAAGATGCAGCCCGTGTACCACCACGTCAGCAGATCTGTCAATTCTGAAGCTGCACGTTTAGTGTCTTTTGTTTGTTTGGTTTGAGACAGGGTCTCACTCTGTCACCCAGGCTGGAGGGCAGTGGTGCAATCACGGTTCACTGCAGCCTTCACCTCCCAGACCCCAGCAATCCTCCCATGTCAGCCTCCCATGGAGCTAGGACCATAGGCATGTCCCAACACGCCTGGCTATTTGAAGATGTATTTTAATAAGATTTCTGGGTGACTCATGTGCTGGTAACAGTGGGAGCTTTCCCAAACTACCACTAGAGATATGGCCAGAGACTGGGAGTCCTGGTTTCCATAATCACTCCCTGGTGATGAGTGAGTTCACACAAGATCTGGTTGTTTAAAAGTGCGTGTCCCTTGCTTGCTTGCTTCCATGCTCAATGTGTGACATGCCGGCTCCCTGTCACCTTCCTCCATGGTTGCAAGCTTCCTGAGACCTTCACCAGAAGCTGAGCAGATGTTACCATCATGCTTCTCATTCAGCCTATAGAACCGTAAGCCAATAAAATCTCTTCTTGCAAATTATCCAGCCTCAGGTACTTTTTTTTTTTGAGACAGAGTCTTGCTTTGTCACCCAGGCTGGAGTGAAGTGGCACAATCTTGGCTCATTACAACCTCCGCCTCCCGGGTTCAAGCAATCCTCCTGCCTCACTCTCTTGAGTAGCTGGGATTACATACGCACATCACAACGCCCAGCTAATTTTTGTATTTTTTTCAGCAGAGACAGGGTTTCACCATGTTGGCCAAGCTAATCTAGAACTTCTGACCTCATGATCTGCCTGCCTTGGCCTCCCAAAGTGCTGGGATTATAGGCATGAGCCACCATGCCCAGCCAGGTATTTCTTTATAGAAATCGAAGAACAGTCTAACACATACACCAGGTGAATACAAGTGTTTATCATGTGCTCCAAATCCTTTACCTGAATTAACTCTTCTAACCCTCCTTTAAACCCTTCAAGGTGTATTATTACCATTTTACTGATGAGAAAACAAACACAGAGATGTGTAGTTACCTGCCAAATGTCACCCAGCTAGCAAGTGGTGGGCTTGGGACTCAAACCCAAAAAGTATGATTCAGAGCCCCTGCCCATCCCCACTGTACCACAGTTTTCGAATGAGGGCATGGAGGCCAAATCATTTGCTACATTCACCAGGGAGGTCAAAGAAGGGAAAATGGGAGCAAATGGGATCTAGGAAAAAACCTTGTTCCAGCCCCAGAGATGCTGATTTTCCCACAGTTGCTGCTCCAATTCTTCTGCCTAATTCTTCAGTGCCAGTCAACTCCCTCTGGGCCCCTAACTCGAAAGCCCAGCAAGATTCTGAGAGAGAAAATGACTGCTTCCTGAAAGCACCCCGGTGGATTTCCCCCGACACATCTTGTCGGCACTCAGAATGCCCGTGACAGCTTCTCCTGAAATATTTTCCAGGTGAGCTCTCTGACAGCCCCAGCAAGCCTTGCCTCCGATTACTCCTGCTCCCTAACGGCTGGAACCGCCTGTTGACAAGGCCTCTCACTCCTTCCAGGCCCAGATCTGACCTTCCCCAGTTTCTTAGATCAAATGCAGAAGCAGGTGCTTAGGGAGGGTCACTGGATGGTGTTAAAAGCTGATTTCTCCTCCTCTTAACAATGCAAGTTGGAAGGTGGTGACCAGAGGGGAAACATTTAGAGGCAATGCTCCTCCAGGTGCCATTTCTGCGCAGTGGGCCTGGAGCAGAGGCCGCTCCAACAGCAGGAAGAAAAACCACTGGGGCTGCCCGCTGGGGCTCTGGACCCGACACAGGGGCGCATTGGATAGATATGGCCAGGTCTGGAACTTTGTGAGCGGTTGCAAACGTCTGTGCTGCAATGTTCTTCCCAGCTCAACTTGAATCATGTACCAGACTCCACAAAAAGATCTCCCGGTAAGCAGTTGAAATGCAGTTTCCACAAACCCTTAAAAGTGGCAAAGTAAGAATATCTGCCAAAGCAGGAAAATGTTTAACAACTTGACCAGGAGTTTTTTAAATCTGCCCCAGGATTTGCCTACTGTAAATCTTTTAAAGGAGGGTTTTAGCCCAGGGATAGGAAGGCGTTGGGAATCCTGGTTCTAACTCTGTTTTGAACTTGTCTGTTCTCAAATGTCTTTGTCATTCCTCTGTTCTACTTTCTTCTGACTATCAGAGCAAACTGGTTTCCTGTTGAGGGCTGTTTGTGATTGATTGGTTGTGACTGTTGTGTGTTAGAGGATTCTGAGTCATGTATGGACTCAGTGAGAACAGTGTTGTGATTGATTGGTGATGTCTGCCAGGACTGAGGCAATAGGGAATAATAACAGGCAAGCCACCTATTTCCCATCTCTATTATATAAAAAAGGAAATGGCAATAGGAGGAAGACATCGGAAAAAAGTATCAAAAATAAATGCAATTTAGTTTACTAAAAACCACCAGATACCTTTTAGAACCTGTTTCTGAGAAGCATAGCTCCAAGTTATTGACTCCAGTGCCACCCCAGAGTCCAATAAACACTCAACACCTGCAAAGCACAAAGCATATGGTCTTCTTCTGAGAAGGACACAGTTCCTTCTGCATAAGGATGTCATTACTATACTCTGTGATCTCACTACCTTGGCCACAATCGATTGGTTAAAACAGTTGGAAACTATAGGCCACAGGCACCTGTTTGGGTAAATAAAGTTTTACTGGAACACAGCAACAGTCATTGGTTTGTGTATTATCTACGGTAGCTTTTGGGCTCCGACAATGGAACTGGGTCACTGTGACAGAGACTGAATGGGCTGCAAAGCAGAAAATTTTTACTCTGTCTCTTTTCATGAAAATTTGCTGACCCTTGAATTTAAGACTTGACATTCAATGTAAATGTAATGGAAAAGAGGGGGTTCATAACAGAAGTCAGCATCTGTAAGTTATCTTGAGGACAGTCACTGTCATGCCATGTTGGCTGATGACAAATTATTTGAGTCATCAGATTCTCTCTCTTTCCCCTCTCTCTAGAGGGAGATGCAGGGTGAATGGAGCTTACTAGACCTATCGCTGGATCCAGAATGGCAGTGAAACACTGGTCTTATTTTCTATGAGGCTTGCTCTATACCCTAGTCTTGGAAACACTGTGATATCCCTCTGCTGCGACTCTTCCCTGCATTTCTCTAAAATAAACCCTCATGACCCAAGGGTAAGAGAGTTCGGGGATTTCACTTTTCATGCTACCTCTGATAATGCCTGTCTAGTACAGTGTCTGCAAACATGAGGTCTGGACAGGAAAGAGTATTATGATGGATTAGTGATGTCTGCCGTGGGTCATGGAAGGAGAGATAGCAACATGTGGTGTGTATTTGACAGCCAGGGCTTAAGTTAATCTTCAGTGCCTCCTCCTTGCAACCTAAGGGTCTATCTTCTACGTCCACCTTATTACCACCTTCTCTCATCTTCCTTGGAAGTTAGATTTAAAATACATCATTCTGTTTGTGAATATGCACCCTTGCACAGTTTTCTCCAGAGAGTTTCATATATAATCTTTATTGCCTCAAATAACAAACATCTCCTCAAACATGCTATTTCTTTTATTTTAAAAGACTCCTGGCCGGGCATGGGGTTCACACCTGTAATTTCAGCACTTTGGGAGGCCAAGGCAGATCACCTGAGATCAGGCAGCAGATCACCTAGGATCAGGAATTTGAGACCAGCCTGGCCAACATGGTAAAAACCTGTCACTACTAATAATACAAAAAAAAAAAAAAAAATAGCCAGGCATGGCGGCACACACCTGTAGTCCCAGCTACTTGGGAGGCTGAGGCAGAAGTGCTTAAGCCCTGGAGGCAGAGGTTGCAGTGAGATGAGATCACGCCACTGCACTCCAGCCTGGGTAATCAAGTGAGATCCCATCTAAAAAAAAAAAAACACACACACAAAAACAAAAGGAATCCTAGCAGCAGGTGCCAAGCTGGGCACATAATACTCATTTAATGGATCCATGAAGCTTCTAATTTGAGGTTGAAGGTGCCAGTTTTCCCCTTAGAGTGCTAATTCTCCATTTATTCACATCTACTTTGAGAAAGACATTCCCTCTAGTTCATCTAAAAATGTCCCTTAACAACTCAATCCCCTTGATTCTCATGCAGTGCAATGGATATCCTATGCCCCACAAGTCCATCTGGCTTGGCTGGGAGCCACCTGGCTGCAGAGTCACTGTGTGTCCGGGTGCAGCGACTATCCACCAGAAGTTGGACTTACCCTTTGTTTCCAAGTCCTAATCCTGACCCCTGCCTACTTCCTTCTTGGCTTGTCTCCACCTCTAAGCTTACCTCACTTTCCAAGGCCTCCTCCCACCCACTCTGTGACCTTTCTCTCTAAAATATGGCCTACAGAGAGTCTCTATATAACAAAGGCTCATTTGGCTGGTGACACTCATTCCAACCCTCCCCAGGACTTTCCAGCCTGCAGATCCAAAGCAGGTTATTTAACTTAAACACTCACAGATCTCTAACTCATGGCCACTTATGGCCCCTGTCTGTGGAATTGCAGACCCTCAGAATTATTTCCTACTTATTAAGTTTATTCATGATCTTCTTGATGCCTGTTTTTTGTTTGTTTTGTTTTGTTTGTTTGTTTTGAGACAGAGTCTTGCTCACTCACCCAGGCTGGAGCGCAGTGGCATAATCTTGGCTCACTGCAACCTCCACCTCCCAGGCTCAAGCGATTCTCCCACCTCATCCTTGCAAGTAGCTGAGACTACAGGCACCTACTACCACATCTAGTCAATTTTTGTATTTTTAGTAGAGATGGGGTTTCACCATGTTGGCCAGGATGGTCTCGAATTTGTGACCTCAAGTGATACGCCCACCTCAGCCTCCCAAAGTGCTGGGATTACAGGTGTGAGCCACCACACCCAGCCATGGTGCATGCCTTTTCCCCCCCCCCCCCACCAGGGCCCTAAAACAGAACTGCCTGGAATCAGTCTTACAAAAATCTCTGTGACAAAAACTGCTTCTCATTTCCCCTCGACTCTCCTTCTACACAGAAGAAATGCAGTCGACTCTCAGGGAAAGAGGCCTAGAGCATGGTTAAGAGGACAACATTGCACTAGAAGACCTGGAGATTTAAATTCAGATTTCCACTTTTAACTGGCCACTTAGATGTGTTAACTCCCCACTCCTCAGTTTCCACATATGTAAAGTGGAATATTAATATAGTCATTATTAACTTAATAGAACTGTGAGGTGTATTCATTTTCTAGGGTTATTGCAAGAAATGGCCACATACTAGATGTTTTAAAATAGTAGAAATGTGTTCTGTCTTTGTTCTGGAGGCCAGAAGTGGGAAATTAAAGTGTCCACAGGGCTGGTTTCTTCTGAAGGCTTGGAGGGAGGATCTGCTCCCTGCTCCTCTCTTACCTTCTAGTGGCTGACAGTAGTGACAGTAGTCCTTGGAGCTCCTCAGTTTATAGACACATTACCCCAAACTCTGCCTCCATTTTCTTTTTTTTTTTTTTCTGTTCCAGTCAACAAAAGGGACACTTTATTGAGACCCCAGGGCCATGGGGCCCTTTGGGGAAGGAAGAGTCTTATTTGACCTTCTTGGGGCGCAGGTTGTTGGCATAGCCACACTTCTTCTTGAAGCAGTTGACAGCACAGGGATGCCGGTGAGCATAGCACTGGCACAGGCCATCTTGTCGCGGTTGTATTTCGGGGCAAGCAGGTGGAGGGAAGGCTCAATAATGCCACCTCACAGGCGCAGCACCAGGCACAGGGTGGACTCTCTCTTTCTAGTCTGAGAGACTGTGGCCATCCTCCAGGGGTTGGCCCGCAAATATCAGACACTGCTGGTCAGGCAGGATGCCTTTCTTGTCTTGGATTTTGGCTTTGAAATTCTCAATGGTGTCACCGGGCTCCACCTCAAGGGTGACGGTCTTGCCCGTGAAGATCTTCACAAAGATCTGCGTCTCTGCATCTGCAGCTCAGTCACCTCCCTGAAGAGAATGAGCGTCTCCATTTTCATATCACCTTCCCCTGTATGTATTTCTCCTCTGTGTGCCTCTTATGAGGACTCTGTCCCTTAGGGCCTACCCTGATAGTCTAGTGTGTTCTCATCTCTTGAAATTCTTAATTATATCTGCAAGACCTTTCTTATTTAAAAAATTTTATTTGTTTTTAATTTCCATGGGTTTTTAGGGAACAGGTGGTGTTTTGTTCCATGAGTAGGTTCTTTAGCAGGGATTTGTGAGATTTTGGTCCACCCATCACCCCGAGCAGTATACGCTAAACCCAATTTGTAGCGTTTTATCCCTTACCCCTTTCCTACCCTTTCCCCTGAATCCCCAAAGTCCATTGTGTCATTTTATGCCTTTGCGTCCTCATAGCTTAGCTCCCACTTATGAGTGAGAACATACGATGTTTGGTTTTCCATTCCTGAGTTACTTCACTTAGAATATAGTCTCCATTTCCATCCAGGTTACTACCGAATGCCATTAATTCATTCCTTTTTATGGCTGAGTAGTAGTCTATCGTGTGTGTGTGTGTGTGTGTGTGTGTGTGTGTGTGTGTGTGTGTGACTGTGACAGTTTCTTATCCACTCATTGCTTGATGGGCATTTGGGCTGGTTCCACATTTTTACAATTGCAAATTGAGCTGCTATAAACATGTGTGTGAAAGTATATTTTTCATATAATAACTTCTTTTCCTCTGAGTAGATACCCAGTAGTGGGACTGCTGGATCAAATGGTAGTTCTCCTTTTAGTTCTTTAAGGAATCTACACACTGTTTTCCATAGTGGTTGTACTAGTTTACATTCCCAACAGCAGTGTAGAAGTGTTCCCTTTTCACGAGATCCACACCAACATCTATTATTTGTGTGTGTGTGTGTGTGTATCTTCAAGACCCTTCTTACAAACAATGTCACATCCACAGGTTGTAGATGTTAGGATGTAGACATATCATTTTGGGGGGCACAGTTCAATCCGCGACAGTAGGATTATAAGAGATGGTGCATAGACTAGGCTTAGCACCATGTCTGGCACATAGCAAATAGTTTTGTTCTTATCATACTTTAAAGGGCCAGAACTAGGCTCTAGATTTAAATACAAATATCTCTGATCCTCTCCATTTCCCATCTCTCTCTCTTCTCTCTCTCTTGCTCGCTTTCTCTCGCTCTCTCTCTCTCTCTCTGCTTAGTTTGAAATCTCCCAGAAATCGAGCCTGAAACAAGGACTTGGATACGGGTGGTTTTATTGGTTGTGGGGGTAACAGGGAGGGAGGGTCAGAGTGGGTAGATCAAGGTGACCCCAGGACTCAGGTGCAAGGGAATGGACAGAGTGAGCCAAGGAAGAAGGAAAAGCTGATACGAGGCTACTTCTTATATGAAGTAGCTGTGTAGACAATGGGATATCAGTACCATTGGAAGCTCTGAGAAGTATACAGAATACATCCCAGAAATGTCCCGTTGATGGATCATGAGGCATTTATACCCCAACTCCACCTGCCACTGGTTGAGGGTCACCCCCAGTGACTACCCTGCTCGTGGCCTCAGCAGCTTCCTACAGCTTCGCAGAGGCCGTGGTGTGCACTTAAATAGGATACTGTCGATTTGAGTCCAAGCTTGCAGCAACGTCTTCCCGGCAGCTGCAGCTGCATTCAGAGATGAGCAGGTAAGATAAAGAACACCTTACATCTGCTTAACTCCTCACTAGAAGCCAACGCATAAATATCATCTGTGACAGGCTTATTTTGTTCATGTTGTTACGGATTGAATTGTGTCCCCCAAAAAGATTCATTGATACATCTTAACCCCCGTACCAGTGCGTGTGATTTTATTTGGAAATAGGATCTTTGCAGATGGAGTCAAGTTAAGATGAGGTCCTTAGCGTGGCCACTGCTCCAATATAATGGGTGTCTTAAGAAGAGAAATGGCAGGGGCTGCCAGGCACAGGGGGAAAATGTGAAGACACATCGGACACACGAGGTCCACGTGATGATGGAGGCGGAGATAGGATTAATGCATCTACAAGCTAAGGAATGCCAAATATTACCAGCAACCAGGAGATGCTAAGAGAAAGACATGGAACCCATTCTCTCCTAGAGCCTTCAGAGAGCAGCCAGCCCCACTAACACCTTGATTTGGAACATCTAGCCTCCAGAACTGCAAGAGTATCCATTTCTCTTGTTTTAAGCCACCCAGTCTGTGGTGCTTTGCTATGGTAGTCCTAGGAAATGAATAAACATGCTCATTCATTCATTCCAGCAATGCCTGGGTGTGTTTTATGAGATAGAAAGGGCTCACAAGTTCATTATTTAAACGAATCTTTGAGCCTCATTTTGGCTAAAATTGACCCTCACTGACCATGGGAGTCTTCAGGGGGAATCTGGGTTGGAAACCTGCGTCCTCTTCCAAATTGCTATGCAGCTCACCCACACCATCTGCCAGCATTCTTCACCCCCTACCCTACTGCAGACCTGTTCCTGAGACAGCTCTGCTCCCCAACATCCTTACAAGTAATAGCTTGATCAACTCAGGCATCACCTTATAAAAGACTCAGGACTTCACTTGCCAGGTACAAGTGCCTCCATTTGCACTTCTTCAAGCCACACGCTATTCAGCTTCCCCTTCCATCATCGCAGTGCACTGCACTTTGAATCCTCCCAGGCTAGAATTGCAGAGTGCATGGGCCCTTAGGATTATCAAAGCTCATCCTTCCCACTTACCCTTGGAGAAATATTATAACTTTACCACCTACCACCCTAGACCTGAGTCCTGCTCCAGGGTGGAATAGAAATTCTGGCTTCCTCCTCCCAGGCCATCTGTTCATTCTGACCTTGTCACATTCTCTTTTTTGGGGGGAAGGGGGCAGGTGCTGGGAGGATAGGGTCTTCATGTCATCTCTTCTGCTTGTGCCTGGATTGTAGCCTTAAAGATTTCATCCAGAATGTCATGCAGACAAGAAATTCCCACCAATACCAAGGGGTTAATGAGAGCCATTGTGTTTCCTTATGAAAAGCAGGGGTCAGCACCTTTAGTTGGAGAATGAATTATGAACTTGTCTTCAGTGCATTTCTCACAGTTCTTCCTACTGTGCTGAATGTACTAAAGACAGCTGATAGCCTACCCTAAAGTCAGTGTAGAAATGCAGAGAAGCTTGAGAACATGAAATAAGAGATAAGGACAGAGAGAACGGGGGAGCAGAGGGGAGAAGAAGAGAAAAGAATCTTCAAGAACACACAGAAAACCATCTGCTGGTTCAATTCCAGGCTTTGAAATGCAAAGAATGGCATGTTCCAGTGGTTTTATTATGGACCATGCTGTACAACAATAGAAACAAGCACAGCAGACACGTAATTTCATGGTTATATCCCAATTTGGTTATTTTTGCCAATACAGCTAAGGGATACCCTGACCAGTAGAATCCAGATAATTTCCAAAGCTGTTGCATCAAATGCTTTGGCTTAGTTCTTTCGGTAAAACACAGGATCACTCCCTGACACTACCAGGAAACTGCTACTGCAGACTGGCATTTCACCTTCTTTAAATGATTCTGACCACTGTCCCCAAATACAGAGGTGTTCCCAAAGCAGGAAGAACAGATAAATGTGCCACGCGCAGCAAACTTGTAGTCCCAGCTACTCAAAGGGCTGAGGCAGGAGGACTTCTTCAAATCAGGACTTTGAGACTAGCCTGAGCAACATAGCAAGACCTCATCTCAAAAAAAGTTACAAAAAAATTATAAAAGAATAGACTACACTTCATCTTCACCCACCTCCAAAACACACAAAGAAATTCTTGATTTCCATGGTGCGTACCTGGTCATTTCTGCAGGTGATCTGTTAAAACACCTGGTTCGGGGTCATAAATTGTACATCCCTAAGTATATGTATGTAAGTTACTGCTGTGTAACAAACTAACCCAAAACTTGGTGGCTCAAAGCAACCATCTTACTTGTGTCTATAAGTTGTCTAGTTCCACTGATGTGAGCTAGGCACAGTGCTATACTCATGCATCTGTGATCAGAGGGGCAGGTTGGCTGGGGCCTGGCCAGTTTAGAATGTCCTCAGCTGGGATGACTCATACCTTTCCGACAGTGGGTGTTATCATGGTGGTGACTAGCAGGAAAAAAAATCACTGTTTCAAGTGTTTGCAGTGAGTTTGTTACCACCCCATTGACCGCAACAGGTCGCATGCTCAAGCCACAGACTGTGTGGCAGGGCACTACCAAAGGTTATGGACACAGGGAGACATGAAAATTAGACGCATGTGTCCAAAAAATTTACTAGAGGGTAGAAACCGTACAAGTAGCTATTCAGCAGTTGTATGCTAGCTACCTACAGAAAACAAAATGAAAAATTTGGAAAATTATCTGATCATCACCTTAATCAGTGATCAGGCAACATTTTAGTAAAGAGCTAGGTAGTAAAATTGTAGGCTTGTAGAACGTGCAGGCGCGGTCACAGCTACTCAAGTCCGCCACTGTAGCATGAAAGCAGCCATGGAAGATACATACATGAATGGGTATGGCTGTGTTCCAATAAAACTTTATTTGCGAAAACAGGGAGCTGGCCCATGATCTTGGTCATCATTCATGAAACTGACATTTACTAGGGCCAGACTATGAGCCGGACACTGTGGGTGTGAAGATAAATAAGCCATGTCCCAGTGAGCTTTCAGCCTAATACGGAGACTGGCATATTGTAAGAGCTCAACAAACACATACTGAATTAACATTAATGGGAAGATAGATCATGAAGGAATACAGTGGAAAGAAGTGTTGCTGGGGTCGTGGTAGAAGTCCAGACAGGGTCCAAGGGATAGGAAGAGAAAGGTTTCCTGGAAGAGGTTACGTCTGAAGACTTTTTAGGCATTCTCACAAGCATGTCTAGGGTAGGGTTTGGAATTCCAGGCTGAAGGGAACAGAGAGATTAGAGACAAGGCGATGAAAAGAACTTGGCGAATATTTACATGGGGATGGACCAAAGGGTGTTTCATTTAGCTTTCAATGTTTTTGGCTGGGCTAGATTCTTTTAAGCCTAAATTATTCCAAGGCTCAAATTTCCACAATACTTGGGGATACCCAGTACCTGAGGTATTATGACAGCATGTCTTTTCGCCCTAGCAAATTTAGGGAAGCGATATGGTACACAGAGAATGAACCAGATTAGGAATCAGCAGAACTGTGTTCTAATTCCCCCTCACACCTCTCACTGCTCCCTGGATAACATTGACCATTTCACATGCCTCTTTATGCCTCAATTTCCCTAACTGCAAAATGGGGGAAAGAATGTCTCATCAGATTGCTGTAAGAATTCAAAGAAATATCTACGATGTGCTTAAACACACTGTCTGCCTGGGGATAAGCACCCACAAGTGCTAGCTAGCCGTCATCCTCATCTTCATTGTTACTGTTTTTAATCACCATTGCCATCTTCATTAACTCTTCTATCCAATCCTTCCTTCCTTGAAACTCCCTGCCCCAAACACCGAAGCCTCCAGAGGTGAACCCAGAACCGGCTCCGGAAGCAAGTCCTCCACCCCCCCGCTGTTTGTTGGGTGGGGTGAGTTGGGAGACGCTGTCTGAGCCTCTGTTGTGTGCACAGCCAGCCAGGATGCCTGGAGCAGGGAGGGAGACAGGCAGTGGTGAAGGCTGCGATTTGCTCGCCAACAAACAAAAGTTGCCTTTCATCTGATCCAGTGCTCCCGAAGAGGAATCACTTCCTCCTGCCCTGGCGTTTATGAAAGCCGACAGCAGAGGCGAGAAAACAGCCAGCTCTTTCTGCGCGTGATAAAACCATTACAATCAATTTAGGCAGCTCGCAGGCACGCAGACAGACTCTGTGTCGACTGGATTCTGTTACCGGGAGTAGGGTGGGGGGAGCCGGGGGAGGGGTGGGGGGCGCGTGGGGGGCCTTCTGGGAGACTGGAGCATTCGGCCTTCCGCGGATGGGCCCCATTACGGCTGCAGGCTGGCGCCACTGCTGCGGGGGCTCGCTACCCAATGAAAGTGTCATCCAACTGGAAGATGGGGGGGGGGCCACCAGTGTTAGCTTAACTCCTGCGGTCTCGCAGACTAATTGCTCACGGTGGAAACACGCCTCAAAGTGCTTTGGCCTCGTCAATAATAGGGTATTAGATGCTTTCCATTCCGCAGCGCATTGATCTGTTTCCTCCCCCAGGCCTCCTCCTGGCTCCGCTCCCTGGCGTCCCCCCCACCGGTGCTGCCCTGGCTTCTACCTCTGATGACTCTTCTTCCTTTTTTTTTTTTTTAAGTGTTTTCTAAGCGTGTGTTTAGCATGAGTGGTGCCTAAGTGCTAATTGTTACACCACAGATTGATTGGCGACGAGATGGCTTGCCAAGTTCCTCCAGTCTCTTGGGGGGAGGAGGGCAGGGGCGGAGGGAGGAAGGATGGGGAGGGCTTAGGGTGGGGTGGCAGCGGTTGTTGGAGGCAGGAGGAGGAGGAGGAGGAGGAGGAGAGGGGGAATCCTTGATGCTTCTGAGTTCCCCTCTCAATCTATGTCCTTCTGGGAAACTCGTGCCTGTCATTGGGGAGATTAGGTAAGGGGCAACCTCTGCTGATATTTTATTATTTGAGAAAGTGGCGTTGGTTTCTTTGCCAGTGCTGAATAAACCCTGGAACAGGCTGCAGCTGATGGAATTCAGCAGGGAGGATAAGCAATGGTGTCAAACCTCCTTGCTGTCCCAGGCAGGGAGACATTGTTTTATCCATGAAACTCCCTCGGTAACCCCCCAGGCCACATCTAGGTTAGGGTCCCAGCTATATACCCTGAGAACTAGATGTCTGTCCTTAGCCCATCGTCCCTTAATGGAGTTACTTATTTAATTACCTGGTACTTTCCACTGACCTGTTTTCCACCATGGTGGGAAGCTAACGCATAGCTTGTCAGGTTCAGGTTGCCCCAGAACATTTATTCTCATCCATCCAGACCACCAGGTTTTGAGGTCTTTGGAAAATGGCGTTAGCTGAATCTGTCAAGATTCCCACTGGTGGGACTCCTTTGACACCTAAAATCCTTCCAAAGGCAATGCTGGGTGCTTCCTTTTAAGGGATAGAAACTCTGTCTTGGCAATGAATGCCCTGAATCACTTACACCTGACAGGTGAACCTAAAATTTCTGGGTGTGTGCCTATTTAAAACGAGACAGCATGGAGTCTATTAATCCAGTTATGAAATCCAACCAGTTTTGGAGAGCAGCTTCTGACCCACTTCGAAACTCTATTCTCCAGGTGGAAAGTGGGGGCATAAGAGACACAGGCAGTGAGGTGCACTTGGAAGACAGACAGCCTGAGTTCCACCTCTCATCCATGTGGTGACATTGGACAAGGCACTTAAGCTCTTAGTGCCTCAGTTGGCTCATCTGTAAAACAAGGATAATGGCAATGCCCAAACCATATCAGGATAGTGAGGGCAAAATGAAAGGCCATTTGGTGATTAATATATATTCCATCAGCAGTGGCTGGTACAATCACTGCTTTGTAATCTTTCTCTTTGTTCTGAAATACTCAGCATTGTATAGTCTTGCTGCTCAAAATATGCTCCACGAGCAGTGACTTCAGCTTATCTGGCAGCTTTTTAGAAGTGCAGAATCTTAGATGCTGCCCCAGAACTACTGAATGGGAATCTGCATTCTCACAAGATTCCCCAGGAGATTTGGGTGCACACTGAAGTTTGAGAACTGCATACTAGAACCCCTTCTTCTCCAACACAGAGCATAGTACACACACAACTTATATTTGGACTTCTTGGGGGAGGACAAGCACAACATTTAGCAGCTATCCCAGAATGAGGCAACTTCACTTGCTTTACAGTGGACATGACCATGGTCTCTCGTCAGAGTTTTACCCCTCGGCCAACCAAGAGCTACAGGTATCTAAGGCTTGGGTTTGCAACTTTCTCTTAGAACAAGCATCCTTGGCATTTTCCTAAGACATTGGCTGGCTTCCTGGGAAATGGCAGCTCTGGACAATTCTTTCCTGAAAATACCCAGCAGAGTCATAGTTTAGATGCAGTCTTCCCCAGTTGATGGAGTATCCAAGCAGGCAGTAGAATAGGATGGTTCAGAATATCAGTGATGGGAACAGCCCTGAGTTCAAGTGCAGAGAACAGCTTGTGGGACATAAATACCTTAATCCGCTTCTATCCATTCAGTGCCTGCGCTGGGACCTCTGCATGTGCCGCCTTTGCTTGTCTCTCGTCTTACTCATTATTCAGATTCAAACTAAACGTTACCTCCACGGAGACACCTTCTTTCTGACCTCCTAAAGAAGTCATCCTCTATGTCATGATCCTATTTCTTCTTCTAAAGCACTTACCAGCGACAGAAGTGACCTCATTTGTTTCTGTGTTCCTAATCTGTGTCTTCCCAACCACCAAATAGAATATAACTCCTTGGGGACAGTAATTCTGTCCTTGTTACCAGTGAACCCACAGTGCCTAGAACAGCACAGAGTACAAAGTAGATGCTCTATAAATAACCATGGCCTGACTCCTTCAACTTTCCCATCTGTAAAATGAAGATAAAGAATAACTTATTTGCCTAGAATGGAAGTGAGGTGACCATGTAAAGCTCTTAGATCAAGAACATATACCTGACTAGTGCTCAATAGATACAAGTGGTTATCTATAGCAGCAATAGTGGTATAATTTAATGCTGAAAACAAGCTCAAAGAGATATTTGCTTGCCTCTATCTCTCTTGTGACATAAATACTATTATTAGTACTGCTACCACAACTAATAATAATAATCTAACAAGACAGTCACAAATGTGAAAGGCCACTTTCATCTCAAACTGGTATTTTGTTTTCTGCATAAGCTTGTTTGGGGGACAGAAGTTAAAATACAGAGATGTGAATTCCACAGTACCAAATACATGGTTGGTGAATTAACAAATGAATTGTATTTTCCAACCACCTGCCCTTGGGCAAGCTTCTGCACCTGTGCAAGCCTCAGTTTCCTCGTTATGTAATTTGGGATAATGATATCTATTTCTTGGAGTTGTAGTTGTATTGAGGATAGAGACAGATAACGTGTTTGAAAGCAGTGGTTGGTTAGGGTATATAAAACTCCTTCAGCAAATAATTGTCTTTGCTAATTTTATTCTCTCTCCAGCACCTGTGGTGGAACCATACTTGGAAGTATTTGCCTCATTTTATAGACAAGAGAATGATATTCAGAGAGGTTTGAAAGCTTTTCCAAGTTTTTCTCTGTCTTTTCTCTCCCATTCCTCCCTTCCTCCCTCATCCCCCTCTCTTTCATACACACACTCTTCTTAATTAGGGAACAATGAAAACTCAATTTTTTTTTATCCCAGATTATTCCCAACAAGAAAAGGCAACAAGACTCCAACCCAGTTCCAGCCATCAGCTTTGAAATTTTCTAAGTCTATAGTTCTATAGCAATGATATTGGTTGGCACCAGAGGGAAGTTTTTTTTTTTTGGGGGGGGGGGGCGGCGGGTTTTGAGACAGAATTTATCTCTTGTTGCCCAAGCTGGAATGCAGTGGTGCCATCTCGGCTCACTGCAACCTCCGCCTCCTGGGTTCAAGCAATTCTCTTGCCTCAGGCTCCCAACTAGCTGGGATTATGGGTTCTCACCACCATGCTCGGCTAATTTTTTGTATCTTTAGTAGAGACAGGGTTTTGGCATATTAAGCAGGCTGGTCTCGAACTCCTGACCTCAGTTGATCCATAGGTCTTGGCATCCCAAAGTGTTGGGATTACAGGCATAAGCCACTGTGCCCAGCCCATAAGTCATTTTAAGACCTATAAACAAATCCTGGAAAAATAATTATTATCTGGAAAGGACTGCTGATCATGTTGTCTTAGGTCACTGGTTTTCAGACCATTTCTTTAGTCTTAGTGCTATTTGGTCATGCAGGTTCTTACTCATATGGACCCACAAATGATGATAACGATGATGACAATGATGAAGACGATAACTAAAAGTTTGAGCAGTCACTATATGCCAGGAACTCTATGTAACAGTCTAGATGCATTTTCTTATTTAACTCTCAGAGTAACCCCATAACCTAAGTATTATTTCTGTCTCCCTTTTACCAATGAGGAAGCTAAGTCTTCAAGAAGAAAGTCGCTTCTACAAGGTCACAGAATTAGTAACTGGCCAGCCCTAGACATGAAGCCAGGTCAGTTTAACGTCCACCATGACACAGTGACCTCTGATCATGTTCAGTAGAAACCTCTGAAGAATCTCAGGGAACTTATGGGCTCTGGGGAACCCCGTTTGAAAAGCACTAACCTCAGTCCTTTCTAAATCCAAGAAGAATCTATAATTTTAGTTTGTTGGGTATCTGAGTCTCATCATCCCCTCTGGTGTTCATTGTAAAAGCTGAAAGGGGAAATGAAGACTAACCAAAAAAGACGTAAGAACACAAGCCCTATTGGTATTTCTTCTCCAGTGCCCCTTTGGCCACCACTTAGAGGGTAACTAGCTTCCCCTTGCAGGCAGGGTGCATTTTGATGAAAATTCTTGGGTTCAAATCCTAACTCCACTGTTCTAATTGCTGTGTGACCTTGGGCAAGTACTGTGATGTCTATCAACCTCAGTTTCCTCATCTGAAAAATGGAGATAATGATACCAACCCCACTGAGTTGTTATTGGATTAAATGAGATTGTCTGTTTAATTGCTAGCCCACTGCCTGGCTTATGGTAAGCACTCTAAGAAAAAAAAAAATCTACATGAGTGAGAGATTATCTCTTTATTCTATGGTTGATGAGGTAAAACACAGGTTTTTCTAAACTTTTCTTTAGTATCTAAAATGTGTGACTATATCTGTGCTTTAAGCATTTTCCATAACAGCTGAGTAACTTTCTTTTTGAAATTAAATCTTAAACAGAGACCAAAATAAAAGAAAGACAGAGTGGAGAGCTATTCTATTTAAAGTAGCAGCCCTTCTATCAATAACCTCTTTAACACAACCACAGAATCCTTGGATTCTTGTGATCCAGTTTAAAAACCACTGAGCTACCCAGTTGCCTGTGTCCAGTGCTCAAGAGCAAATCCCCTTTCCTCCTCCCCCACCTGCTCCATGAGGGGGGCTGAATAGAAGAGCCTATGGCTCCAAAATCATGTTGCTGTTGTGGTTATTGTGTGGTTCCTTCTTCTATTTCTAGAAATTTCTATTAGAATTTTATGATAAAGTATCATTTAGACCAATCTTATGTATTATGCAACCAGTCTGCATAAATGAATGGATATGTAGGTAAATAAGTGACAAATTGATGAGTAAATGGATGGATGAATGAATGAATAGATGGGTAGGTGGGTGGGTGGATGGATGAATGGATGGATGGATGGATGGACGGACGGACGGGGTAGGTGGATGGATGGATAGATGGAATGGGTCGATAAATGTAAGGTTGAATACAATGGGGAGGTATCAATGGATGAATGGGATGACAAAGATGGATGAGATGGGATAGGATGGGTGGTAGCCAAGTGGAGTAGGGGATGAATAAGTACAAAACTAAGATAGAGGTATAAGTGGGTGAGTGACTGTGATGATGGTCAGATGGATAAACAGGTGCATGACTGAGTAAGAAAGTAGATGGCTGCATGGATAGAGGGATGGATGAAAGGATGTATGGATGAAGGATAGATGGATGGACAATGGATAAATGGACAGATGGATAGGTAATGAATGGATGGACAATGCATAGATGGATAGGTAGATGGATGGGTGTATAGATGGATCAATAAATGGCTCAGCAGAGGGATGAGTACTAACAGTTTAACCTGTCCATGTGAGCACTGATAGTACACTCTGTTACAGTAGAATTAAAGTCTGACTGAGGGGGGGTGAGTAACAGGAGAGAGACTAGGTAGTGGCCACCAGGCTATGACAGGTGCCACCTCACATGATCTCATTTAATCCTTCCAACTGCACCAGAAGGGAAGAAATTCTATTCCATTTTGCAGAAGAGGAGGAGAGTAGGGATTAGAGAATTTTAATAAACTTGCCCAAGGCTGCACAGTTATTAAGTGGTAAGCCCAGGTCCCTGTTACAACACCATCATACTTTCTGCATAGGAGTTCTCCACCTGTAGATAATTTTCCAGAAATGTAAAAGAAAGTTATTAAAAGCAAAATAGATAAAGGAACAGCAGAGAGGAAAGGGAAGAGAAAAGGCATAAGGATATGAAAAGACTAACATTTATTGGCCACCCATGTATGCCAGACTCTGTGCTTTACATATGCTTTCTGGCTAACTTTGACAGTCAGCCCATTAGGTTGGGATTCTTAACTTCATTTTGTAATAAGTACATTGAGGCTCAGTGTGGTTAAAGAACCCTGCCAGAGTCCTATTCTAATTTGTCAGGAGCAAAGCTGGGATTTGAGCCCTGATCAGGTTGGGATTGGAGCCTTGATGAAGCTGACTTGAAGATCTGTCCTTTTGCTATCAATTTCATGAGATGGAATTTCTAAAACTAAAAGAGGAAGAGAAGAAGAGAGAGGAAAAGAAAGAATATATGCATACATCCAGATAAGGAAGATAGGGAAAAGAAACATGATGGAAAGGAGGGAAAGAGAGGAAACCAATTTTATACTAAGGGAAACAAAGGGAAGATGAAGAAAAGAAAAGACAAAAGAAGACAAAGAACCCCTTTCTTGATTTGCTCTTGTCCAGAAAAACCGCAGCACAAATTGCAGTGAGGGTTCCCCCTCTCGCAAAGTGCCTTTTAGCTTGCGCGCCTGCCTCTGAGGGCCAGGGTGAGAGAGACGGCTGGCGTCGGCTGCAAGGAGTCTGAAGGCACTGGCAAGAAAATCCCAAGGAAAGCTCAGTGTCTGGGGTCATCCTATTAAAGGAGGCAGTGAGGCTGCAAATGGAGGAGACAGGGGGAAGGAGAGAGAGGAGGGGGATGGCGAGGGGGCCGCCGACCCCCATGACCTTCTGCCTGCACTAACCTGATATAACAAATAGTCCCGGAAAACAAAATAGTGTTAACCCTTGGAGCCAGGGCAGCCCCTTCTGCATTTGCCTGGGCCTGTTGAACTCAGCTTCCTAGAAGGTTTAACTCTTTCTTAGTGTCCTTTCATCACCACTTTACTGCCCCACTCTCAAATTCATTCAGATTCGCCCGACTAGATGCCCATGGGAGGGGCGGAGGTCTCAGTGTAGTCAATGCAGATACAGAGAAAGTGTTCCTGCCCATCAAACAGTGGGCAAGAGCTTCTAGAGAGAAAAATGATCTCTAAATTTTTCATCAAGTCTGAGATTGTATATTGACTCAATTCTATTAAAACAGTCATCTTTCTTCCTATTCTCCCTCCCTAGTCTGAAAGTTAGATTAATATAAAGCCTCGCTAAGTGTGGTTCATGGACAGGGAATATTGGCATTGCCTGGGAGCTTGCCAAAAATGCAGGATCTTAGGACCCCCACTCCAGATCTGCTGAACCAGAATCTGTATTTTAATAACATCCCTAGATAAATGGTATGCACATTTTAGTTTCAGAAGCACCCATCAACCCATTATCCAGCTTAAGAAATAGCTTTCCTTGGCTGAGCACCATGGCTCACACCTGTAATCCAGCACTTTGGGAGGCCAAGGCGGAGGATCACTTGAGGTCAGGAGTTCAAGACCAGCCTGGCCTACGTGGTGAAACCCTGTTTCTACTAAAAATACGAAAATTAGCTGAGTGTAGTGGCACACGTCTGTAATCCCAGCTACTCAGGAGCCTAAGTCAGGAGAATCACTTGAACCTGGGAGGCAGAGGCTGCAGTGAGCTGAGATCACACCACTATACTCCAGCCCGGGGTGACAAAGTGAATGAGACTGTCTCAAAAAAAAAAAAGAAAGAAAAAAAAAGAAAAGAAAAAGAAACAGCTAGAGGTGGTGCATGCCTGTAATCCTAGCATTTGGGGGGTGTCGAGGCGGGTGGATCACCTGAGGTCAAGTTTGAGACCAGCCTGACCAACATGGAGAAACACATCTCTACTAAAAAAATTACAAAATTAGCCAGGCGTGGTGGTGGTTGCCTATAATCCCAGCTACTCAGGAAGCTGAGGCAGGAGAATCACTTGAACCCAGGAGCCAAGATCACGTCATTGCACTCCATTCTGGGCAACAAGAGTGAAACTCCATCTCAAAAAAAAAAAGCTAGAAATAGCTTTCCTCTGTGACATCTGCCTGAATCAGAAATTGAACACACACACACTTCAAACACAACAATGGCAGTCTTATTGGGATTTTTTGTTTGTTTGTTTTGAGACGGAGTCTTGTTCTGTCTCCCAGTCTGGAGTGTAGTAGTACAACCTTGGCTCACTGCAATCTCCACCTCCCAGGTTCAAGATATTCTCCTGCCTCAGCCTCCCAAGTAGCTGGGACTATAGGCATGCGCCACCACACCTGGCTAATTTTTGTGTTTTTAGTAGAGACGCAGTTTCACGATGTTGGCTAGACTGGTCTCAGACTCCTGACCTCAGGTGATCCACCTGTCTTGGCCTCCCAAAGTGTTGGGATAACAGGCATGAGCCACTGCGCTTGACCAGTGGCATTCTAACTTGACCAAATTATCAGGAGTTTTGATGCTTAGGGGAGGGTCAAAGAAGTAATCATGTTCATTGATCAAGTACTATAACTAGAGTGAATATTAAACTTGGTGGTTTCTGTAGACAGAGGTTGTTTTTGTCATTCTAGCCTGACTTTCCCTGTTATTCTGGTAAAAGTGTCCCCTTTCTTTGAGGCTATTCCTGCTCACTCACTCCAACTGGTTCTGATGGGAGCACCACCCTGACCTCTGATTGGATGACTCAAGCCAGGACAATTGGAATCCTTCCCTAGGATTTTGTATGCTGTGTGGCCAAGTAGGCTGGAATGTGTGAAGCCTGGAATTCCTGTAGCCAGTCACCTCTCTTCCTGGCTGCAGGGTCCACAGATGGATGATAGAAGGCCCATCTTCTGGTAGAGAGAAAAGGACAAGCACAGAGAAAAGCCAAGCCAAGGGATAGGGAGACAAGGAGAACACGGGCCACCCTTTGGGTCCCTACAGCTTCTGAGGTCAGCCCCACTCCAGACTCCTGGATATGTGTGCTCAATAAATCCCCTTTGGGGCCCAGGGTAATCTGAGATTGCTTTTGTTTTTTGCATCTGAAATAGTTTGAGCCATGACTCTGAGCCATCAGCTTACTCTGCGACCTTGAATTTCTTGGACTCAGCCACCTCTTTCAAGCTGCTTCCAGCTCTGTTCTCCTGAACTATTAACCGCTATAGTGAAGCTGCCTGGCACAGAGACCATCCTCCAAATTCCAGGGCCTTGGAGGTCTCAGCTGCAACATCTCCTTCCTGGAGAGATTTTCCCCAACTCCCAACCTCCAGATTGCCTGACAGTCACTCCCATAACACTGTCATTTGCCACGCTCATGATGACGAAAACCTCTCCCTGCAAAACTGCAAGCTTCATGAGAGCACTGGTTGTGTCTATCTTGGTTGCCATTAAATTTCCAGGATCCACCACAGAGTAGGCACTTAGTAACTACTTCTTGAGCTGATGAATTCTAAATGTGTAGAGTTGTCTACATTAGCAGTGGATGGAGAAGCCAGAGAGAAGTGGGTAGGGGGAGAGAATATCTCTACTGAACTTTCCCTTCTCGGCAATGTGCGATAAGCAAAATCTTTAACAACCAGTATGGCATGGGAACTAATGAATGAAATGGAATCTAGCCATATACAACCCACATGAACAAAATGTTTCTAGAGATTATGTCTTCCTGCCTGGATTCCCACATAAAGGTCTCAGGGCACTAGGAGTGAATTCAGACCCTGAGGGGTACTCAGACGATGGGCTGAATCCCCCTTCTGCCAATATTCGCTCTATTTTTCCTCTCCAAGCAAAATCTCCACTTCAGCACCTTATGTGCAGAAATGAATGTACAAAAATCAGTCTGCTGTTGGAATCCAGAGCTGGAGAGATTTCTCCTTGCGTGTTGAGTCCGAACCCTTTATTTCACAATAAGCTTAATAGGGTCAGAAGATGATATAACTTGCCAAAGCCAAGTAAAAGCAAAGTCAGAACCAGAACCCACCCCTTCCCTAATTTTTTCTATTATACTACCCTAGGAGGATGGACAAAGGCTGTTAACTCCATTTGAGATGAGTCCAGAGGGCTTGCTTGGTGACTCGCAGTGGTTAGGGCAGAGTGAGAGCAGGGATCCAGGTTTCCTGACTCCACAGGCCATCTGTAAGCACTTCTCTTATAGTTTCTTCTCTTCTTTATCAGTCTTTCTTTTTTCCTCAGTCTGTTCTCCCTGATCATTTCCTGCTTCTCTGTTTATTTTTCTTCTTCAGACACTGCTTAAACCCTCTGAGACTCAAATACCAGAGACTCTGCCCGCCTCTGGCAGCAGGGACAACTACTACTGGTCATGATGAAGATGACAGTGGTGCCAGTGGTATTTGTTCACTGAGCTCTTGCTCAGCACCAGGCATTATGCTGAGGGCCTCCATAGATTATCTCATTTAACCTACAAAGCAACCTTATGGAGTAATACCATGTATTCTTGCACAAACAGCTATTTATTAGATGACCACCATGTGCCAAACATTGGTCCAGGAACTGATAACAGGTTTGTGAGTTAGTTCTTTATTGCTGCCTAACAGAGATTCCCAAGACTTGGTGGCTTAAAACAACAATAGCCATTTATTATGTCACATCATCTCTGTGGACTGGGAACTCAGGAGTGGCTTAGCTGAGCAATTCTGGCTCAGGATCGTTCAGGAGGTGGCAGTCAAAATATCAGCCAGGGTTGCATTCATCTGAAGGGTAGAACTGGGGGATTGGCTTCCACCACGGGACACTCTCATGATGGACAAGGTGATGCTAGCTGATGGTGGGAAGCCTCAGTTCCCCATAAGTGGATTTCTCACTAGGTTTGCTTGAGTGTCCTCAAAATATGGCATCTGACTTACCTCAGAGAAAATGTCTTAGTTCATTTTGTGTTGCTCTAAAGGAATAACGGATGCTAGGTAATTAATAAAGAAAAAGAGAATTCTTTGGCACACAGCTTTGAAGTCTGTATAAGAAGCATAGTGGCAGTATCCACTCAGCTGCTGGTGAGGGCTTTTGGAAGCATCAAAACATGGCAGAGAAGATCAAAGGGGAAGTGGGAATGTACGAAGAGAATCCGAACCCAAGGGGCACGCTGGCTTTATAAAAACCCACTGTCTTAGAAATGAATCCATTCCCAAGAGAACTAGTCCAGTCTCATCAGAGCATGAACTCACTCACTACTGCAAGAACAGCATCAACCCATTCACGAGGAGTTGCTCCTCATGAGCCAAATATCTCCCACTAAGCCACAACTCCAACATCACCATATTGGGGATCAAATTTCAACATGAGATTTGGCGGGGATGAACTAGATCCAAACCACAGTAGCATGTGACTCAAGAGAGAGTGGGTTGAAGCCACAGTGCCTTTTGTGACTCAGGATCAGTAGGCACCATGATAATTTCCACAGTATCTTATTGGTGAACCAGGTCAGCCCTACTCTGTGATGGAAGGGACTGCAAGACGGCATGGATGCCAGAGATGGGATTATTGAGGGGCATCTTCAGGGTGGCCATCAGAGTCAGTGAATGGCCAAGTGCAGTGGCTCACACCTGTAATCCCAGCACTTTGGAAGGCTGAGGCAGGAGGATCGCTTGAGGATAAAAGTTTGAAATGAGCCTGGGCAACACAGGAAGACCCCATATCTACAAAATTTAGAAAAACCAGCAGGGCGTGGTGGTTTGCGCCTGTAGTCCCAGCTACTACAGGAGGCTGAGGTGGGAGGATTGCTTAAGCTTGGGAGTTCAAGACCTGTCTAGCTAACAGAGTGAGCCCCTGTCTCTACAAAAAGTAAAAATAAAAAAAGACACACAAATGAAGTTCATGGTGCTCACTCTCTATTGGACCATCATGACATTTTAACATTAAGGAAATGAAAGGCTACAGAAAATAAACCATTGATTCAAAGTCCATGTTTAGGAGTGTGGGAGTGGAAAAGTGAAACTGCCCCCAGTTGATACCCTAACAAACATTCCCTGTCTTCACCACCACTGGGCAGCCAGGCTTCTGGGGTGAACCACGCCACTGCAATTGCAGCTTGGCAGGATCCAGCACCCAAGGCTTGGCCAACCTCCAGCAACCTCACCCCCTCCTGCCCTCTCCTTGGATCATTTATTCCAAGAGCCCTGCTATAAATATCCACTTAGTGAAATGCCTTGCTCCTCAGGCACCCTCTTCCACACTCCCTGGCCACCTACACCCTGCTCAAGCAATGCCAACTTGCAATCAGTCTGCAATCTGAGTCTGCTTTGCACACCCAGCACCAACTGGCTGCCCAGGCTAGTCTGTGGGAACACGCTGGCATGCCCCCAAGGTTGCTATTGTAAGTTAATGGCACAGCAATTGGTTGTTAAAAACACTAATTAACATTAAATAGGTGATGCTATCCTATAACTTACAGGCTGCTCCAATTCTGTATTTTCTTCTTTTCTTCCTCTGTTCCTTTTAATGCCTTACAGTACCCACAGAGGTCAGGAGTCACCTGGACACAGGCAAGCTTAGGGCCAGAGGACAAGGACACTCCAATTGTCACTGCCTTCCATCCACAGCACAGATAAGCCCAAGATTGATGGTCTGGCAAGAAGAGCAGAGCTGGGGCTGGACTCAGCTTTCTCCCTTCTGGGTTTCCTTAAGTGTCTCTAACCTGAGGATCCAGGAGATTCTGTGAGAGTCAAAGATGGAAAGGGTGGGAGTTCTCTCTTCTCTATGCAAGTTAGGATTCAAGCTGTGTTTGCTCTCTATGTGCAAGGCATCATTGAAAACAAACCCTGGTATTTCTTTAGCACTGGGTGCTACTTAACATCATTTTTTACTTTTCATGCGTTCTTTGCTTGATGGCTAATAATAATAAGTAATTGCTTATAATTATTGAACATAATTGACAGAGGTCAGATACTGAGCTAAGCCCTTGCATTCATTGTTCCAGGGGATCTTTCTACCTGTTGCAGTCAGGAACCTCAGGCTCAGAGAGGGGATGTTACTTGCCCAAGGACACACAGCCAAGGAGCCCAGAGCAGAGATTTGCATGCAGGCAGCCAGCTTCCCATTCTAACAGCTTCTCCCCTGAACCACCCTGAGAGGTGGTGGTGACCCAAGGACATCTCTGAGGTGAGAATGGTGGAAGAACATGGTGTTCATTTTCATTCATGTCCTTCTTCCAGAACTGAGTAAAGGAAAACCTCATACCCTCTCACTGTTGAACTCAAGACCTGCTCCTCAAGGAAGACAAGTACTTTTCTCTCCAGATCTGTCTTTTTCTTTGCTCCAGGCTCAGGGACTAGGGGGTTTGGCATTCATTGCGCCACAATACAAAGCCAGGGCAGCTTCTGGAGAAGTCAGATGTTAAGGAACTTTAAGACAAGCCCCAGTGGAGTTTGAGAAGAAAGACCCAAATGTGTGGTTTTCTCAGCTCAGTCTACAGCTTCCACAACCCATCTGCTGGTTCCAGGTTTGAGAAAAACTCTCAAGAGGCAGAATCCGGGTTACAGTCGAGGGAAAGAGACCTTGTAGAGGTTCCGATGGCACCTGAGCTCAGATGTTATGCACTTACTCTATGCATAACGTCAGGAACCCTACATGGGTTACTTCCAGCTCTCTCAGTAACCATACAAGGGAGGCTGTATCATACCTATTTTATACATGAGAAAGCTGAGCCTCAGAAACAACTAGCTCCATGGTTTCACTTTGGATACCACCAAGGGTTTGGTGAGGGAATTGGGGGATGGATGCAGTACCAGGCCAACAGGTCATCCATCCACTCTTCAGTCTGAGCAATGCCCATTAAATCGACTCACCTTTTTGGACAAAAGCTTGCATAGAGAAAATTTAAAGATTAGAAAGCTCACTCTCCATTAAGACCATAAATCTGTAACTCCATCCCAGGGCAGGGAATGGCTATCTTGTTCAGGTTGGATTACCAATGCCCAGCAAATAATAAAAGTTCATTGAACATCAAGTCACCTAGAAATGCCAGATCTTTCATTTGTATTATTTCATCTGCCAGTGACCCAAGAAGCCATCTCTTACAGCCCCCAGTTTGCAGAGGCTGAACCTCAGAGAGATGAAGTTCTTACTAAAGGTAAGTTCTTACTAAAGGTCATAGAGTTATTAGCAAGTAACAGAGTCAGAGAAAGTCTGTCCGAGGCCATGAGTGATAGGTCAAATTACGGCACTCCAAAAATGTCTGCATCCTCATCCCTGCAACACGTGCATACGCTAGGTCATGTAGCAAAAGAGATTTTGCAGATGTGATTAAGAATCTTAAAATGGGGCAATTACCCTGGATTATCCCCATGAAATTGCAAGGGTCCTTCAAAAAGTCAGAGAAAGGAGTATGAGTGTAAAAGCAGAGTCAGAGAGAGATTTGAAGATGCTACGCTGCAGGCCTTGAGGTGGAGGAAGGAGCCACAAGCAGAGGGATGCAGGCTGCCTCTAGAAACTGCAAAAGGCAAGGAATGGATTCCCCCTAGAGCTTCCATAAGCTCTAGGTTTTAACCAGTGTCACCTTGGTTTTAACCCAATGACACCCACTTTGGATTTCTGCTCTCCAGAACTGCAAGATAATCATTGCACGTTGCTTAGAGCCACTAAATTTGTAGTAAATTGTTTTTAATAATAGCGGCCATAGGAAATTAATGCACCAGGTCACAGTCTTAACAGCCCAAAGTGCAATGCCCCTGCTTGCATTTTATTGTCACTGAGTTATTTAAAACCCTGGAGCACCAAACAAATTCTTTTTTCTCTGCTAGAGCAAGATACTAGAAGGTATGCTCCATATCCATCACCTCCATTGAGAGGTGGGATTAAGTGGCCTCAGTAGCTTTGGCTGTAGGAACAGCTGGGGTAAGAAGAGTAATAATCCATATTTCAGCTTCACTGGCAGGACTACTCTAACCCCAGTCTCAGCATTCAAGGAGCAGATGGAAGAGAGGATTCCACGTTGTCACAGCTGTCTCCACGGGATTACTTCGAGGCTACCTGGGGTCTTTGCCTACCTCTTCAGAGTCCCCAGACGGAGAGGCACCTTGCCACCCTGTCATCTGGGTCCCCTGGTGAAAGGAGCCTGGCGTCAGGCCTTAATGGGGTAATGAGTTGGAGGCATCGGAAACAATGAGTTCAGCTTGTTAAAAGGACTGAGCTGGCACCATGAGGACAGAGGGACCACAGCTGGAGACAGAGAAATGGGTCTTTGGGGGCCTGGTGGTGCCTCAGTGGGCCCCAAGGGGGCTGGGTGGCCAGGCTACCACTGGCCTTGTGCCTCTTAAAACCCATTACTTGCTGCCTTTGGCTTGGGAGCTGGGAGCTGAGCGTTTCATCAGTGCAGATTGGACCCAACGGATCAATGGCTCAGTCTATGGGCTTTTCCTCCTCCTCCCCTCTGCCTGCCCCCCCTTCCTTAACTAGATGTGGGCGCCAGACCCACAACAGGTCCTTGGCAGTTGTCAGTCAAGGGCTATGAAATATTCATCTTGTTTAATCTTCTTCAGGGACCTGCCCAGAGCCCTGATGGGGGCAGAGTAGTCTTGATAAACTTGTAAAGACTGGGGGGGGGGGGGGGGCGGGGAGGGGAAGGAGTTGAGGACAGAGATATTGCAGAAGTCCGCTGAAAAGCAGCCAGGGCCCCTCTTGCTGATGCTTTCTCCAAAGACATCCATTTAGCCAGCATTTCTGGAGCACCCACTGAGCGCCCAGAGTTGCTAAACACATTTGCATCCATGATCCCGGTGCTTCCCAAAGCTTGGCTGTCAGTGAACTCACCTTTCCATTTTCACAATATCCATGTATCACCTGAAATATAGTATTTTTTTCTTTAACCTCACGTTAAGTAATAACATCAGTGAAATCACAATGCTGGTTATCTGTTTTTGAAAAAATCCATTTATATATTGTAAGTAATATATAAATATGATAAACATGGGAATGTATGTGTAACACGCATTCGGTTTTTAAAAGTTGTCTAGATACAGGTTCTGTCCTGGAGCACATATCTTAATTATTCCTCACAACACATCCAAGAAGGCATTATTCCTTTTAATTACAGAGGGGAGACTGTGGCTCAGAGAGGTGCAGTGACTTGCCTAAGGTCACACGGCAAGTAAGAGACCCATCCTGAGTTCAACCCCAGGTATTTAAACTGTAAGCACAAAAATAGCTTTTTGAAAAAAATTACGAGTTTTCAGGACATTTAGGTAAAACTTATAACTAGAACTTGTACCTTCTTCTTTGCACTCCTATTGTGACCCTTTCTTTGTTTTGATGTGAAATTATACAGCTCTTTAAAATTGTGTGTGTCTGTGTGTGTGTGTGTATGAAACAGGGTCTCTCTCTGTCACCAGGCTGGAATACAATAGCTCACTGCAACCTCAACCTCCTAGATTCAAGAGATCCTCTCATCTCAGCCTCCTGAGTAGCTCAGAGTCCAAGTGACACCCCCATGCCCAGCTAATTTTTAATGTATTTTTCATAGAGACAGGATCTCACCACATTACCCAGGCTGGTCTTGAACTCCTGGGCTCAAGTAATCCTCCTGCCTCGGCCTCCCAAGGTGCTGGGATTACAGGTGTGAGTCACCACAGTCGGCCTCATGCAGCTTTTGACCAGAGAAGCCCTTTCTATGTCAGTATCCCACAGAGTTTCCGGAAGCGTAAAGTCTCAATGACCGTTTCTTAGTGAATACACAAGCAACCAAGAAACCTGGGACACTCAGATTCTTTGTCTACCCCCTGCCCCAACCTCATCATTGGCTCCATCATCCAGTTCTGCACAGTGTAATTCTCCTAGCATTTTTCTCTGCAGTTTGACCACTGCACCTCGCTCTACACGGTCTAAGCCAAAGCTGTGTCTCTCACCTGGGCACAGCAGCAGCCTCCTGACCCTGATCCGGCTTCCTTATCTAGAAGTGAGCACCAGGCCCATAACAGGTGCAGCATTCTCTCTGTGTATCCTTCCCATGATGGCCAGAGTGGCTTCAAAATGTAAGTTGGGTCACAGCACCCTACAACTTAAAGCATTCAAATGGGGCCCCATTACATTTAGAACACAATCTGAACTCCTGCCTGGGTCTGGGGCAGCAGCCCTGTCCTCCCTACTGACATCACCTTTTGACTCCCGGCACCCCTATCCCTCAGGGACCTTGCAGGAGACCCGGTCTAATTCCATCAAACACTGCAGGCCCACTCCTGCCCTGGGACCTGCACTAACCCTTCCCCTAGACTGTCCCACCACCAGCTCCCTAATTTCCCCTCTGAATACCTTATCATCCTGAAACTCCTCCCCGACCTGGTGTCAGATGATGCACCACACAAGGCTTTATCTGAGTGAGTCAGGAGACAAAATTCCAATCCCAGCTCTGCTGACCGGTTCCCCCACTGAACTTGGGCATTCTTTTTTTTTTTTCTTTTTTTTTTTTTTGAGACGGAGCCTTCCTCTGTCACCCAGGCTGGAGTGCAGTGGCATGATCTCAGCTCACTGCAACCTCTGCCTCTGGGGTTCAAGTGATTCTCCTGCCTCATCCTCCCAAGTAGCTGGGACTACAGGCACGTGCCAACACGCCTGGCTAATTTTTGTATTTTTAGTAGAGACAGGGTTTCACCATGTTGTTCAGGCTGTTCTCAAACTCCTGACCTCATGATCTGCCCACCTCAGCCTCCCAAAGTGCTGGAATTACAGGTGTGAGCCGCCATGCCTGGCCTGACCTTGGACATTCTTTTTGTCCTTGGTCCTGAGTTTTCTCCCCTTTAAAAAGCGGTGACTGAACCTCCATAAGTTTAATGCATTAGTCCAAATTCTCCAAGAAGCAGACTAAGACAGGATTAAACATTCAGGGATTTTATTAGAGGAAATGCCAATGAGAAGGAAAACAAAGAGGAAGCCTGACCAGGCTGGAAAAGTTATCAGACCTTGACCTTGAGTGACAGGGAAAGGAGAGAAGGCTGTGGGAGGACAGTCTTGACACAAGAACAATGATGATGGGGCATCCTCATACCCAGGTAGGCCATGCAGGGAGCCCTGGGTCTCCTAGGAGTGGGCAGGCCCTCCTTAGAGCCCCTACATGTGCACTCATTGGCTGGGAGCTTTCCCTGGGGGCGTGGCCTCGGCTCAGCCGGGCAGCTGGGGCTAAGGTAGGTACATTATCTATGGTCTCCAGAAGGGGGTCGACAAGGTGCGTACTGGTGACCTCCACTGTCCCAGATGGGACCATGGAAAGAGTAACCTTGGGCAGCACTACATCATTCCTCTACGTCACCTTTTTCCTCTGTAAAACAAGGATAACAATGCTAAATGACCACAGCCGTGAGGCTTCACCCAGATATTGCATTGTAAAGTCAAGGTGTTACGCTTGCCAGGATGTGAGCCCCCTTGGTAAAGGGATGGTTTTTTAGTCTTTGCCTCTCCTCCATGGCGGGACAAACGCAGGCTGCTCAGAGAGGAAGGACAGCACGGTGGTTAAGAATCCGGCCTGCCCTGTGCATTGCTGGTGGGAATGCAAAAAGGTGCAGCTGCTGAGGAAACCAGTGTGGAGGTTTCTCAAAAACTTAAACACGGAATTATCACTTGACCCAATAATTACTTCTAGCTATACACCTCAAAAAACAGAATGCGGGGATTTGAACAGATACTTGTCCAGAAATGTTCATAGCAGCGTGATCCACAATAACCAAAAGGTGGAAACAACCCCGAATGTCCATCAACTGATGCATGGATGAACACAATGTGGTCTATACACACAATAGAATATTATGTCACCTTGAAAAGGAAATTCTAGTATATGTTACAACACAGATGAACCTTGGGGATGCAATGCTAAGTGAAATAAGCCAGGCACACAACGATGAATACTCTATGATTCTACTTATAAGAGGTCCCTTATAAATTCCTAGAGACAAAGTAGAATGGTCATTACCAGGGAGTAGGGGAAAGGGGAATGGGAAGTGCATGTTTAATGGATAGAGTTTCAATTTGGGGTGATGAAAAAGTTCTGGAGATGGATAGTGGCACCTGGGGTGCACAGCAATGTGAATGCGCTTAATGTCACTGAATTGTACACTTAAGATATTTAAAATAGCGAATTTTATGTTATGTCAGTTTTACCACAATTTTTAAAAAAGTACAGAATGGGGCCCTCACAGTCAGCCCATTTAACTCAAATCTCAACCTTACCATTTCACCCAGGAGTCAACCAAGGCAGGTGGCTGCTACTCACCGTGCCTCTGTTTCCCCATCTGTCAACAGGGAGAGTGATGTCCTGGGTTGCAAATGAGATGATGCCCATGGAATGCTTAGCGTCATTCTAGGTGTTAGTGTGCAATCAATAAATGTGTTCCATTATGCTAATCAGGAGCTGGGGGAGGATCACATGGATAGTCCCAGGTGTTCAGGTGGCCTTGGGCATTGTAATGGACTGCAAATGCTCTCTAACCGTTCCAACCATAGCGATTGGCATTATTCCCTGAAACTACACAGAGAGCTCCTGGGAAGTAGAGATTTTTCCAACTATTGGAGCAGTCCCTTCCCCAGAACTCCAAGAAAATAAGGTCTGGCCTGGCCACACGTGGCATGTCTGCCCTCAGGGCTGGGCTGAGAGGTCAGTCTGACCTCATGTGATTGCTCCCTGATACTTCCTCCCCGCCTCCCAGCCTCCCACCCACTAACCCTTTGCAGATCTCTGGAATAAGTGAGGCTCTGTTAGACCGAGACCTTCAGGTGCCGCCACCCCAGCTGCTGAGGCTGCCAGCCCTCCAGGCAGGTGGGCCTGAGTGCTGGTAAGCGCCAGCACTTCCTCCAGCTTGATGGGGTCAGGGATGGCAGCTAATTGGAGGATGCTGAGCTGATGCCTGTCTCCGGCTTCCTGCCACCTTGCCTTGGGAGGTCATTCACTGTGGGCAATATCCCTCCACCGCCTACCCCTAGCAGCTGCAATGCAGACAGGAGTTTGTTATTGAATGCAAGTGCTCCCCAGTGCATGGCTTCCTGTCCCATCCTTGCCATTGCACTCTGGCTCCTTAGTGTTCTCCGAAACTCTCATGCTAAACCTCGAGGGAGAAGGGAAGAGTTGTGATCACCTCTTTAAGTACCAGATCCAACTTTTCAGTACCTAGTCTGTGCCAATTACTTTAAATATTGTATAGTCAGGCTAGCTGCTATAACAAGCAACCCCCCCAACTCAGTAGCTTATCTGTGGGACAGCAAGGGTGTGCTCTGCTTCCTCAGGGACCAGGCTCCTTCTCACTGGAGTCTTTGCCATCCTCCAGGGCAGCAATTCTCAAACTTGAACATGCATCAAAAACCCCTGGAGGGCTTGTTAAAGCACAGATTGCTTGGCCCCACTCACACCCAGAGTTTCTGATTCCGTGGTTCTTGGGTCAGAACATAGAATTTGCATTTCTGACATGTACCTGGGAGATGCTGCTGATCCACAGGCCATACTTTGAGAATCAGGACTTGAGGGTATTAGATCCCTAGATATTTGCATCTAGCTGATAAGGGAGGGAAGAAAGGGCATGGAGAATCATGTAGGAGTTTGTTAAGAGGCAGGCCCACCTTCTATTGGCCAGAGATGCATCACAAGACCCTCACTTAACTGCAAGGGAGGCTGGGAAATGTAGTCTATATGACTACCTGGGAAAAGGAGGAGAACCAAGGCTACTGTGAGCCCTACAGCATCCACTGCCTCAAACCCTCTCTCAGATAATCCTCATGACAGCTAATAAGAGAAGTGGCATTTTTACCCACATTTGACATAAAAGAAAACAAGGTCAGAGAGATTATGTTGCCTGCCCAAGTCCACAGGGCTAGTGGAAGGCAAAGCTGGAGTTCAAACCCAGGTCTGCCTGATTCTAAGACTTAAAGAGGAAGCACTCAAGGCTGGGCACAAGTCTTTGCTATGTGCCGTGATGATGCTTGTTCCACACTTTTGCCTCTCTTTCCAGTGCTCACATAAACCCCACGAGCTCAGCACTGTGTCCACACTTTACAGATGTACAAACCGAGGCTCCGAGAGAGGAAATGGCTGTGTGTGGTCACAAAGCTGGCCAGTATGAGGCACAGCCAGATCATACCCTTATGCAGCAAGGCACGCAGCAGGTAGGGCCTGGCCTGCAGGGTGAGTGGGCTGGCAGGATGAAAGATGTGAGAGGCTTCAGGACTTGACATCCAGGAGGTGGCAGGTGATGGAGGAACTAACTCCAGGGAATAGAGGAAGTTACTCCCCATCTGCTCGTGTTAGCTGGAGGCAGAGGGGCCTTAAGTAGGAAGCAGAGTGAGGGTATCTATGATCCTGAGGGGGCCAGGCTGGGGCTCATGGGGAAGCAGAAAATGAAGTCTGGAGAGAGAGTCCTCACCGTGGCTATGAGGAATATGGCTGGTTTTAGCAGATTTAGTAAAAGAAGAAGTTTGCAAAGTATATGTGATGATCACCATGATACAGATGGGGAAACCAAGGCTTAACAAACCAGGATTTGGCCAAGATTGCACAATCGTGAGCTGCAGCGCCTGCCTGCAGCCCCAGCTCTCAGTTCAGTGCAGTGGGCAGCTTCGTCCCTGCTGGCTGGGCAGCTGTTTCCCACCGTTCCTCCACAGCAGGCGTTCCAGGTTGGCACCCTGCAGTCAACAGCAGCATTCAGCCGGTCAGACAGAGAGACAAGTCTGAGTTCACATCCGACTCTGCCACCTCCTCGTCCTGCAGATGTGAACACGTGACTTAAATCTGAGTCTAGTTTCCTCATCTGTAAAATGAGGTTTAATACAAGTGCCCACTTCAGAAGGAAAATGGGTAACTTAATGAGCTCATGCCTTCAGCAATACTTTCAACTGTTATTTGTTGAGTCCCTACTATGCACCAGCACTATTCTAAGCTTGGAACTAAGCCACATCCCCACCTTCTTGGAGCTTCCAGAAACAGACACCAAACAAAATAAGTAAGTCAGTATCTAGGATGTTCATTGAGGCTTGGTGGGGGGGCTAAAACAAAGAAGGGTTAAGGGGGTACTGACTTTGATGGAGTTTGGGTGTTTCTTTGCTACAGGTGGTCAGGGCAGGATAAGGAAGGGATATGGAGGCTGAAGACAGAAAAGAGTGAGAAAGCAGCGGCATTTCTGAGTGGTACCAATGGCTCTCTAGAGGGGGATTGGACAGGAATTCAAAGTAACAGAGTCAGCACAGTAGAGGGCTGTGGTGTCACTCAGGGTTCTCCAGAGAAACAGAATCAAGAGGAGACTTATTTTAAGGATTTGATTCACTAGTTGTGGCAGCTGGCAAAGTCCAAAGTATAGGGCAGGCTGAAACTCATGCAGGGGCTGATGCCCCCATCTTGAGGTAGAATTTCTTCTTTTTCTCCAGAATCCTGATTTTGCTCTTAGAGTCCTCAACTGATTAGATGAGGTCCACTCAGATTATTGAGGAGTCTCCTTTATTTAAAGTCAGCTGATTGTCAATGCTCACCATATATCATAGCAACAACTAGGTAGTGTGCTGTTGAATATCTATCTGGGTGCTATAGCCCAGCCAAGTCAGTGCAGAAAAGTCACCATCATGGTGGTCCCCCAGCAGTGTGCAGCCCCAGAAAAGGACAGAGGAGTGGGGGAAGGTCAGATGGGTTAGGTTTTCTCCAGGCACCTCTAAGGGAGGAAGGGAGGGCAAATACAGCAAGGGTATAAGCAAGGAGACTCAGACTTCTGGGTCTTAGAAATGGTGGATTGAGGTGGGAAGCGAAGAAGTGAAGGATAGGAAGAAGCCAAGGCACTGGAATCCCCTGTGAGGTCAGGACGTGTTGGAGGTGACATTCAGAGGGGGTGTGCTGGAAAGATGGTGGTCATCAGGCATCAGGATTATGGAGGTTGCAGTTTTGGTAGCAACAGGATTCAGGCATAAGCATGGTAGAAAAGGGCAGAGACCCTAGCCTCTGAGAAATCACAGTAAGCACTTTGAGCAGCTTGCCTTGCTGTGTGACATCAGACAAGCTGCTTTTCCTCTCTGGGCCTCAGTTTCTCCATTCTGTGAAATGGGCGATGGCCAAGCCACTGCATAGTCTGTCATATCATCAGACAGAAACCACGTCATCTAGAACTGTGTTATCCACTATGAGAACCACCAGCTTACGTGGCTCTAGAGTGCTTGAAATGAGTTAGACTGAACTGAGATGCCCTGTAAGTATAAAACATACCAGATTTGAAAGACTTGGTACACACACACGCACACAGAGAATGTAGAATGTCTCATTAATACTTTTATATTTATTATATGATAGTCCATGCGCACATATAATCACAAGTGGCCTGTAATCCCAGCACTTTGGGAGGCTAAGGTAGGAGGATTGCTTGAGCCCAGGAGTTTGAGACCAGCTAGGGCAACATAGTGAGAGCCTATCTCTACGAAAAAGAAAAAATTAGCCGGGCATAGTGGCAGGCGCCTATGGTCTCGGCTACTCTGGAGGCTGAGGTGAAAGGACTGCTTGAGCCCAGCAGGTTGAAGCTTCAGTGAGCTGGAATCACACCACTGCACTTCAGCCTAGGCAACAGAGTGAGACCCTGTCTCAAAAAATAAAAATAAGTAAAAAATAATAATAATACTTTGTATATACTGGGTTAAACAGATTATATTATTAAAGTACATTTCATTGCTTTTAAATATGGCTACTAGAAAATTTAAAAATATGCAGGAGGCTCACATTATATTTCTAAGCAACAGCACTGTTCTGTTTGCAAACTGCAGCCCTCGGGTCAAATTGGACACGCTGCCATTTTTATATAATCTATGAGCTACAAATAGTTAGGATATGTTAAAATCTTGAGAAACAAATCAAAAAAGAAAATTATTTTATGGCATGTGAAAATGATATGAAATTTAAAATTCAGTGTTCACAAATAAAGTTTTATTGGAACAGAGCCTGGCCCATTCAATGCAGGTCGTCTGTGGCTGCTTTCATATGTGTCAGCAGAGTTGAGAAGTTGGGACAGTGTGGCCAGCAAAGCTGAAAATATTGACTCTCTGGACCTTTAGAGAAAAAGTTTGCTGACCTCTGTTCAAAGCATTATTTACCCACCTTTATTATGCTTCCGGTCCTAGTGTAGAATCTACGCAATGCAGATTCCTTGGCTCCAGCCCCCCAAGCTGTGGGGTTGGTTCAATGAGTCTGCATTTTATTAAGTAAGTGAGAGCATTGTTCGGGTCCCTACTCTGCTCCAAGCGAGGCGCTAAGCCTTTATGAGCATCATTTCATGCCGTTCTGGTGAGTCAGACACTGGAAAATCCCCCATTGTACAGAGGAGGAAACTGAGGCTCGAAGAGGTGAGAGGCTTGACCTCACACCCAACACAGGAGGTAAGTGGTGATCCCCCTCTGTTGTTGTGCAGAGGAATGTGCCCACCCATCTCCTCTGACGCCTGGGCCTTTGTGCTGGACCGGAATGTCTTCCTGCCTTTCTCTGGTTGTGTTTTCCCCAGATCCTGTGGACTGAGCTGTATCCCAGGGGGCTGCCTCGAGAAGGGCTGTGTGTGGTGTCCCAGGGGGGAGGAGAGGGGCAGAGCCGCCGGCTCCAGACCAAGCTGTGATTTAATAAACAGACACTTAAGGCCCTGATGCTGGGCCCAGCACGTTTGGGACAGCCCTCTCCGCTAATTGTACATTGGCTGCCGCCGTCCTGCCGGCGTCTCCAGGCTCATTAGGAAAGGGAAGCGGGGGTGATCTGGGAAGAGCCTTCTTGAGCTCCAACGGCCGCAGAGATTTGTATCACACTAGACAGCACAGTTGCATTCACTCCTCCCAAGGAGGCTCAAAACAAGGCTGGTCCCGTCCTGGGAGTCATAAGCCAGGTGTGGCTTAGAAAGACCCAGGATTTGAGTTCAAATCCCAGCCCTATCACTGTTAAGCTGTGTGATTTGAGCAATTGACCAAACCTCTCTGTGCCTCAGTTTCCTCATCTCTAAAATGCAAATAATAATATGCAAATAGAAACCTCATCTTTAAAATGCAAATAATATAAAAGGCAAACAGTGCTAACAGGGTTGCCGTAGGGGTTAAGTTGCTATAGTCAGTGCCATATGCATTTGCTTCTACTATTGCTTGAAAGTGTCATCAGACTGAAATAAGGCAGAACGTGGAAAAGGGCTTGATCTGTGTCAAGGAGCTCAATAAAGGGGGTTATTTTGAGTTAGAGCCATTTCTTTGGGGGTTGTTAGAAGATGTAGGAGAGCCTTGCTGGCTGTTCCCCCAAAACCCACTTGGCTTCCTTCCCCTTGGCACCCAACAATATCACATTTCCCAGCCTCCTTTGCAATTATGTAAGACCATGAGTATGAATTCTGGCCAATGAACCTGGACAGCCATGAGGTGTGCCACTTCCAAACCCAGCTGCCCTAATAAAAGTGTCTTTCTCAGAAGCTCCAGGCTCCTTTCACAATCCCCATTTGCCATCTGGATTGAGAAGATGCTAAGGAATAAAAGGAAGCAGAGCCCAGTATGGAAGGCACCTGGGGCCCTGACTGACTGCATGGAGCAGGGTCTTCCGCACCCCCTGCTCTGCCACCAACCTATAATGAAATGAGCAAGAAACAAACTTGTTTTGAGTTAAGTCATGGAAATTTTGAAGATTTTGTTGTGGTGGTGGTTTTAGCAACTAGTCTATCCTGAATAATAGAGAGGACAAAATTGCCCCAGACTGAGAGGAAGAACAAATTGTTAGTTTCTGTGGACAGCCATTGTCATATTCTAGGAAACCAGAAACCATGTCAGAAGACACTCAGCCCTATGGAGAGGCCCATGCAGTGAGCAACTGAGGTCTCCTGCCAACAGCCATGGAAGTAAGCTTGGAAACAGATGCTTCAGCTTCAGTCAAGCCTTCAGATGAGATCACAGCCCTGGCCAACATCTTCACTGCAGGAGATCCTGCCAGATCCACCCACCTAATCCTTATCTGAAACCCTACCCCACTGCACAATAGTAGGTATTTGTTGCTTTAAGTCACTGAGTTTTGGGATAACATGTTATGCAGAAGTGGATAACTGATACACTGCATTATGGAGCAGGTTTCAACAGTGGTCAACTGGAAACTGAATCTTATGGGGGAACTATGAAAGACTACACTGAATATGCTTTGAAGTTATGCTCCCTGAGTGGGGAAGAAGCCGGGTACTTATTATCTAACACTCATCCGCTGTTGAAAAAGGACTGCCCCTGGGGGTGTTGACTCCCCAGCATTTCTACCCTGCCTGTCCCTGAGACCAAGAGAAAGCCCTCAGGTGGAGAGTAGGTCTCAGATGCACCATAGGCATGTTCTTGACAAGTGCCAAGAGAATATTGGTGAGGTGTAGCAAGATCTGATACAGTAGCATATGTCCCAGATTTTCCAGATGTAATCAAATTCCCAAATTTCTTCTTTTCCATAAAGGTGAGGTGTATAAGTAAAGAAGCTTCTTTTATTTCCCTTTTGAAGGTGTTTCATAAGAGTAAACTCACAAATCAGAAGAATCCAGGGCTGGGAAATGTGGAAGGTTTTCCATTTGCCGATTGTCTTATTAAACTTACTAATTAGTGCCATAAAAGCAGAATACAAAATAGCACCTTATTCTGACATTGAATGTACCACAGTACAATTAAGCAATGGGGCCTTGCAAAATGGCATTTTTATATTGCCTCATAAAATATCTAATATCGAACTTTGTAAATTACATCAATGCCTTTGAACAAACATTGAGTTCTTTTAATAAATAAAATGTTCAAAATTATTTCCTGGAAGTGCATTTTAGACATTAATAACTGGCTTCAAATGAAATTCTGTTTCATAGCGATAAGCAAATGTAATTGCTGCAAACTAAAACAGTCTGTAAGGCTTACCTGCTCCAGAAAGGAAACAAAATATTGAGCTAATGTAGCCATCAAGATATATAACCTGCTACTCTTTGAATAAACCAAATTCCATCCCTAAACACAGAGAGCTCAGAAATTCAGACCCAAGGACATAAATATAAGGTATTTCCTGGAATTAGTTTCATATGTTTTATATATTGCAGTTATCAATTGATCTGACACAATATCTGAGCCAGTTTAAAAATTACATATCGTGCATCAGAAAAATATACATTTTCATGACATCTGGTACCCTGTGTTATAAAAGCATATACTCATTTATTTTAAGTAAAAAAAAAAAAAATCACTATTTCCACATCATTAAAAATAATAGTAATTTCAATAGTATAAACTCCATTCCATTCCTTACACCAGAGGTCAGTAAACTACAGCCTGAGGGGCCAAGTCCAGTTCCACCACTTCCTTTCATATGCCCACAATCTAAGATTGGTTTTACAATTTTAAATGGTGGTGGTGGGGGGAGTCAAAAGAAGAATATTTTGTGACATGTAAAAATTACAGAAAATTCAAATTTGAGTGTCCATAGATAAAATTTGATTGGCACTCAGGCATGTCCCTTACTTACATATCATCTATGGCTGGTTTCACACTGCAGTCACAAAGCTGAGTAGTTGTGACAAGCATCTTATGAACTGCAAAGCCTAAAACATTTACTATCTGGTCCTTCACTGAAAGTTTGTTGACCTTTACTCCATACCACCCCTATCTTGACTCTAAGGAGTTAAAAAGGGAAGCTGTTAGAAACTCAAAATACTTAAAAGGGTAAATAGCAGTATTGGTTTTATCCACCCTTTATTACTACCTCGGGGTCTCCTTGAAGGCTTGCATTAGCCTAAGGAAGAAGACAGGAATGACCATGGGATAAACTATATCCATGGAAAACCCCAACCTGAGTTATTTACAATCAGACAAGCATAATGTGTCTTTTCTCTCTCCCCAGAGTTCATGTGTCTGACTGAGCAAACTACATAAATTACTTTGGCTATCTACTTCTTGTAAGCGTCTGGAGACACAGATGTAAACAAGCAGGAAGAACAAACATGGCATTAATAGGTAGGGTGGGGAGCTTGTAAAACACAAATCCTTTGGCCTTCATTACCTATTAGAATCAACTTTCTAAGCTTCATAGAGCTAGTTTGGTCCCAGTTCACCTAAGATCACCTTTTAAAATAATTCTATTCAAATTTCTTTCACAAAACTTCATTTTTAACATTTCAAAACCTATTACAGTTTATTATTGAAAATACTCAAGGCAACACAAATAGATTAAAATTACACTTGTTCCCTAAGATAGAGTACTGCTAATATTTTGTTGTCTTGTCTTCTAGGTACCCGAGATTGGGTAACTTATAAACGAGATGTTTATTTGACTCAAACTTCTGGAGGCTGGAAAACCCCAAATCAAGGGGCACATCCAGTGGGGACTTCTTGCTGGATCATAACATGGTGTAGGACACCACATGGCAAGGAATTGTGTGCTTGAGAGAGAGAGAAAATGTGGACCAAATTATTATTTTGCCAGGAGCCCACTCACTTGGCAACTAACCCACTCCGGTGATAACAGTATTAATTCATTCACAGGAATGGAGCTCTTATGACCTAATTATCTCTTAAAGTCCCTACCTCCCCAACCATTACATTGGCAATTAAATTTCAGCATGAGTTTTGGAGAAGATATTCAAACCACAGCAGTATCTTTTTACACATTCACGTGCTTTTTTAACGTGACATGGACATTCTATGTCAACTAGCACTACAGCATTTCACAAATGCCCACATAGGAACACTTTAACTTATTTAATCATTCCCCTATTCAGACATTTTAGTTGTTTTCACTTTTTAAACATAAATAATGAGTGAATGAACATCTTCGGAGCTAAATTGGCTCTTAGACACATCCATGAAGATTTTTTTAGAAAACATTTGAGAAACTAATATTGCTGTCTCTAAGTGGACACATACTGTAAAGGCTTTTCACATATATTATAAAACTTCTTTTGGATAAATTTATTTCTTCCAACATTACAGGATGGTGGGTGTTTTACACACACACACACACACACACACACACTCTTATTCAACACATTTTCTGAGGACCTACTTTATGCCAAGCATTTTCTAGGTAATAGGAATGTAAGTAAAGGAATGTAGCAAAGAACAAAACAGACAAAAGTCCCTGCCATCACAACCTTTATATTATGGTGGAAGAGACAGACAATAAATAAAGTATGTAGTATGTTAAATGGTAGTAAGTGCTAAAGAGAAAATACAGAGAGGACAAGGACGAGGCTTACGAGTTGTTAGTTTAGAAAAGGGGTGGGAATATTAAATAGGACCATCAGAGAAGATCTCACTGAGAGGAGGATATTTGTGCAAAAACCGGGAGTAAGGACTCTACGAGAATATCTGATGAAAGAGCATTCCAGACAGAAAGAACAGCAAGTGCAAAGTCCCCAAGGCAGGACCATTCGTGCAGTATTCAAGGGGCAACAAGGGTGCCCATGTGGCTGGAGCAGAGAGAGAGAGAAGTGTAAGATGGGGTTAGAGAGGATGCTGGTCATAATAAAAACTAGGCTTTTACAGTGAGTGAGATGGGAATCATTGGAGGGTTTGGAGCAAAAAATGACATGATTTTATATTTTAACAAAATAAATCTGGCCTCTGGGTTGAAAACAGAACTTAAGTGGAACACAGATGTGGGCAGAAAGGTTAATTAGGAGGCTGCTGGAATAATCCAAGGGGAGAATGGCATGACTTTCCCAAGTGATAGCAGTGGAAGAAGTCAGTGGTATATTCTGAAGCCACATCACTTAAAGATGCATAGATATGGATGGATGGATGGATGGATGGATGGATGAATGAATGAGTGGGTGCTGGATGGAGAATGGATGAATAGGATAGGATAACATATTGTAATATATAACACATAAGTGAACCTATCAAAATTTGACGGAGGGCCAATTAGATTCTTCAGTTAGCCTAGAAAAGGTAGAAATAGCACATTCCTTTCCTCAGGAAATTTAGAGTGAGTCATTCTAGAGTGACTCCCCCAACAACCCTGGAGGTAGATATTATCATGCCCAATTTATAGAGGAGGAAACTGAGATTCAGAGAAGTTGCTACTCACCCAATGTCAAACAGCTAGTAAGTGGTAATACCAGTATTCCAAAATTCTATGTCATTCTAAATCTTTGGGACAAATACTATAACCTGAGAATTGGAAAGCATGTCCTTCCACCCCAAAGAAAAATACAGGGCAAAAGAAAGAAACATTTACAGAAGAGAAGAACTAAAAATGTTCTTTCAAAAGTAGGCAGTTTGTTTTTAAGTACAGGAGATGGAAATGGGGGCAAGTAGCTCATAAAAAGAGTCAGCTAAGAGAGATGAATAAAGATCTTTCCGTCTAAGATGACCTGATATGAGTAGAGACTGCATCCGTAGGCGTCATGCTCTTTCTCCAAGGCTGCAGTTATTTATCTGCTTGAGCTCTTGTTTTTTCCCTTGCTTTAAAGTGAAATGCGCAAATACTCCCACTTCAAAGGGAAAAATCCTCATAAATGTCATTTTACTGCCAGCCTAGAAGAATAGCATCAATAGATCCTGAAAGCAGGGTGGGTACAGGGACCCCAGGCATGTCTGTGACTAAGAAGGAAAGCGGCCAGTGGCTGCTGCTATAGCAGAGAAGCCAACCTTGAATGAACTCAGCTGAGTGCATGCCTATAGCAGCTAAGACCATGGCCAAGAAAGACCATGACATTGCCTTAGTTCAAATTCAAAATATGTCTCCTTTTAGTCAGACAAGTCCCTCAACAACTCTGGGCCTTGGTTTCTTCATCTGTAAAATGGAGTGATTTCAAAGTCCTTCTTAGGGCTTTAAAAAGTTAAATGTGATATACCTAGCACAGTGCCTGGCAAGTAAGTCTTTTAGCAAATGTTAGCTGTTGTCTTTGGGTATCTCTTGTATGGATAGATCTGGGTCTGATTGTTATGCCACTGCTTGTAGTATAAAGTGAGTGTTGTCTTCTCATCTATGTGGGCATTCCAGATGTGAATTATCAGCTGAGATGCAGGTCCCCAGGTAAGAAATAGGAACTGGGAAAGCAGGCTGTAGAAAGTGGGCCAAATCTCTGACTAGAGACCCAAGAGTTATTCCTCCTCCCTTCTTCCTGGCTACTGTCCACTATGCAGGTTAGAAAGCTGAAGACTTACATGGTCAGCCTCCCTTGCAGCTATGGGAGTAGTCCTGCTCAGGGAACAGAAATGAATGCCCACAAGGGAGAATTTTGCAAGCATTATAATTTGATAGAAAGAGATAGCCTTAATGTGGCCCTCCCATTTTCCATTTTCTTCTTTCCCCCTCTGGCACTGCAGGAAATAGCCACCTTGTAGCCATGAAGAATAGTCCAAGAGGATTCCAGGAGCTCCCCAAGAAAATACTATTGGCTTACTGAGCCAATGCCAATGGTCTACTGCATACTCACAAGGACTTCTGATATGGGGGTGATTTAAGCCACTGTCATGAGCTCTTCTATGATTTGCAGTCATTTGCATTTTTAGCTAGTACAAACACAAGAGGGAAAAGTCCTTCCTTTCCTTAGGCCCAGTTCCCTGGAATCTCAACTTCAAGCAGCCTAGATGTCATCAGGAGTACCTCCAGCTTGTAGAAAAATGTTGACTTCTGCGTTATGTTATCAATAGCCAGGAAATGGGCAGAAGACACCCTAAAGATGCTTCAAGCCAAAGAGGAATGTAACTTAGCTAGTGGGACAAATCATCTCTCTTTTTTCCATGTCCTCTCAGTTTATTTCCTTTGTGCCATTCCAGAGCTTTTAGGGAGATGCTATTTGCATCTTGTCCTGGCCTCAGATTTGCTACAGGGAATTAGAAGGAGGGCTGCAACTCTGCCTAGGTTAGATCATTGAATGGAGAATGAGGATTGGCCAAGGGAAATTGCTATCCTGGGGGGAAAGAAAATCAGATCTTCAAGATGTTCTCCCTTCTTTCACACTGTGGAGTGAGACTAATTTTCTTCAGGGCCTGGCAAGTTCCTAACTGTGACAGCAGAGTTTTCCAAACAATTTCCTTCCTCAAGGTCTCAGCTTAAAAAGAAGTTCACAGATAATTGACACCTCAACCCCATTTACACTGCTTGTTCAATCTAGTTCATTTTCCCCAAAAACTAAAGCACATGTCTGTATCAGATGAGTTTCTTAATGCTTATCCTACAGAGAAAATACATTCTGCCGTTACAGTCCTTAATCATTTATTCATGCATGTGTGGGCTGATTGAATGATGAACTGATTGATTCTATTAACATTTGTTGAGCACCTACTGTGCCAAATTCTGCATGGAATGGAATTTTAAGTATGACAAGTGGCACATGCCTGCCTTAGTATGGAAACAACATCCAGGTTTCCATCCATTTCCTATGATGAACCTTCTTCAAAACTCATCTAAGGAAACTTCCTCCCAATCTCTCCCTTCCATGATTTATCACCTGGTTGATATTTTTATTGGTTTTGCTCCAAGAGAGCCTGGTTGCAGTTGTTCAGTTTTGCTAAGTCACCCTGCAAATGAATTTTTAAAAATATCTTGGCAAGTGTACAATTTTCACTGGAGAATTCTGCATGATTTTATTGTGTTTTTACATAGAGTAGGAGTATATAGACTGGAATACATCACAAAACCTTTATAGTAAATTTGGAAGATGAGGGACAAATTGCTTTGCTTAGGACATATAACCACACTACCACCTGGTGGTAATGTACCTGAAGCTCTTGAATAAAGGTGGCTCTGAGCCTAAATTTTTGGGTGAAATTTATGAATTAGAGAGAGATTTTTCATGCATGAAGCTAAAAGGGCCAAGCGTCCATGTAAAACCGTATTTCAGAGATCTGATGAAAATTTAGATCAGTATTCTCCAATCACCATCTTTAACTGCCATATCATAACTGTTCTCAGTTGCAAAGTGCTTTTCATATGGCTCACTTGAGACAGCATTTCTATTGCTTCCATTTCACAGCTAAAAAAACTGAGGCTCAAAGAGATCATGGAACTGCCCAGGGTGTATAGTTAGCAGAATAATTTTAAATTTAAAATTTACACACACACACACACACACACACACACACACACACTCTGTTTCCTTTCCTGCTTTATTTTTTTTCATCACATCTAGTATTATCATCTCACACCTATATATTTTATGTATTTGTTTTGCATACTATTTCTCTGAACTAGAAGGTGAGATCTGAGAGGGCAGATATTTTGGTTCATGCCATTCACTGCTATGTCCCCAGAACCTAGGATAATTACACAGTAGGTGTTCCAAAAGTATATGCTGATTGAATGAAGAAATAAATGACTACTGAGACACTGCACTTGCTTAATGGAAAAATACACTTCTTATGAAAGTAGAATGCACAACTATATACACTCAGAATGAGTTTAATTACACAAAACAAACATATGTCTTGCATAAGAAAGAGACTGGAAGGAAATTCAGCATCATGCAGACAGTGGTTAAATTTAGTGGCAGTGGTATTAATAATTAGTATATTCTCAGTACTTTTCTGCAGGGGCCAATTTTCTACGGTGGCCATGTGTAATATATTTTAGCTGAGGGGAAATGATTGGTTTTGTCTTGTTTTAAAAAAGATAAAAGTTGAAACATGAGCTTTGATGGATTAATCAGTTTAATGATCATTTCCACAGCACAAAAGACAGGCAACATATTAAATGCCTGCTGCGCATGTCATCTGTAGCGAGACAGGAAGGAAGATACAGTCTTATGTTATCCTGTGTTTAGCCCCAGTGCCTGGCTTGTCCCACGTGCTTATTAGGAGTTTAAGAATGGAAAGAAGAGTGGAAAGGAAAGAGAAAGAAAGAGAGGAAGAAGGAAAGGAGGGAGAAGAAGTGAGAGAGGGAGGGAAGAAAGGAGGTGAGGGGAGGTGAAGGAAAGAGGAGGGGGAGAAAAAGGCTTTGGAGGACAGGGTCAAATCTGTCTCTGCAATTTGATAGGTGTGTGTGTGACTTTGGACAGGGGCTGTCTCCTCTCTTGTGGCCTCAGTGTTTCATCTTTAAGTTGGGGTGAATAATGCCTATCTCATCAGTTCATTATGCAGACTAAGAGACATTAAAGGGCATGCTGATGTGAACATATTCTGATGTGCTGATGTGCTGATGATCCCTGAGGGGAGGGGAGGGGAAGGGCAGGGAGGGGAAGGGAGGGGAGGGAGAGAAGGGAAAGGGGAAGGGGGAAGGGGAGGGGGAGAGAAGGGGAGGGGGAGAGGAGGGGGAGGAAAGGGAGAAGGGGAGGGGAAGGGGAAGGAGAAGGGGAAGGGGGGGGAGGAAAGAATATTTGAGAGGGAGGGAGGGAATAAATCTATACATCAAAATCTCATTCTCTATCATGATGGAGTATGAAGGCTTCTGCCCCAGTTCCCGGCTGGGTGTGGGGCCACCTAGAGAGACCGGTTCTTAGGCTGGGGCAATCATCTGTTGAGCATACACTATGTGTCAGATCCCAGATTACTTGGGGTCCAACCATGCACAAGTGCCTTCAACTCTTTGAGCTCCACCACACAATGGGATGTTCGAATCAGCACCCCTTCTGATGTCCCTTAGACCACATAATGAACTGATGAGATAGGCATTATTCACCCCAACTTAGAAATGAAACATTGAGGTCACAAGAGAAGAGACAGCCCCTGCCCAAAGTCACACACAAACACCTATTAAATAGCAGAGACAGATTTGACCCTGTTCTCCAAAGCCTTTTATTTTTCCTAAGTATGCATGCTTCCTTGGAAAGGGCATTTGAGTGTGAAAGCAGATCTGGAAAGAGGGGGAGTCTATAAGGCTAAGAAACAAACGTGCTGGACCTCAGGCCATTTAGGGGCTGGTTCTCTGTGCTCCACGGTGAGCAGACATATTCGTATCTCCAGACGCCCCCGGGAATGAAATCTTCTGTGTTGTAGAGACTGTAGTTCACCCGAGGTCAGGGTAATTGTGCATGATTAACGGTTGTCTCTTCGTGAAAGACCCACACAAACACTCCAAACCAACTTAGTTGTAATTTCATACTTCTCCCAGTCCATTTAGAAGAACAGGGTTTTTATTTCCTGCATGCATAGCCATGAAATCAGAATCTTCAGCACAGGAAAAGAACTTTTAAACCTCTGATTCACAGACTGTGTTTTGCCAAGGCCAGGGCCAGACAGCAAGGAATACGTCTGGCCCCTTTAGGTGAGAAGGAAGGAAAAGAGAGGTTATAATAGAAAGAGGGGGCTTGTCTATTGCTCACTGTGCACCAAGCATCACTCCATGTTTGTTACATAAGTTAACTCTCTCAGTCCTCAAATCCAATCTGTGATTATCTCCATTTTACAGATAAGGAAACTGAGGCACAGAGAGGATAAGTAGTTTAGGTCACGTGGCTAAATAGTTGAGGAGCCATGATTTGAACCTTGATCATCTGGTTCCAGAACCAGGTGTTAAGGAAGCCCCATCCAGCTTCATGTTTTAGATAGGCTCCAAACCTTCAATGTGGTCATCAGTCAAATCAACTTGATTGACAACTGAGTGTAAAATGGTTCCTTTATAAGCAATGACACCATGCCCATCAAAACTAGAGTTATCACTCTTCTGATGGCTCATGTCATATCACCCACCTGTTCCCAGCTCAAGACCCATCCAAACTGCTCCCTTGGTCTCAGCCACACCCACCGACCTTCTGTTTCCCCCATGGGCATGATGCTTTTGCATCTCTCCACACCTTTGCACCTGCTGTGCCCCCCTCCTGGAATGCCAGTCTTGTCCAACCTTTGCCTGTTTCACCAAATCCTGCTCACCTTTCGTGACTTAGGCTGAGCATCTCCCCCAATAAATAGCTGATGAGTGGATGAAGCAAAACATTAAGTCCACGTTCACTAACTGACATCCCACATCCAGATGTGTCCCTCAACGGGTTTTTGTTTGGCCACACGGTGCTTTTAAGAATTTGAATTAGTTGCCTATAATTTCTAAAGTAAGGGGTATCACCTTCAACAATTTTTGGAGTTCTGGATGTTCTTGAAAAGCCAGACGATCTGGTGACTGGACCTAAAACCTTGCATAGCCGACGTTGGCCAGAGCTGGGCAGTGGCTCTCCCCCTTTGGGGGGATGGGACATGGGCTCTCCAGACCACCAGCGCCCTCTCCTCCCCCATCGATGCTCACTTCATTCATGTATCACCCTGTGTTAGTCAGGGTTCTCTAGAGGGACAGAACTAATTGAATAGATATACATATAAAGAGGAGGTTATTAAGGAGTATTGACTCACATGATTGCAAGGTAAGATCCTACAATAGGCCATCTGCAAGCTGAGGATCAAGGAAGCTAGTCCAAGTCTCAAAGCTGAAGAACTTGGAGTCCAATGTTGGAGGGCAGGAAGCATCCAGCATGGGAGAAGGATGTAGGCCAGAAGACTAAACCAGTCTAGTCTTTCCACGTTCTTCTGCCTGCTTTTTATTCAGGCTGCACCTGGCAGCTTGATAAGATGGTGCCCACCCAGATTGAGGGTGGGTCTGCCTTTCCCAATCCACTGACTCAAATGTCAGTCTCATTTGGCAACACCCTCACAGACACACCCAGGAACAATACTTTGGAGTCTTCAATCCAATCAAGTTGACGCTCAATAGTAACCATCACACGCCCACATCTGGCCCTTGTAGGTCTGGGAGTTCTTCAGACGTGTTCTATAGGACAGTCTAAAATAGAAGTTTGGAAGCAGAGAAAGGGCAGATAAAGGGCAGAATTGCCCCTTTCCCTGTGGTACCTGCCTGGCCTTGCCCACCACAGGATATATTACATAACAAGTCAGACCACTGGCTCCAGAAAAGTGTGATAGGAAAACCACATCCCATTCATTTCTTTATTTCACAAATATTTTTTGTAGGACTCATGATGTGCAAGGAATTCTGTCTAATTGGCATACATTTCTGGGAAGCTGCCAGAAGGCAGTCACCTCTAACCCTCTAACGTTTTATCTTTTTTCTTGAAACCTTTAAAATGCAGCTTCGCCATGCTATATCCAAGTTCCTAAGGCTTAGAAATTTCATCTTGTAAATGGACCATTAAAGACCCCCTCCCTGTCTCCTCTTGGTGACTCCTTTCGCCGTTGATGTGGCTCTTTGTGTCTTTCAGATGCTCTGTGTCTCAGCTAATCTACAGCTCACTTTCATGTGTGCTTACGATGAAGGGAAGAGGCCCAGGACTGTGCCTCCTAGTCAGGCTCATTACAGCATCCTCAGCCTGTGCAGAAGATGAGGATCCCTTAACCCAAACCCAGCCTGGCAACTTTTATTTGAAGCTTAGGCTTTAACTGGGGGATTTTAAAGAGCTGGGGGTTTTATGGGAGACAGCTGGAACGCCAATCCCTATAGGTAGCCACAGCCAGAGCCTCCAAAAAGGAAACAGTGGGTTTCCAGGCATACCAGTTCAGCCTCTTCATGCCCAGGGGAGGAAGGAAGGAGGGGGCTGCCAGCCGCTCTCTGATCTTTGAACCTGAGCCTGTCAGCTTCACAAAGGAACAGTAGAGAATTCAGTCAACCTGAGGGTCCCTGTTCTCTCCACCTGGGATACCTCACCCAGCTCCAACCTCCACTGTCCTGAGGGCAATAGCCCCATACCCTTGCTTGTCTGTTCTCACCAGCAGATAAGGCTCTTCATGAACAAGGACACCACACAGCAGGAATGTGGCATTTCTTCCAATAGAATCACAGTGTATTTTCCTGATTCTTCTCTGGCTGGTGATTCTAGAAACTCAGACCTCAGGTGGTTGCCATGGCAACTGGGCTCAGATTTTTTTTTTTTCAACGTGTTCTATATCCAAGAGAATGAGGGTACATTTGGGGAGGGTGGGGCTGGTGGAGGAGCTCCATCAGGTTTCCCTTCCAGTTTCTGGCCTTTTATTTCAGGCTGAGACCACAGCCATGTGAGAGGACCAGGGAGTAATTCCTGGAGGGGATTCGGCAGGACGCAATCAGAGGGCCACTGGGGGGTTTCCCAGGCTTCCCCCTCTCCATTTCCTTCCTAATTGTGACATCATGAATGCCCTAAGAGTTAGGCCTGTGGGAGTTTCCAGTTCCTGTCTGCCCTCTCACTTCCCCTGCCACCTCTCCCAGCTATAGAAACTGACCCAGACCTGCAGAGAGACAGAAAGACAGAAGGACATCCAGTCTGGGGACCTAGGACCTCGGCTTTGCCGCGTGATGGCTGTGTGACCTTAGGAAATGGACTTTGCTTCTCTGGGCCTCAGTTTTCCCATCTGTAAAGTGGAGTAGGTGGGCCAGGAAAAAAAAAGCAAAAAAAAAAATTCAGTTTTCTCTCAGCTGCCATTTCCCAACTATTGGTAGAGATTGCCTGAAGCACTCCGTCGAGAAGTCAGTTAGCAAATATCAGAGTTCTACTTTGCCATTTTTATAAAACACATCCACAGCTTCTTACCTGCAGGCTGCAGTTCTGGCTTCTTTGGGGTAGGAAACAAAAGTCACTGCAAAGCCGTCTAAAGGAAGAATCCTTCCAAATTATCAAGACTGTTTTCCTCCTAATCTCTTAAGTTTTCTCATCCACATCTAGCAACTGCAAGTGCTTTTAGCAACTCAAATCCAACTGGCTGTTCTAAAGCATGCAATTTCATTTTTATGAATGCTATTCTTTTTTTTACATACTCATTGGCTGATATGAAATTTTATTAAATTGTATAATTACAATAATATAAAGGGATAGATTCAGCTTATGTGGGGTCTGAAGCTTATCCAATTTGGAAGCTCTTTCAGAGGAAAAGAAAAGAAATTACAAACATAAAATTACCTGCCAAACATAGATGCTTATTTAGAATGAGAACATGTCACAATGTGAATCACAAGTTTCTACTTTTTTAAAAATGAAAATACTACAAATATCACAAAATCCAGAGAGAAAGTGATCGTAATATTTGTATTAGTTAACTACCTCTCATATCACTGAAATATTTTTTATCCTGCAACTTCCGGCTACAAACTCTTAATAATTTCTTCTTTATATAATAATTCTGAAATAATGTTTTCTAGAGAAAGACTAGAATAATTCAGCATTTTGTTGAGCATAGTTAATTAAAAATTGTTTATATTTGACATAGATAAGATATACAACTTCATGTACAGAAATCATCACCATTGGTAGCACTGCTTCATGGTATGTCCAGGATCCACAGAAATGGATAAATTCTGTTTTACATGATTCCTATTCAATTAAAAGGGAGTATAGAGTATGCACACTTGAAAGCTGTACTTTCAAGCAAATTCCTGCTAGAAAGGAACTTCTATTTTGAGGAGTTGTAATTCTAATGGAATCCTCTTATGGTATTATGGGTTTGATGACTGAACTTTCTGATTCTGTACAGTTTAGAGTTTCTCTTCCACTACCCACATACCTCTGGTGCCAGGCAACACAGAACATACTCATATTGTGACATGTTCTCTGACTCTGCACTTGAATGTCACAACATCAGTAAGTAGGCATAGTAAGAGTAGGAAGAGTTCTAGAAGCCATTCCTATATTGGGATGGCTAAAAACAACTGCACATAGAAATGACTTTGCTTCACACAAATATATCTCATGAAAGCCAGTCTAAATATATTCCTAAATCAGCTTTATTTTAACAGTCATTCTACTGGCCCCTGACATCTGGGAGGAGTGAAAAGATACTTGTTTTAACCAATACAATTTAAATACTTTATTTTGAAAAATGTTGAAAAACATCAGGAGATATATCTGATAAAGGACTTTATCCAAAATATATGAAGAACTCTTAAAACTCAACAACAAGAAAATGGACAACCTGATTTAAAAATAGGGAAAAGGCCTGAAGAGACACCTTGCCAAAGAAGTTATACAGATGGCAAATGAGCATATGAAAAGATGTTTTACATCCTAGGTCATTGGGGAACTGCAAAGGAAACAACAATGGGATACCACTAAACACCTACTAGAATGGCCAAAATCCAAAACATTGACAACACCAAGTGCTGACGAGGATGTGGAGCAACAAGAACTCACATTCATTGCTGGTGAGAATGCAAAACAGTTTAGCCACTTTGGCAGTTTCTTAAAAAAGCTAAACATGGCTGGGTGCAGTGGCTCACGCCTGTAATCCCAGGCACTTTGGAAGGCCAAGGTGAGCGGATCATGAGGTCAAGAGATTGAGACCATCCTGGCCAACATGGTGAAACCCCATCTCTACTAAAAATACAAAAATTAGCTGGGCATGGTGGCGTGTGCCTGTAATCTCAGCTACTTGGGAGGCTGAGGCAGGAGAATCGCTTGAACCCGGGAGGCAGAGGTTGTGGTAAGCCAAGATCGCGCCACTGCACTCCAGCTGGGCAAGAGAGCGAGACTCTGTCTCAAAAAAGGAAAAAAAAAAAAAAAAAAGCTAAACATACTTTTACCGTACAATCCAGAAATCACACTCCTTGATATTCACCCTAGTGAACTGACAACTTATATCCACAAAAGCCTGAACACGGATGTGTAGGCAGCTTTATTCATAACTGCCCAGACTTGGAAACAACCAACTACGTTCAGTATATAAGTGGATAAACTATAGTATATCCAGACAATGGCATATGATTCAGCCCTGAAAGAAATGAGTTATGCAGCCATGAAACGTCATGGTGGAAAGTTAAATGCATATTACTATATGAAATAAGCCAATCTGCAAAGGCTATGTACTGCGTGAATCCAACTGTATGACACTCTGAACAAAGCAAAACTATGGAAACAGTAAAAGGTCAGTAGTTTCTAGGGGTTAAGAGAGAGAGAGGAATGAACAGGCAGAGCACAGGCAATATGTTTAGGGTAGAGAAACTATTCTGTATGACACTACAATGGTAGATACATGTCATACATCTGTGCAAACCTACAGAATGGCAACAGCAAGAGTGACACCCTAATGTAAACTATGGACTCAGGTGATGATGTGTCCATGTATGTCCCTCAATTGTAACAAATGTGGGGAGCATGTTGTTGATAAAGGGAGGCTGTGCAAGTGTGGGGGACAGGGTTGTGGGAGATCTGTATCTTCCTATCAATTTCTCTGGGAACCTAAAACTACTCTACAAATAAAGTTTATTAAAACAAATTTTTTTTTAAATACCATGACCTCATGTACATATTGCTAGGGCTCCTCCCAGGGCTCTGGGAGGGGTCTGTGCATGTGAGGTCCAGAGCTTAAATGTCATTTGGTTATTTTTTGAGAACAAGTATAATTGAGTCAAACAGGTCTGGGAACCAAGAAGATTGATATTTGGTTAATATGCACCTAAAGATGAAAGAGAACCTACACATTTCTCTTTCATCTTGAGGTACATATTTACCAAAGTGTGCAACAAGCTTTGCACAACAGTTAGTCTGCTTGCAGAGGGGGACAGAGAAGGCCAGCTCTTCATTGAGCAGAGGATAGTAAAGAGAGTTTCTACTGTAATTGCCAATATTTGTTGAGCTTCTACTACATATCAGACAGTGTGCTAAGTGTTTTATAGAAAAACTTCATGATAGCCATATTCTTATTTCCAATTTAGAGATTTAAAAAACTGAAAAATGAAATGAGTTACTAGAGGTCTTACAGATACAAAGAAGCTGAGATCTAAATGAAGGTGTGCCTGGCTCCATGGAGTCATGCTGCCTTAATCCAGGGCTTCAGCAATACATTTAACCATCTATCTTTTTGATATTACGATGTAACGGTGTAATAGCACCAGCCTTGATGTCTTCCCTGAGGTTGTGCATGTCAAAATTAAAATGAGATCATGGAACAACAGCACCTTTTAACTGTGAGATGCTGCATGTGATTTTCAGGATCCAGGGAGAATAGAGAAATCACTAAAGGTCTTTTGAACAGAACGAGTTTAATACAGGGAATGGACTACCTAAATCATGGAAGGGCTGAGAAGCCAACAGGAAAGGCTGAAGCAAACCCAAGGACAGCAAGAATAAGGATTCCCCCTTGGGCTGGAGGGACAAGAAGAGAAAGTGATTTTGCCAGAGTCAGAAGCTGGGGTATCCAGTAGGTGCCACCACCGTGGCAGGGGCTGCCCACACAGTTGAGATAATGGAAGGAAGGGCTATCCGAAAGGAGATAAACACAGGGAGAAAAGACAGCAACTGCTGGTAATGCCCCAGAAGCAGAGAGAGGGGGTAGAAATGCCCTGGCTTCTCCCCCTTGCCCCACCCTCCAGCATTTTTCCAACCCTTTACAGGAGCCTGGAAAACATAGTTCCCTATGATGAACAACAGAGCACAGCATGGAAAGTACAGGACGTGGATTGAAAGCAAACTTGCTATTAGCCACACCACACATACACAAGATACTACTATTATCAGAGAGACCTACAGGCTCCTGATTGACAGAGGAGGGAGGCTAGACATGGGATTCTAAAATAACACTCCATTTCTCCCTTCCCACTTGCCTAGAACAAATAGGTAAAAATAAAGTGAAAAAACTCAACCAGAGGTTTCTACATTTCTGAATAAAATCTTGCCTGTACAGAACAGTTGGGGTGGAAGAGTTGCTAAGAAAAAGGGGGATGGGCAGATTCTACATTTTACTCTGCCTGCAAGCTGAAAAAAATAGCAGTCCAAGGGCAGGGTTTATTTCCATCATAAAAATAGAGGGAGGCCTCGGGACTGATGGAACTGACCTGCCCCTTCATCAGGGGCCTCTGGTGAGGAGGCGCATAGGAGCTCAACCCCAGAGACCAAGAATGACAGCGTCCCTCCGGCACCCCTGATCCATGAGAAACTGACAGCCCTCCTGTCCAGCAGTGAGCTGGCCAGCAGCTGCTGTGCGGCTATATCCTGCTGGAGGGTGTTGATGAGAGGGAAAAAACAGCCCCAGCCAGAAGCCACCCATCCCATTTCTCTCTTCATTGATGCCCTCCCCCCTGGATTCTGTCTTGAGAGGCAAATGCAGTTCCAGAGAAGCACTCTTGGCCTCATGATTTCTGAGCATCATTTCTCCATCAGGCCTGGTATTTGCAGATGGCTCCTAAGTCTAGGACTATCTATCCCCATTTGCTGTCGGAGCCCTGAGCACCTAAAAGTTTAAGGCATAGGCTACATCCAGCTCCTTTGGGGTATGTGTTCTCACTCCCTAAGGACTGGAACACTCCTACAACTCCTTTTTGTCAGGGTAGCACTGCCTCACCTCTCAGATCTCAGTAAATATCACTTCCTCGGGTGACTCCCCCTCTGACCACCCTCCTAACAAAAGTCATCTATGCTTCATAGCACTCTGTACTTGCCTTACTTATTACACTCTATTGTTACTACTCATGTAATTACTTAGACCAGGAGTTGGCAAACTACAACTAGCAGGCCAATCCAATCTACTGCAAGTTTGTGCAAATAAAGTTTTATTGGAACACAAGCATGTTCATTTATTTACATATTGTCTATGACTGCTTCTACACTACAATGATGGAGTTAAGTAGTTGCAACGAAGACCTCATGGCTGGCAGAAACTAAAGTATTTACTATCCGACCCTTTAAGCAAAGCTTTGCTAACCCCCAACCGCAGTTATAAAAAGTTTCTTGATCATACATCCCTGTGAGCAAAATATTTTTATTACTCTCCCTCCTAAAACAGTATGTGGATATGTATTTTAATTATATTTTTAAACTATATGTATTTTAATTGTATGTTTAAATTATATACATGCACTACTTAGTAATACTCCTCATACAGTATGAAACACAATAGAAAATTTTTAAGATTGAATTAAATATATATATGGAAGCACTAATATTTTCTCCCTAGGCTCAAGCATCATTGGTCCAAGATGGTGCCTAAAGCATAGGGGGGGCCTTAAAAATGTTTATTAGCTTAATAAAAGCCCTCTCTGAGGCTGCAGATCTTCCTAAACTGAATGAGCAACTCTCTTGTGCCTTTGCAAGCCCTATAGATTAAATTAGAGCCGTCAAGCATAGGAATCCTCTCAAGACTGAGATGTCTCGTTGGGTTTTCCCACAGTGTCCATTGCCCTGTGAGCTCTGTGAAGGCGGGGATTCTTTGTCTCTTGTGTCCACTGTCATAAACCCAACATGTAGACAATGCCTAGAACATAGTAAGAATCTAATAAATACGTGCTGTCAGAAGGAATGAATGAAAAAACATACCTCCCACACCAGAAAATAACTGACATTTTCTCCCATTTCTACCTTCTTCCTGAAAGACCCTCAGGTCAATAAGTACTTTGTTTTTGCATTGTAAATCTTTTTTTTTTTTTTTTTTTTAAATTAAAGGTAGGGTTGGGAATGGTAGCCTGTAATCCTAGCACTTTGGGAGGCCAAGGTGGACGGATCACTTGAGGTTGGGAATTTGAGACAAGCCTGGCCTGGTCAACATGGTGAAACCCCGCCTCTACTAAAAATATAAAAATTAGCTGGGCATGGTGGCACATGCCTGTAGTCCCAGCTACTCAGGAGGCTGAGGCAGGAGAATCACTTTAACCCAGGAGGCAAAGGTTGCAGTGAACCAAGATCACACCACTGCAATCCAGCCTTTTTTTTTTAGAAAGAAAGAAAGAAAAGAAAGAAAGAAAGGAAGAGAAAGAAAGAAAGAGTTAAAGACTGTATATATCCCCCCACCATGTCTTTTTTTCTTTTTATTTGTTTTTAATAATTTCAACTTTTATTTTAGATTCAGGGGGGTACATGTACAGGTTTGTTACATGGGTATATTGCATGACGCTGAGGTTTAGGATACAAATGATCCTATCACCCAAGTAGCAAAGCACAGTACACGACAGTTATGTTTTCAACCCTTGCCTCCTCCCTCCTTCCCACCTCTAGTAGTGCCCAGTGTCTATTGTTGCCGTCTTTATGTCCATGAGTACTCAATGTTTAGCTCCCACTTATAAGTGAGAACATGCTGTCTGTGGCTTTCTGTCTCCTGTGTTAATTCACTTAGGATAATGGCCTCCAGCTGTATCCATGTTGCTGCAAAGAACGTGGTTTCATTCTTTGTCATGGCTGCATGGTATTCCATGATGTATATGTGCCACATTTTCTTTATCCAAACCACTATTGATGGGCACCTTGGTTGATCCTGGTTTTGTTATTTTGAATAGTGCTGCAGTGAACATATGAGTGCAGGTCTTTTTGGTAGAATTATTTATTTTCTTTTGTATATATACCCAGTAATGGGATTGCTGGGTCAAAACTATCAACAGAATAAACAGACAACCCACAGCATGGGAGAAAATATTTATGAACAATGTATTCAACAAAACTCTAATATCAAGAATCTGTAAGAAACTTAAACAATTTAACAGCAAAAACCAAATAATCCCATTAAAAAGTGGGCACAAGACACGCACAAACGCTTCTCACGATAACACATACAAATGGCCAATAACCATATGAAAAAGTGCTCAACATCACTAATCATCAGAGAAATGCAAATCAAAACCACAATGAAATATCATCTCACACCCATCAGAACGGCTAGTATTAAAAAGTCAAAGCACGGATGTTTGTCAGGCTGCAGAGAAAAGGAAATGCTTATACACCGTTGGTGGGAATGTAAATTAGCTCAGCCACTATGGAAAGCAGTTAGGAGATTTCCTTCATATCTGTTATGTCAGCCTCACTTTCTGGTCTATCCTACAAGCTGGGTGCAGGCCTCTCTTAAAGCTGTCACCCACAGGGCCAACTATCTACTGTGCCTCTATACTTTGTATGTTTCCCAGGCACAGCAGACTCAAAGAGTCTGACACACGCCATTGTCTCATTCAAATACTTCTCTCCCACCCTGTCGCAGAGACCAGGCCAACAGATCCAGCTCAAGTTGAAAACCTGGGGGCTCCCCATGATTTCCTCTCCCACTTCACTGCACCAGTGCCCTTCTAGGTCAGCCTCCCAATAATTACCTTCTCGACGCTGTGGACTCCACCTCTAGGTCTCTCTCATCCAAATTCTCCTCTGCTTCCCATGCCCACTGCCCAAGTCTAAGCCAATCCTCTTCCTCCTAGATTCCTGCAACAGCTGCATCACTAGTTTCCTGGCCTCTCCTCTCCTACTAACAAATCTTTTCCCTCACGGAGAAAATCCCGGGGATCCTTCTAACAGGCACATCTGAAATGAAATTTTCACTCCCTTTCATGTCTCTCTATTGGCTTCAGGACAGCATCCAAACTTCTTAGAGTTATGGGATAAGCCTTGGTGACCCTGGTTTCTGCTCACCCTGCAAAGCCGCAGATGCTTAAGGTATAAGAAACTAGAATTGGAAAACTGACATCTGCCACATGACTGCATCACACTGAGTACTGTGCTGGGTGCTTCATGCTTATTCCCATCCTGACATGTCCCCTATAAATTGATCTATAAGTTTACCTATCAACCCTAGGTTAGTCTCAGGCTTATAGCATTTTTCTTATTGTTTAATACGTTTATTTCAGAAAATAGAATGTCAACCATGTCTGTTCCATTAAAGGTCCAAATAAATTTCCTTTTAATCAATCACAATTTTTGTTTCTTAATCAGCAGAGTGTGAGCCATTTGTTCTATGCCCACTACCTTCTGGGTGTTTTATCTTTAAGGTATTTTAACCTGTATCAGCCGATAGTACCCATAAGTAAAACTGCATGATTTTAAAAACCATACTGAACTCCTTAGAATTAGGTTTGGTCGCATGTGATGAAAACCCCCAAATATTAGTTTAAGAAAACTAGCAGTTCATGTCTGTCTCTCCTAAAATAAGTCCAGAGACAAGCAGTCCAGTGTGATATGGCAGTTTAATAATCAGAGGAGACCCAAGCTGCTTTCCTCTTGTTGCACCACCTTTCTTAACTTCCTGCCTCTTAGTCCAAAATAGTTGTTGGGCTCTGGCCTCTATGTCTGTATTCCAACCATATGGAGGAGCAACAGAAGAAGCAAAGGGTTTGTTCCAACTGTCTTTTTAAGGACATTAACCATACGACAACCCACTTAAATTTTAATGGGCAGAGCATACCCACACTTTGCTGGAAAGAAGGCTGGGAAGTGTCTTTATTCCAGCTTCCGTTGCCCAGCTAAAGATGGAGGTTCTATTAGTAAGAAGGAAAGAGCAAATGGGCATGGCCCAATGGTCATGAACACCAATCCACAGGTGGTCAGCTATCCCACATTGCTCTGAGCCAGGATATCTCAATGACCATTACACAAAACAAATAGAGACCAAATTTAAGTTAAAGATTGCACAATGCACAATCAGGCAACTCTATTTATTCATCTATTCACTCGTTCACTCATTCAACAAATATTTATGTAGCATCTGTTTTAAGCTGGGCACAGGGCAAGATACAAGAACTGAAAAAGATATGAAGCAAGAAATGAGTTGTCCTGCTTGATCCCCCACAGCGGTAATGAGAACGCCGTGATAAAGGGGTTGGTGTATAAACTATAAACGGATGACCTTATTGGAGCCTGAATGTTGGTCCTCTAGAGCAATGCCTTTGCTTTAGCATGCAGGTTTGACTACTTTTTTTCTTATATAAATAAACCCTCAAAGGACAAAAAGGAGTTTCTAATCTCAAGAAAATGAGTGTATGTATACTTTAGAAGTAAAAAAATAAAAGGCAATTTCAATGAAAAAAAAATAAAGAAAATACTGAATTATTCACAAGCTTGCTCTTTAGGTTATTTAAAATGAAACAATGTATCACATAATGAATAAGTATCATTACATGTATCATTATGTATCACAAGAAAGCACCAAGAATATAACAGTACAGACCAAGGGTTCCGGTAAAGCCTGCTTGCATCACAAATGTGAGGTTGCAGAACTCTTCCCGGGTCTTCAGACTGGGCCACCTAGAGCTCATCTTGCCGAGTAAACTTCAGAGTGTGGCCCGCTCTGCCCCCTCCCCGAGTCATGTCCAAGGTCAGAATCCAGCCAGGGGCCTCAAACAGGCAGAAATATTTATGCCAACTCCAGAATACCAAACCTAAGAGACAGAGCTGATGCCATTTGAAAGGAATTGGGGCAGAATCTCTGGAGATTAAGAAAATGACAGTGACCAAATTGCAAAGGGGAAGGGGGTGAGAATAAGTGGAGATTAAAGCAGCTGGGCCATTTGTTACTTTGATTTATGCCTTTTTTTTATTTTAAAGGGAATTAAAGAAGATGAATTAAGACTTCATTAGATCCCGACAACTTCAGCAATATTAATCCATCTTCCATTTGCATTAAGACTCACAATCTCTCCGATCTCTCCGGGGCTAGGGTGATGGAAAGAGAAACCTATGGATGTGTTTCTGTCTTCCCCACCCTGCACCCTCTACCTCTCCCCTCTGGTCACTTTCCCTTTCATGTCTTTGTTTGACATCTAGGAAAGAATCATGAGGTGTTGAGTATCATTAACTTCCAAACACCTATGAAATCAGTAGGAAAGTGCAAACATTGCGAACCCGACCGTCTCTGCAAATGATCTATCCTAAAGTCCTCCCCTTTGGAGATGAAAAGAAATAGCTTGGCAGACTGACAGTCTCGGGGAGAGAGGCCCGAATGAACAGGCAGGGGACATGCAGAATAAATGAAAATATGATTGACTTCTTACCTCAGTCCAGCTCACACATGGTTCTGAGCATTTAATAAACAGGTTGACACTCCAAGTTCCCCTCATTAGGTGAATGTGGAGACCCGGGACTGTCATAAATCAGAAGGGCAGGTTATCAAAGCTTGTGATCTTTAACTGTGTCAGGGCGCCCTCCTGTCTGCTGAAATGGAGGCAGCAACCTGCAAGCTGCAAAGAATTAGCCACTGTACCACGATTTAATACATATGCACCCAGGAGGAGGCAGGAGGCTGGCACTACAGGCAGTTTTCCAGGTACCCAACACATGTGGCTTGCCCTTGGGCATAGTTTACCTGGTGCTGCATGGTACCTGGAGGATAAGGGTGAGGGATGACCCTGTGATGGACCAAGAAATAGACCTGTGTTTAGTTAGACTAGGATTAATTGAGGAAAAATTGCTATGAAGTATTAGAATTCCCAAGCCAGAATGGGCTTTGGGAAAATCCTCTCATCTTGTGATTTCCCAGCCTAACTTCACATCAGAATGTAATAGGGCTGGGCGCCATGGTGGCTTACGCTTATAATCCCAGCACTTTGAGAGGCCGAGATAGGTGGATCACCTGAGGTCAGGAGTTCAAGACCATCCTGGCCAACATGGTAAAACCCTGTCGTCTCTACTAAAAGTACAAAAATTAGTCAGGTGTGGTGGCAGGTGCCTGTAATCCCAGCTGCTCAGGAGGCCAAGGCAGGAGAACCGCTTGAACCCAGGAAGCAGAGGCTGCAGTGAGCCCAGATTGCACCACTGTACTCCAGCCTGAGCAACAGAGCAAGACTCTGTCTTAAAAAAAAAAAAAATCAAATGGAAAACTGGTAATTACTAATAAGGTTAAACAGACTTCTACCCTATGACCGTGAAATTACATCTCATGAGAAATTAGGGCATATGTCCACATAAATACTTGTATATGAACATTCACAGCAACTTCATTTATTAGAGCTTCAAACTGGAAATAGCCCAAATATCCCCCCTACAGGAAAATGAATAAACACACAGTGGCACATCCATGCAATGGAATGCCATTCAGCAATAAAAAAGAAGTGGGCACTGCTGATACATGTAACAACATGAATGAATCCCATGGACCTGATGTTAAATGAAAGAATCTAGGGTCAGGAAAGTGCATGCTGTGTGATTCTGTTTACATGAAATTCAAAGACAGACAAGGCTAATCTTGCCTGACAATAAAAGTCAGGACAATACCAGGACAGAGGGGCAGGATTTGGGGCACAAGGAAACTTTCTGGGGAGGTGGAAATGATCTACATCTGAATCTGGATCATGGGTACAGGAGTGAATACATTTGTAAAAATTCATCAACTGGTACATTTAATATTTGCATATCTTACTATATATATATAAATCATATCCCAGTAAAGTAAAACAATGAAAAGTAAAGTAAAATCAATGAAACAAATAAGTGAAAACAAATAAATACAGAGTCTAGAGCCTTTGCATATGCTGTTCCCTTGGCTTGGAATATCCTGTCCCCACTCCCTAATATTTAAGGCTAGCCCCATACTATCATTCAGGTCTTAGCTTAACTCTCACCTCCACAGTGAGCTCCGCCATTCATTGCTGCATCATTTGGGTTTTGGGCTTGTTTTCATACTCCTAATCATGCTCAGAAATTTTCTTGGGTGTATCTCTGCCTCTCCATCCACCCGTTACCAATAGGCTGTGAGTGTTTAAGCGCAGGGGTCTTATTGATTGTGTTCACCGACTGTGCTGTGTCTCCATTCACTGCACTGCACCTGCTGTCCACCAGTCTCCACCTACTCTCAGCCTCAGAGTCGCCTTGTTAGCATGCAGCAGTGCACTCCCTGGACTTCTGACTTCTGGGTGAGTCTTGCCCAGTGAGAAATCCCAGCAGGAAATAGAAAGGAAAGAAGAGTGGGAGAATGGGGTGACACATCCTTCTCTGTGGCATCCCCCACAAACTGCACCTCTATATCAGTGGTTCTCAGTCAAGTGTAATGTTGCCCCCCCAACGGATATTTGGTGATGTCTGGAGAAACATTTGGTTGCCACAACTAGAGGTGATAGTACTACTGGAAGCTGGTGGGTAGAGGCCAGGGATGCTGTCAAACACACTACAATGCAAAGGACAGCCCCCACGACGAAGAATTACCCAAACCCAAATGTCAACAGTGCCAAGTTTAAGAAACTCTGCTCTCAGTGAAGGTCAAGGCTCTTCTAAGGAGGCGTCTTCATAACCCTCTCCTTCTAGGGTCAGATGAACGTTCCCCCCTGAACAATCCTTCAGGTCCAGAGATTGTAAAAGCCCCACAGTTGCGATCCTTGCTGCTTCCCCTATATCCTGCACACCTTCGTATTAGCCCCTCTGTGAAAACTCCTGTAATTACCCTAATTGGAGTGCACTATTCTATTTCCTGATGGAATGCTCACAAGCAGGCCATTTCCTCTCCAGCAGCTACATGCTTAGTAAATATAAATAAATATTTATTTAAGTAATTAATGGATAAGATTCTCCTAGAAGATCTGGATTTAAATGTCAAAGATAAATCTTAGAACTTACATATTTTTACAGCTTTATTGAAGTATAATTGATACAGAAAACAACTGCACATACTTAATGTATACAATTTGATGGGTTTGGGCATGTGTCTACAGCCATGACATCATCACCACAATCAAGGTAATAAGCATATTTATCACCTCCAATAGTTTCCTTGTGTCCCTTTACAGTGTGTGTGTGTGGGGTGTGTGTGTGTGTGTGTGTGTGTGTGTGTGTATCAAGAACACTTAACATGAAATTCATCCTCTTAAAACAAATTTTTAAGTGCACACCATATCATTAACTATACATTAACTGTTGTACAGCATATCCCTAGAACTTATTCATCTTGCGTAACTGCAACTCTATACTCATTCAACAAAATTCTCCATTTTCCCCTCCCATTCTGTGGCAACCACCATTCTATCTCTGCTTCTGTAAGTCAGACTATTTTAAATACTTCTTATAAGTGGAATCATGCCATATTTGTCCTTCTGTGACCAGAACTTAACATTTTTTAAAAGATTCCCCAGGTGATTCTAGAACAAGACCCACATATGTGCATGGGGAAACTGAGGCCCAGAGAGGGGAAAGTACTTTTTCAGGGTCATGCCCTTGTGAGAAGCAGGCTGGGTCAGAAAGCACTCATTCTTGACATTGATCATTAATTCCATTACCTTTTGCTGCTTTCTCTCAAATTATTTTCTCCATACATAACTGATGCTTTTAGATATAATGCATATTCCAAAGTTCATGCCTCCTGCATTTTAAAGAAGAACATTCAATCTGTGCGATTCTAATCCATTCACTCACACACAGCTCTGACTGTCCTGGCCTGGAGGGGCAGCCCCACAGAGGGGCCAAGGGCCTGAGGACAACAGATATTTCTGCTTCAGTCCCAGGTTCTGCCACATCCAAGCTCCCAAGTTCCATGACCTAGTAAGACTCAGCTCCCTTGTCTGGAAATTGAAGATGATAGTGCTTACCTCTTAGATTTGTTCAAAGGCCTCCATGAGATGATGGCTATAAAGTGTGTGGCACAGTGCTGGGCATGTAGTGAGGTCTCAGAGAGTGGTGGTTATGGCTAAGATGCCCTCCAAGTACAATTTCCTCTGCATTTTGTCTGCTAGAATCCTTGAAATGTACGATATGACTAGGCAAGATATCTTGAATCCCCAAAAATAATAGATTCTGCTTGCATTTCTCTATATATTCTTAGCTAAATTGTGGACCAGATAGAAGCCAGTTCCAAGCCACTAAGACCCAGACTGTAGATCTAAATTGCTGACAGTAGATTTAAACTTGCCAATGAAAAACTTCACATTCCTGTGTAAGCTTAAGAGAACAAAGCTTCCTCTAGGTTTTTTAAAAGAGTGGAATTAGGATCTCATGTCTTTGTCTTTCCTCTTTACACCCAGATTAAAGTCTTTAATACTAAGGGAACTTTCTGATTTTCCACTTAGAAAGAATGAGTTCTATAAGTCAGGATATTTTAAATACCTCTTATAAGTGAAATCATGCCATATTTGTCCTTCTGTGACCAGAACTTACATTTTTTAAAAGATTCCCAAGGTGATCTTTTAAAAGAGTCCCCAGATGGGCTGGGCACAGTGGCTCATGCCTATAACCCCAACAATTTGGGAGGCCAAGGTGGGTAAATCACTTGAGCCCAGGAGTTGAGACCAACCTGGGCAACATAGTGAGACCTCATCTCTACAAAAAATACAAAAAATTAGCCGAGCATGATGGTGCATACCTGTGGTCCAAGCTACTCACCCAGGAGGCTGAGGTGGGAAGATCACTTAAGCCTGGGAGGCAGAGGCTGCAGTGAACTATGATTGTGCCACTACACTCCAGCCTGGATGACACAGTGAGACCCTATCTCCAAAAATAAAAACTAAAAAAAGAATAAATTAGTTGAGAATGGAAGAGGCAAGAAGATTCATGTCTCTCTTCCTCCATAACTTGCAGACCTGAACATTGATTAGCCTGAGAACAAAACTGTTTGCTTCTAGCATGGCTTATAAGGCAGACTCAAGAAAGGTGTAAAGAGATGGAGAGAATAAGGGCATTTTCTCTTTAGTAGAGACTTTAAATGCAATGGCTCCAGTATGTCCTCAGTATATTCTGAGACGTGGGCTCTTCGCCTGTAAAATGGGGCCATACAACACCTACCTCATGATGCTGCTGTAAAAATTGGCTGCTACCAACAGTGTAAAAGCATTCCTATTTCTCCACATCCTCTCCAGCATCTGTTGTTTCCTGACTTTTTAAGGATCACCATTCTAACTGGTGTGAGATGGTATCTCATTGTGGTTGTGATTTGCATTTCTCTAATGACCAGTGATGATGAGCTTTTCTTCATGTGTTTGCTACCTGCATACATGTCTTCTTTTGAGAAGTGTCTGTTCATACTCTTCACCCACTTTTTGATGGGGTTGTTTTTTCTTGTAAATTTGTTGAAGTTCCTTGTAGATTCTGGATATTACCACCATGGCACGTATATACCTATGTAACAAACCTGCACATTCTGCACATGTATCCCAGATCTTAAAGTATAATTTAAAAAAAGAAAAAATTGACTGCTACACACAATTGTAGTATTACTTACTATCCACAAGTTCACATGCTGCCTTTTATAGTTAACACTCTCGTGATTGCCCCTCAGAAAAATTGATATAATGTTTTTCTTCAAATTATATAGTCAATATTGCTTTAGAAAATGTGAGCAGTGTTTCTAAGAATATTGAAGAAAGTAAAAGGTACCTGAAACCCCAGCATCCTAAAATAGTTACCATTAACATTTAGGGAATGGCTTTTCTCGCATCTCTTTATGCATTTATCCAACCCTGTGTTTGGATGAGCTGTACGCTTGTGGAATTTGATCCCAGCTAGGGCACTTTGGATTCATGACTTGGATAAGTTATTTAATCTTTCTGGGCCTTGGTGCCTTCATCTATAAAATAGTACATTCACTTCCTGGGGCCGCTGTAAGAAATTGCCACACACCGCATGGCTTACAACAACAGAAATCTATTCTCTTTCAGTCCCAAAGGCCAGAAGTCCTAAATCAAGGTGAAACTAGGGGCTCTTCCAGAGGAGAAGGCTCCAGAGGCTCTGAAGGAGGATCCATTTTGCACCTCTCTCCTAGCTTCTTGTGACTGCTGGCAACCCCTCACGCTCCTTAGCTTCTAGACACATCACTCCAGTTTCAGCCTCCATCTTCACATGGCCTTCACCTCCATGTCTGTGTCTTCTCTTCTCATAAGGAACTCATATTGGATTTAGGGCTCATTAGGATAATCCAGGATGATCTCATCTCAAGATCCCTAACTTAATTACATCTGCAAAGACTCTTTAGAATAAGCAAACATTCACAGTTTCCGGGTGGATGTATCTTTTTTGCAAGAGGTGGGGGGCACCATTTGCCCTCCTGCAAATGGAGATAAGAATAGTTGCCTTCAACAGTTACTTTGATAAACAAGTTGGATGGGATAATGCATATGCAATTCCTGGCATATGATTAATGATCAATAAATGTTGTGTATTAATAATCTTATCTGAAGGAGGTCATTGCTCCTTCAGCTCCTTTCTGAAGGAATGAAGTAAGATATAAATAAACAAACACAAATGAATAATTTTGAAGTTCAGATGGCTGCCAAAAATGTGGTTTTCTTGGTTCTGTGTGAGCTTTCTCTAGTGTTTTAAAGTGGAGAGTTTTTATATACGTATGCTCTAATTTTTTTCTATAAATGTCCTTTAGTTTCTCTCTTCATTCTGGCTTTTGTTCCTCCTGTCATAGCTCAGTGGGTTGGCCATTTTACCCAGAAAAAAAACCAAAGCCTCAGAAGGTATAATACATTCAATCAAATCAATTAGATGAATTATGTTTTACTTAGAATGAAAAACCTACCATTCATTTCAACATGTAGCTTTTCATGCTTTCATGACATTGAGGTTAAATAGAAATTCTTTACAGCTTCGTTATTTCAAAACATAGGGTTGTTCTGATTTTTTTAAACCTGATAAATGAAAATCAAGACTTATGAAAGAGCAAAGAAAAAGAAAGCAACTGCTCACAGATTTGTCCTTGACCACAAGATGTTCCTATTGCCTTTTTGATGACTTGGCTTACAAAAAGTGAGTAATAATAGAGTGAGAAAAGTAATTGAGAGTCCAGAGAAGTGAGTTTTTTTCTGGGATATATTACTCTCTACCAGTGCAGCATCTGTTGGCAGTGACCTCTCTGTCCCTCAGTTTCCCTCCTATAGAATGAGGGAGGGTTGGAAGAGATTACCACTGAAGTCTTTTCAGCTCTGACTTTGTAGAGCTATAATTCAAATGTTAACATTGTTCAATTTAAAAGTTAACTTGAATCCCTTCACCAGTGGCTGAAAGAGCATTAGAATTGAGTTCAGTAAGTTTTCTGCACTCAAAACTCATACTGGCATTTGTTGACTTGGAAACTTCCAGATCTTTTGATCTAAGAACAGGGCATTCTGGAGTAGGCAACCATCTCACAGAGGAAGCTGAATAACAGTCTCAAGATAACACATTCGGACTTGTCCCAAGGCTGTGTGTCCACTTGTCCAATGGCAGAACCCGAGGTGAAAATCCAAGGGGAAAATAGCAAGAAGGACATTCGTGGATAGAAGGAGATTTGGCTTTCCACATGAAGGAGGAATAGCTCAGGCAAGGACTGGATTTTACAATTCCTTGTGCCTCCCAACAAGTTTTATAACAGAACAGTTTTTGGTGAGCACTCAACTGACTCACTGACTGCCAGTTGTTCAGGAAGGGTAGAGGAGCAGAGGGGACAGGGTATCTCCTGGAGAGCTTGGGTCACCAAAGAAAGCTTCATGAACTCAGGGGGCAGGAAAAATGTGGAGAGGAGATGGCTCCATTGTGGATCTGCCTGCCTGGCACCCACACCCTCTTACCCTACAATCAGCCATCGACCTCATTCATTCTGGGCCTTTGTTTCATCACTCTTGTCATCTTCAGCATCCTCTTCTTCCTCTTCTCTTCCTTCCCTTATCCCCTTCTCCTCCTCGTCCTCTCTTCTTCCTCCTCCTCCCCTCCTCTTTCTCCTTCTTCCTCCTCCTCCTTGTCTCCTCCTCATTCTTCTTCCCCTTCCTCCCCTTCCTTTTCTCATTGGATCCCTGCAATCATCTGTGATAGATATAAGCACTGCCCAACCATATGTCTGGTTCTCCTTCAGCCCTTAGGGCAACTGCACAACCCGATACCATCTGCATCTGTGTTGAGCCATGTGACTAATTCTAGCCAATATAGTGTGAGTTAAAATTATGCCTGTCAAGGAAGCAGCCACCAGAGTAGCCCTGTTAAAACATTAAGGGAGATCCTATGATGCTTCTGTTCAAAATAAAAAAATGATTTCTTTTCCTCTCAGAGAACAGCAAAGCCTTGACAATGGCCACAAAAGCCTCCATGCTGCAGAGTGAACACTTCTTTTATCTCCCATCTCCCCCTCTGGGCACTGTCCTCCAGATTCCCGCACTCCAGTCATACTCATTCCCTGGTTCTGACACTCCGATGCATACTCAGGGTATTTCCACTGGCTGTTGTCTCCTTCTGGGATGTTCTTCCTCCATAAACAAATGGCTTATTCCTTGCCTCCTTCAAGTCTTTGTCAGATGTCACCTTCTCAATAAGGACTTCCCCAATCACACCATTTAAATTACAGCAATCTCCCATCCCCATCCCACCACTGAGGTTCAACTCACCTTCACCGACTATCTATGTATTGGCCACCAACAGACTATAAATTGCCTACTTAGTATTACATAGTTCACGGTTTATGGTCTGTCTCCCTCCCTATAGAACTGTTCCCCCTATATAACAGTTACTCTTGCTCCCCCATAGAACAGTATCTGCAGACATTGCTAAATATCTTGGAGGCAAAAAGAGTAATTTTTTGCTCTACTGGCATCTAGTAGGTAGAGGCCAGTGAGGCTGCTAAACACCCTACAATGCACAGGACAGCCCCCACAACAAAAAATTCTCTAGCCCAAAATGTCAGTAGTGCCGAGGTTGATGAATTGTGCTACAGAATGAAGCCTCACAAGGACAGGACTTTTTGATTGATTTTCTATGTATTGCTCTATTTCAGCATCTAGAACAGGACTTGTCACATAGTAATCACTCAATAAATATTTGGGGGATGAATCATCCTTAGAAATGGTTCCCAGAGTGAAGACTTTCAGATTCTGGAGATCTCAAAAACATGCCAAATTCTTTTTAAAATCAGCAGCAGAACAAATACACGGACACTGGTTGGACAGTGGGAAAGACACAGTTCCTTGTTTGTAAAGGAATCATTTCCACCGGAAAGAAAGAAGATGTCCTCCAACAGCCCCACCCGGAACTCGCACATTGTGTTCTAAGTTTAACACATCTTGTGTTCTCTCTGCTGAAACCCTTGGCTCCAACCCATAATATCTCTGAATCCAGGAAACCATTATGACTGGGCAGGGTCAAGGTTGCTCCTATTGTAACCCACTTCCTCCATCAGAGTTTTAAATTTGGAAAACGTTCTTATTGCTATTGTATGGAATGTCAGCTCTCAGATAACCTCAGAATTATTTTTATTTATCTACCATAACCACCCCCCAACACCAAAAAAAAAGGTTTAAAAAAAAAAAACAGAGTGGGAGGGGGCTTTCCTCAGAACATACTGTTAACAGAAAGAATCAGATAAGAGCCAGCTGATATTTTCAGCCTTTAACTGAATAAAGATAAGGAGAAGTCGCTAAATTCCCAGAGGGCCCCCAAAATGAAATTCCAACATAGTTTTTGAGATGGCTGGGATAGGAAAATGATCAGAACCCTAAGAGTATAGCAATTTTAGGTATTTGTAAGCACTTAAAACTTTAAAGGAGGTTGTTCTAATAGTCTAGGACATTTCCGGAACTTAGTGCCCACTTTTTACATAAGAATATGTCCTGGAATTGTAATGAGGACAGCAGAGATATCTCTGGATTTGACCAGGAAAAGAAGAGGATCCTAAGGGAATTTGGGTGATGAGGAAGGCCAAATCTTGGAATTACATACAGTAATTAAATGGCAAGAGGAAGATTGTGTTGGCCAACAGTGTAGAAAGATTGGGCGCCTTGCCATTTTTAAGGAGAAGGCCTGTTAGAGGACAGAGTAGCTGGAAGGTCTTTGAGGCATGTACAAAGTCAGAAAAAAGCATTTCAGTCAGTTCTGCCAATATTCAGAGCCCTTCCTCCATTTAAGGTTCAATGCTAAGTGCTGGCAATACAGACAGGAGATGCCAGAGTGATGCCAGATGCATGGGCTTTGGGTTTTGATGGCTGCTCTACCACTTACATGCTGTGAGCCTGAGAAGCATGCTTAACCTCACTAAGACTTGGTTTCCCCCATCTGAAAACTAGGATGGAAAATAATAGTTACCTCATGTGGCGGTTGTGAGGATGCTGTTTGACAGGGTGTCCAGCATGTTGAAAGTATTGAGTAATAAATATTAGCATTATTAGAAGTAAGAGAAGGTTTTTCTTAAAACGTCCAGATTCTAGTGAGGCAAACATAATCATAATTAAGAGAGCAGCTATCATTTATTGGGCATCTGCTATATGCCAGCTTCTATATTATCTCACTGAATCCCTGCAATCATCTGTGATAGATATAAGCACTGCCCAGTCATATGTCTCGTTCGCCTTCAGCCCTTAGGGCAACTGCACAACCCAATACCCTTTGCCTCTGTGTTGAGCCATGTGACTAATTCTGGCCAATATAGTGTGGGTTAAAATTATGTCTGTCGCTGCCTTGCTGGAACATTTAATTGCCCATGTATGACTCTGACACTCATAATCTTCTCCTTCCCACCATGGCAAGTGCCATTCCAGTTAGTGGGGTCCTGATCACCATTGAGCCCTCGCTGCCCAGCGAGTCACATTTGCCCACTAACATACCCTATACTGGCACCTTTCCCTTCTTTTCTCATTTTCTCACTTCCCTATCCGTACTTCCTGGTGAAATCACTTCTCCCAAAGCTCCCTGTACTCAAATTCCAGTTGCTTTGGGGATTACCCACCCTAAGACAATCATCTTCATCACTGAAGACAGACCTTGAAAATCCCATCTGGAATTATCTAGAGATGAACTAAACTCTCTATCAAGTTTAAAAAAAAAAAAAAAAAAGTGGATGTTGCTCCAACTCCTTAATCTAATTTATCTTGAACTATCTTTTGTCTACGTGAATATTGCTCTTAGTCCTAGAGTGAGGATAACAGAGAAGAGGCCCCTGCTAATGTGCAAAGGACATGTAGCATGAGGAAGAAATAACCCTGTATTGCTTTAAGCCATTGAGATTTAGGGACAGGTCATTACTATAGCATGACTTAGCTTCTCCAGGCCCTTATGCAACCCTATACAATAAGCACCATACTCATCGCCACTCCGCAGGCAGGGGACATAAGCTCAGAAAGGTTAAGTCATCTGCCCACTTTCTAAATCTCATACCTAGTGAGCTCTAGGGGCAGGATTTACACCGATTTCTCTCTGAGTCCAAGTTCACGCCCAAAACTGTTATACCATACAGATAAAAAGATCATTCATTTGTGCTTAAGATTTGTAAATTATGAAACATTAAATACCATGAAGAATTTGTTAACAGTATAGAATGTTAGAAGGCTACCCAAGCAAAACCGTCCCTTCTCCTAAGAAGTGAAAGAGAGGGCTTTAAAAGCACTTTGTTGCCTAAAATAGGCTGTCACCTCTGATATAGATAAAATGACCAAGTATAGCATCCAGAACTGAGACAACACTCAATACACATTACTATGTGGACAACAGGATGGGAGAGAGGGAGGAAACAGGGAGAAACTTTTATTTCTGTTGCCATGTTCCACACTGTCATTAGACAAAGGCAGATGAAGAGAATCTCCGGTTACTGGGGTTGGGCAAGGCTTTATTCTTCATCTCCTTCATCTGTTCAGAATGATTTCATGAGCTAATTAGCCCAGGAGTAGCGCTCAACCAATGATGAATATAAGGTAGATGACAACTGCTCAGGTCTCCTGCCTCTCAACTCAGAGATGGGACAACTCTGAAGGATGTTCTAAATACCATCTCCCAGAAGTCCCTGATGTAGGATTACCAGATTAAGCAAAGAAAAGTACAGCAAGCCAGTTAAAATTAAATTTCAGATAAACAATGATCAAGTTTTAGGATAGGTATGCCCCATGCAATATGTGGGACACACACTAAAAAATTGCTTGTTTATATACATTCAAATTTAACTGGAGCCTTGTGTTTTATCTGCCAACCCAAAATCAGTGGGCTAGAGCCCCAATGCCCTGGGTTGTAACTTGTTTGTTAATACGCCTTTTTCACTTCCTTACTGCCCTACCAGTGATTCCTATAATCATTTCCTGACTAAACTATTGATCCCCAAATTCTAGATGCTTCTAGAAAAACTCATCTTGGGACAGACACCTTAACCCACTAATGGTAGAGGTATGGAAATTTCCCTATCAAAGACTCTCTGAAATTTATCCAGTCAAGAGCTAGGTTCACTGGCAATAATTCCTTAATTATGACATCAAAAGCACAAGCAACAAAACCAAAAATAGACAAGGGTGACTACATCAAACTAAAAAGCTTCTCTACAGCAAAGGAGACAATCAACAGAGTGAAAAGTTAACCTATCAAATGGGAGAAAATATCTGCAAGCCATATATCTAACAAGGGCTTAATATCCAAAATATATAAGGAACTCCTACAACTCGACAGCAAAAAAAACAAAACAATAAATAACCCAATTTAAAAAATGGGCAAGAATCCAGGTGCAGCGGCTCATGCCTGTAATCCCAGCACTTTGGGAGGCTGAGGTGGGTAGATGGCTTGAGGCCAGGAGTTTGAGACCAGCCTGGGCAACATAGTGAAATCCCATCTCTACTAAAATTACAAAATTGGTCCGGTGTGGTGGTGCATGCCTGTAATCCCAGCTACTGGGCAAGCTAAGGCAGAAGAATCGTTTGAACCCAGGAGGTAGAGGTTGCAGTGAGCTGAGATCGTACCACTGCATTCCAGCCTGGAGACTCTCTCTCAAAAAAAAAAAAAAAAAAAAAAAAAAAAAAAAGACAAGGTACCTGAATATAAATTTTGCCAAAGAATACATATAAATGACCAACAGGTATATGTAAATATGCTCAGCATCACTAATCATCTAAGAAATGCAAATTAAAATCACAATGAGACATCACTTCACACCTGTTAAGATGGTCATTATCAAAAATAATAATAACAATTTTAAAAACAAAAAATGTGGAGAAACTGGAACACTTGTGCACTGCCGGTGGGAATGTAAAATGGTGTAGTTGTCATAGAAAATAATATCGAGTTTCCTCAAAAAATTAAAATGGAACTACCATACAATCCAGCAATCCCACTTCTAAATATTTATCCAAAAGGATTGAAAATGGGATCTTAAAGAAATATTTTCACACTCATGTTCACTGCACTATTATTCACAGTAGCACGGAGGCAGAAACTCTATGAATAATTTGATAAAGTGTGGTATATACATACAATGAAGTATCATTCAACCTTAGAAAGAAAATCTGCCATATCCTAAAACATGGATAAAGCTTGAGGACATTATCCTAAGTGAAATAAGTCAGGCCCAGAAGGACAAATGTTTCATTATTCCACTCACATGAAGTATATAAAATAGTCCAACTCGTTGAAGCAGAAAGTAGAATGGTGGATGCCAGGGGCTGAGGTAAGAGGGAAGTGACGAGTTATTGTTCAAAGGGTATAGAGTTCTGGTTATCCAAGATGAAAAAGTTCTAGAGATCTGCTTTACAACAACGTACATTCTTTAGCCATACTATACTGTACACTTAAAATTTGTTAAGAGTGTAGATAATGTAGGGGTTTTTTAAAACCACACTTTAAAAAAGAAAAAAAATGCTAAGCCCATTACAAGGTCACCAAACTGAGTATTGATCAATCTCATAATTTCAACCCATGTTGAAATTTTTCTGTTTCTTGAAAAGTTAGAAAAGGACACTCATGTTGATCTCATCACTGGGTCTCAGGATTTAGAAAATGCTGTTAAGTTTCACTGGGCTCCCTCTTCATCAAGGATGCACAAACTTCTCGTCTTTCAGGGGAATAATTCATTCCCCAGGAGGGGGACACCAATGGGTAGAAGCTTGTGTGAAAGTATGAAAACTGTCTCCCAGCTTCGCTCTAAGTTGGAAGCAAGCTGCGTAATAAAATAAAGCACTAGACTTCCACCCAGCCTTTTCATGATGTTTCATGTTGGCCAGGGACACAAGGCTCTGGTCTACAGAATCGAGGGTGAGACATGGCTTGCTGCTTCCAAACTATGTGACCTGAGCGAGTGACCTCACCTTCAGTTTCCTCATCTGTCAAACAATGACAATAATAACTACCATACAGGACAGTTGGAAGCATTCAGTGACATAATGTAAACAAGGCACTTAACACAACCGATGGACAATCACTAATCACTAATCAGGCTACTAATCATTGTTGGCTATAACTATTATTATCATGCTATCCTGTGGGTGAATATGTTTTACACAACTCTAGGCTTTCATAGCTTATGCATTCTGAGTCCAAGGCAGACACTGGAAGTGATACCTATAATGTGTCAGAGCGTTTAAAATGACTTCTCCTAGCATGAGTTTGTGGCTCTGAGCAATTTGCATAGCATTGTCTTTCAGGAACAAGTTTAAAAGCCAGGAGTAGAAGTGACCACTTTTTAATAGTTCATCTGACAATATTTCCTGAGCCTGTGGTGCAGCAGTGAGTACCTCTTAAAATGGAACATGACTTTCTTACTTTAGTGCAGTCTCCAACCCAGTGCACCATACTTACTCTCCACTTGCCTGTCTGCTGTGAGCATTCTGAATGACTTCTGATCTAATAGTGTTGTATTTTCTTCAACATTTTTAAAGAGGCATGCTTTTCCCCAAATCCTTGAATAATACACATAAGTGATGCTTTGTAGTTTTATGTATCTCTGGCATTCTATATATACCCACTGGGAGTTTGTGTATCTCAGTTTGAAGGCACAGCTAAAGGCAATTTTCTGTGTGCACAATTGACTCTGGTAAGAGACACATGGTACTCTTCCTTCTAGGGAATACAAGGGAATTCCAATTTTCATCAACAGAGAAGAATTCAAGAGACTGTCTTTTCCCAGGTCACTGTAAGACATAGTTTTAAAACTATAAAGCTAATCTTCATCCCCCAAAAATCTAAAATCAGGTGATTTCTAAAATTTCAAATCCATCCTAAAAAGGTATCAACTCTTTGCTATCAGTCCACTCCTAAATGAGGACAAAGTAAAGCTTTCAACTCCCAGTAGCTTTTGTTTTTGATATCCTTTTTTTTTTCTTTAACCCAAATCACATCTTGCTTGGCAAAGATATTTTATTATTTTTTATATTCTTGATTCATAGGTCCTTAATGAAAGCAAAATTCACCCTTACATTGGTCTTGTATGAATTAGGGACCGTGTAAACAGTACTTAACAGTTCTAATTGAAGGTCAGTAAATCCCCAAGAGATTAAATGAATCCTGCAGGGAGCTGTGTAAATCTCCCTCTCTTTTATGGCAGAACAGCCAAGCCCCCAGCCTGCCTTGTGCAAGGCTTAATAAACATGGCATGCATCTAATCAAAACCATTTTGCACCCAAAGAGGTTAGGGGTGTAAATCACAATTACTCTTGGCACTAAACCCTTGGCCCAGAGAGGCCCAATGTTGCCAAATACCATCAGGAGCTAACTTCTAGGACTTAGTTAGCTGTCTGGCATGGGTTTCCTGAGTGTCCAGCCTGCTTCTCAGCGGGAGAATCCAGATGGGAGTATAAAATGTGAAAAGGATAGCGATTTCAACTGACCCTCTTGCTCTCTCTGGTTTCTTTACTCCTTGCCAGTTCTGGCTTGATCAAAAAGAAATTATAAATTCATAGATGTCAATGCCTAGATCTGCCCTTGAAGTGCCATGAATTCATTCATCGTGTCCAGACATGCACCATTTTAAAATAAAATGGTGTAAAGTCTGAAGTACTTAGCTGTAAAAAAAAAAAACCCAAGTGAAGAGCACAGTTAAACTCAGGAATGTCAAGAAGGGGGACCTGAGCCTTTGTACTTCCATCTGAATATCCAAATGAGGACCATGTCAGTCTCCAGCACAGCTGGACATTACAGTTATTCATGAATAAGAGGACATAATGAAGGAAATTGTAAGAACAAAACATGGTCTGTGATCTTGGGAACCTCTGGAGGAACCAGAGCCAGAGCAACTGCTCAAGACTTTCTCAAAAATTAAGAGCAAGTACCCTCCTGGATCTGTTACATCCATTAAATCTGATTCTTGGATCATCCATTTCAATGGACATTCTTCTCTCCATTTCACACACTAGAAAACTGAGGCTCAGAGAAGAGGAATCACATTTTCAAGTCACTCAACTGGTTCAAAGCCTGGGGTTCAAAACCAGATCCACCCCAACTCCAGAGACTCTTCCCTGTCCTTCTGACCTGCTGCTTCTTATAAGAACAGGACAAGGAACATACTCAAACCATCTCCAGAAAGGCTCATGCAAAAGGGAAGTGATATCCAAACTACTAAGGAATAGCTCTTCAAAGGCAGAGGATGAAGCCACAGATGAAGACGGTGGAGTAAATAAAGACTGTGAATCACTGAGTCAACAGACATCATTGAGCTGCTCACCAATCCACGCCTGGAGTCCTCACTACCTCTGGACTCCTATGACATGGCTTTGCAACTTCAGTTATGGCCTGAGTTTGAGTGAGATTTTTTTGTTACTCCAGCCAAAAGCATCCTAACTGATATTTAAGAATCCTAAGGGCAGAAGTGAGAAATGAAAGAGATTACACACCTCAAGAACTGGGCACTCCCTCTGCCTCTTCCTCCCTCAGAAACTGTTTACTCCATTCTCCTCTCTTCCCCATCCCTTTTGACTTCCAAATGCTCCCCCAAGTCCCTACCTAAACTTAGCCTGCAACAGGCCATTTTTGCCACAGGGTCACTCCATCAGCCCTCAGCCAGCCTCTGTTTAGATCACCATTGATCAGAGACTGCCAGCTACCTCTCAGAAACCATCCACCCCTCTTCCTTTATTACTATAACCCATACGTTTTAACTGGTTATATAGAAATATAACCCATACACATGGCCACTTACATTAAAAAAAAGTAAAATATAAAAACCTTTATTTTTTCACCTTCCTTTCCTTTGAATCTAAGTCATGGCCATTGTCACTAGATTCTTGCCAACGGGAAGTTAAGTGATTGGTCATACCCTAAAAGGGAAGAACCTGCCTTCTACACCTCCTTTCTCCAACTCCATTGCATAGAATGCAGAGTCAATGGCTGGAACTAGAGCAGCCATCTTAGATCACAAGATGGACACCAAGTGCTAATACAGACAAATGAAAGAGAAGCAGCTTGGAATTGGAATCTGCCACTGTGTGACTGACATACCAAATGGACTGCTTATGCTTGATCTGTTACAGAAAATAGAAATCAATTTCTCAGTTTCCTTAGGTCACTATTATTTTGCCCTTTGTTATATTTTTGGCCTTATCCTAATTAATATGCCACCTTTAATCAATTAGTGCCAACCCCTATGCAAAGACCAGCCTGTGTCTGCTCACCTCACAGGGAGCTAAAGGCAGGGCAGTTTCAGTGATAGAAGGGTATTGGGTGAGTCAGAAATGTGTTCAACATGTCTAATACATGTTGAGGAATATCCCTTTCTCTCTCTAATTTCATTCTCTTTCTCTTTGCTTCTATATGACTCTTCCCCAAGCACAGGCTGCTGTCTCTCTCTCTCTCTTTATTCTTCCTGCTAATTTGTATTTATCCTTTCTTCTCTCACTGTCATCTTATCACCCTTTTTACTCAGCCATACTTGTAACCCAAATAAACCCATAATCCCATGTGGTCCAGTTTCTAAAGTCAGAAAACAAAGTAAAAGTATCCAAATCTCTATTCACTCTCTCAAGAAAAATCTCAAGGGAGGAGGAGATGGTATGTTGAGAATGTACAGTAAACATCTTTAAAATTCTGTCCCCATTTTTTCCTCTCTCAATACCCTCCATTCAGATGCCAGCCACACCCAGAGAAACCTTCTCTCCCCCCTTTTCAAATATCAGTCTCTGAAATTCTGCCTTCACAGACTTTCTGTTGTTTTTCCTCTTGCCAAATCTTGGGGATTTCTGTTACATAGATTAAAAATCCTTTATGACTTTTTGTTTCTTCATTTCACCATTATCCAGATTCTCCACAGCACTGGAGAGTCCAGGGTTTAATTTAGCAATTAACTTGGAAAGGGAAAAATGAACATTATGACTACTCATCCACGAATAATCTTTTTTCGTGTAAGCTGTTTGCCTTAAGTCTGGTTCTCTGGAAGACAGATTTGCATACAGGGGCTGCACTGGGAAGTGTTCATAGGAGTTACCCCAGCAAGGCAGTGAGGGAAACAGGACTGGGCACGGGGAGGACTTGGGCTGAGATGCAATTGTACCAAAGGTCTCAGTCAATCCTATCCAGAGCTCAAGAGCTGGGATGGCCCATCAGGGCTGCTTCGAATAGTCACTATGTGTAGATTTCCCCCAGAGACTGAGCAAGCAAGTTCCTGCAGAGGGACTCAGTAGTGAGCCATAACAGCTAATAGTCTCTGGAGCTGAAGGAATAAGTCCTATGGTTCTGAAGGTGGGTGGGGGTGGCATTGGGTGGCACACTACAGCATCCACTACAATCTTCACTTATTCATTCAACAAATACTTACTGTGCACCTACTCTGTGATAGAAGATGTGCACCTTTCCCTAACTTGCCCTGCTTTCAACCCTTTCCCTGCTGCCATCCCTTCCTTGTTCCTTCCTCCTCCATCTCCCTCTCCACCCCCAACAGTTTGCCTGGAGCTAGAGCTTCAAGAATGGGCTGGCGCCTTAATTGCTTCTCTCTCCTCTGTGACATCAATTGGAGGTGACATTTCCCGGGCACGGAGCTGCATCCCTGTGGCTGCATATTCCCCCCTGTCACAGGATATCACTGAAGCTGTCACAAGTGGAAAGCTAGAAGTCATCGGAGGAGCAGGGGGGCACAGAGATCCCAGGCAGCATTCAAAGGGTTGGTGAGACACACTTCCCAGAGCCGGTTCCAGAGGCGCTTTCTGCCCCGCCGTTCTCTGCCTGGGGAGAGTCGATGGGATCTGACATTTCAGGGGTTACCCGACTGAGCTACGCCAACCAGGTCTCTCACCCAAAGCAAGGGGAAAAGGGCTGGATCCTGGGGTGGCAAGCCAGTCCCCTAGGAAAGAATGGAGTGACACAAATGAGAAAAAGGAACTCAAGCAGAGAGGCTCTTCCATGGCTTCTAGTGGCATGCCAACCTGTGTTTGCTTGTTCTGTCCCTTAGAGATGCCTCAGTTTCCTCAGCCCTAAGACGGGTGGCTGTGAGGATTAAATATGAAGTATGGAAGTCTGTTGGATCAAGTAAGCCAAAAACATAGAGGCATTATAAAATTTCCTTCTTTTGATTCCTCCAGTTTCCCAGGTTACCTGTAGCCAGTCCATCAGCAAACTGTGTGAGGTTCATTTCCAAAATATGTCCCCAAAGTGACCACCTGCCCCAACTTCAGTGCTCCCAAGCCACCATCATCCCCTGCCAGGACAGTCTCACTTGGTTCCCACATGGTCTCTCTGCTTCCATTATTGCCTTTCCACAGTCCATTTTCACACAGCAGTCAGGACTATCTTTGCAAAACAGAAATCAGATCACATCGTTCCCTTGTTTAACACCCTTCAGGAAGCTCCCTCTGTGCTTGAAAGAAAAAGATCCTTCATTTTCTGGCCCTGACCCCTCTCCAGCTTCTTCTCCAACCTAACTTCTTTCCTTCGTTGACTAAGTTTCAACCCCCTTCCCCACCCCCCACTGCCTTTCTCGAACATGCCACGTTTGTTCCCATGTCAGAGCCTTTGTATGTGCTGTTACCTGTGCCTGGAATGCTCTTCCCCTGAGCTCACTGGACTGAATGGATTGAGTGCTTTGGCCACTTCCGATCTCTGCTCATATATCAACTCTTCAAGGAAGTCATCTATGAGTGCACACAGTACCATCCTTTTCTTTCTTTTGTTCTCTTTTTTGTTGTTGTTGTTGTTGAGGCAGAGTCTTGCTCTGTTGCCCAGGCTGTAGTGCTGTGGTGCAATCACAGCTCACTGCAGCCTCAACCTCCTGGGCTCAAGCAGTCCTCCCACTTCAGCCTCCCAAGTAGCTGGAACTACAGGCACGCACCACCATACTCTGCTAATTGTTTTATTTTTTTGTATAGAGGTAGTCTTACTATGTTACCCAGCCTTGTCTTGAACTCCTGGGCTCAAGATATCCTCCTGCCTTGGTTTCCCAAACTGCTAGCATTATAAGCATGAGCCACCATACTGGCCTGCAGTACCATCCTTGATTGAGTTGAGCTCCCCTCCCCTCCCCTCCCCTCTCCTCCCCTCCCCTCTCCTCCCCTCCCTTCCTCTCCCCTCCCCTCTCCTCTCCTCTCCCTCTCTCCTCTCCTCCCCCTTACCCAATGGCTACTATTTAGTTTCAGCATCTCATCCCTTGCCCATATTTTCTAGCCCACAGTCACTTCTCTGAGCTCTATTCACCTGGAGTCTGTATGTCTCATGCACCACTGTATTCCTTAAACCTAGCACAGTGCTCAGGACTGAGTAGATGCCTGAAAAATATTTGTTGGGCATGTGAAGAATGCATGTGGCTGGCACATGGTAAATAGACTATAACCATCTCACAACTGTCACTGTTAGACAGAAGAAGTCTTCTAGCCTGGTGCCAAATCCTAAGGCATCTATAGGTGTGCCTATGTCAGTGGCACCGGTGATGGAGATAAAAATGGCAGCTGGAAATGTCTTGTTCCACCCTCAACAGCTTCCCAGAGCTGCTTTTAAAATTATTATTCAGACTGACAAAGGCCAAACAGGTGCTGGGAATGGCCCAATCCATCTCAATTTCAGTTTGTCACCCAAGATTCATGAGTGTGCAGAGCTCGAAGGGCCCCAGAGACTGTCCAGTGCAGGCCTCTCATTTTTCAGATGGGGATATTGACACTCAGAGAAGTTAATCACATCACTGATTCTTTAACACAAGATCCCTTGTCCTGGACCTGTTACCCTCGGCTGGGCTCTGGCTCTTGCTCTCCTGTTCTTTGCATGGCTATCTGCATGACTGTCTTTTCATACATCCTTCTTGTGAGAGCTTAAATGTCAGTCCCTTTGGGAATGACTTCTTGCCCCCTCCCATGGATTTCTCATAAGCCCTGTTCTATGAGTGCCTTTTTCATGCTTTGAAGAATTGCTTACCTGATTATCCACCCTCCCTTCCCAATAGATTCAACGCCATGACGGTAAGAAGACATCTGTCTTATGCGCCATTGTCATCTCAGCACCCAGACATAGTAGGTGTTCCACAAACACACGCTGGGTGAAAACGAGCATAAGCCTGCATTGCAATGGGAAAATTTCTGAGTTCTCAAATTATTTGTTCATGGGTGCAAGACAAGTCTACTTTCAAGCCTTGCTTCTCCCATGCTGCATTTCCTTAGCTCTTCTGGCATCAGCTGGACTTTATTATTAATAATAAAAACAGCCTATGACTTATGACGCACCATGGAGCCCAGGCTGAGTAGTGAGCTTACACTTTGCACATAAAAATCGAGCCGGCCACCTGCACCCCGGTGGCTCAGAAGGAGGGAAAAATGAACCAAACTAGGCATTTGTGGACCAAGCTGCTTTGGTTTCCTTCTGACAGCAGGGCCTGCCCAGCCTCAGTGGGTGAGCAAATTCCTCCTATGTTCCTGCTCTCCTCTCCAGAATGCCATCCCAGGTTTGCCAAGGACAAGGCTCTGGAACCTGTGGGTATTCCCATAAACCAGAAAATCACAGCACCGGGGGCCAGAGAGAGACCTCAAAGATGAACTAGATTAGAGGTCACTTTTGGCCTGCAGGACTGCTTTGTTTGACCCATGCTGTGCCTGTAATAAATTTGAATCCATTGCAGACATTCAAAAATTTGATTTCACATAAAAATCTTGATTTCTCTCTTCTCTTGAAAATTAAGAAGCTCTGGCAACATTGGGCTGGAATTCCTGTCTGGCAATGATTTTCAGGAGACGAGTGATAGTTGTGTGCTTTAGAGGGACCAGGGCTCCCCCATTTTACCCAGGTACCATTTCTCCTTGGTATGCTACCACCCTGGGCTCACTTCACTCACTTGTACAAATTGCCTGGCTTGGAAGAGCTTACCATCCATAAAGATCCAGTTTTTCATTTCATAGATGGGGATACTAAGGTTCTCAGAGGAAAACTGAGTTATCTGAGATCACCTACAAGTACATGACAGAGACAGGCATAGAACCCAGGTCTCCTGGCCTTTCATCTAGGACTCTTTACCCCAGATTGCACTTGCAATGATGCTCCCAGTCAGGCCACTCTATTAATTTCCTAGGGCTACTGTAATATTACCATGAACTAGATGGCTTGCAACAACAGAAACTTCTTCTCTCAGCTCTGGAGGCAAGAAGTCCAACATCAAAGTTTCAGCAGGGTCACAGCCCCTCTGAAAGCTGTAGGGGAGGATCTGTCCTTGCCTCTTCCAGTTTCCACCTGCCACCTGGTGGCTCCAGGTGTTCTTTAGTTTGTGGCAGTCTCACTACAATCTCTGCTTTCATCTTCATGCCCTTCTCTCTGTTTCTCTGTATGTTTGTGTGTCTGTCTGTCTAATCGACCTCTGCCTCACTCTTCTAAGGGCACTTGTCACTGAACTTAGGGCTCAAGGTACTCCAAGGTGATATCATCTGGAGATCTTTAAGTTAATTTATGCCTGCAAAGACACTTTTTCCAAATAAGGTCACATTCACAGATTCTGGGGGTTAGGACATGGACATATCTTTTTGCAGGCCGCTATTCAACCCCCTACAGCCACTGAGCCAAAAGGGTTCTGTAAAGAAGTTCAGCCCCATGGAGAAGAACTCAGCCTAGAATAAATTTTAATTGGCCAGCAGTTCCAGTACGTGCCATTCTGAGACCTTGGGTTGCATAAAAAGCTACGGTACAAACACAGAAGTTTCAAATAACCCTCCCAGTGACCTCCCAGAAGGAAAGACATCAAAAAGAAGACATAGTAATAATAAATACCTTCATTTATATTACCGATAATAACCATGGCAATAACAGCAACTGTAATAATAGATATAGGCATTATTTCATTTAAACTTCTCAAAAACACAATGAGAAAATTAGTATCATTGTACTTATTACCTCGATGAGGAAACTGGAGGCTCAGAGAGATTAAAGCACTTGAAATGAGGTCTCACCACAAGTAAGTGGTAGAACCAGGATCTAGCCCAGGTCAGTCTGACTCCAGATAATGGTTTTCATCAGCACCTGACCTAAGCATGGGCCTCAGTTGCAGGGAGCAGAGAGGTGCCCGAATGTGTACATATGGACTGAATCCCACCATCCTGGACCAGCCTCTGAATGTTTCCTATATCAGCCTCCAGTCATTAAAAATCAGTTCCTTCCAAGAAAATGGTATTTTCTTGATGGTGCATTTAATATCCTTTGGGAGGCAAGGTCACCTGGAATGGGAGGGCTTAAACTCCAATGGTGGCAAAGAAATCATGCAAAGGTATGTTAGCCCTTCAAGAATCCAGACTGCACATATCACATCAAATGAATTTCGCACCTGCCTGGCATCTGCCACTTTCAAGAAAAGGTCAGAGGTCATCCTTGAAGTTGCTGGGAGTTTATATACCCTGGATTCTTAACTACCCAAAGTGTTCTGGACTTCCCCCAAAATACCTATGTTCTTCACGGCTTTTGGTTCTGCCATTCAGGAGCCATGACCTATAAACACCCTCATCCTCTTTAATTATTTAATCACATCTTTTAAACATGCCAAAAGGATTCCTACCCCAAAAAATGTTCGATGAAAGGATGCACATAACGAAGGGATTTGAGGGTAGAGGCAGGGCGTGGGAGAGCACACCCTCTAATTTAACAACTCACATTTCAAGAAAGGACAGAGATAATGAAGAAGACAAAATTATCAAAGAAATCATAGAATATTTAAGGCCTCTTGTTCATAAATCTTCAGATTGAAAGGATCTACTAAATGCCCATTTCACAAATTTTAAAATACCTATTCCTAGATGCATTACTATGAAATTTCAGAACATTAAGCATAAAGAGAATACCTCTAAAAAGATACTAAAAAGGAGTATGAAGTTACCATATTATAAACTTTTAGTATCTCTTTAACTTTTTTTAAATTTATTAGTATACTTTAAGTGCTGGGATACATATGCAGAACATGCAGGTTACACAGGTATACACGTGCCATGGTGGTTTGCTGCATCCATCACCCCGTCATCTACATTAGGTATTTCTCCTAATACTATCCCTTCCCTAGCCCTCACCCCCCTGCTATCTCTCCCCTACCCGCCCCCGCCCCCTGACAGGCCCCAGTGTGTGATGTTCCCCTCCTTGTGCCGTGTTCTCATTGTCCAACACCCACTTATGAGTGAGAACATACGGTGTTTGGTTTTCTGTTCTTGTGTCAGTTTGCTGAGAATGATGGTATCTCTTTATCTAAAAATATAAACTGTGGCACTAATATAAAGATAAGAGACACATCAATAAACAGATTTAAAAGCCAGATGGTTTGATAAAAGTTGTTAAGAAACTTGATTACTATTAGGTTACACTATTAAGAAAAATTAATAATAACTTTAACTAAGAGGCTAACACTTGATTAGACTTAGCTTGTGTCAGGCACTAAACTTTATACAACTTAACTAAATTAATCATCTCACTCACTGTATGAAGCAGTATTGTTATTCCCAGGTTAGAGATAGGAAACTGGACCACAGAGAGGGTGAGTGGCTTCCCTAAAATCAAAGAGCTAAATTACAGGTGGACTAAACAGTTCATGTGAATAATCCAAAAATGAACACAGTTCCTAACTATTAATGGGAAAGATCTTTCCAAGCATAAAGTCAGTGGCAAAGATCATAATGCAGAATATTAATGAGCCTGACTATATGAAGAAACAAAACCCATTGCATCAAACAGCAAAACCAAGTGGCAACAACAACAAAAAACATCAATTAAGTTGGAAAAAAACTTAGAATATATTTGTAAGTTACATTAGTGATGTGATTTGGCTGTGTCCCCACCCAAATCTCAACTTGAATTTTATCTCCCAGAATTCCCACGGGTTGTGGGAGAAACCCAGGAGGAGGTCATTGAATCACTGGGGCCAGCCTTTCTTGTGCTATTCTATTGATAGCGAATAAGTCTCATGAGATCTGATGGGTTTATTAGAGGTTTCTGCTTTTGTTTCTTAGTCATTTTTCTCTTGTCGTTGCCATGTAAGAAGTGACTTTTGCCTCCCACCATGATTCTGAGGCCTCCCCAGCCATGTGGAACAGTAAGTCCAATTGGACTTCTTTGTTCTTAGTTTCAGATATGTCTTTATCAGCAGCATGAAAATGAACTAATACAGATAGCAAAGGTTTAATTTAAAATGTCTAAGCTATAATGAACTATGTAAATCAATAAAAAGGGTAGACACTAACAGAAGTCAGAAAAGTACATCAACCAATCAATTCATGAAAGCAAAACTATAAAAGCTAAAAGGCATATGACAAATGTTCAACTGCTATTGTAAATAAAGAAATGTAAGAAAAAATAAACATATATTTTCTTCTAAAAATTGTGAAAGATTTAGGGTTGATAATGGCTAGCAATAGGGAAGGGCAGAGCAGGTAGCCTTCTCACATACTACTAGCAGGAGCATGAACTAGTATAACAAATGTGAATTGGCTGACCTCACAGTGGCAATTTAGCAAAATTCTTTTACCAATCAAGTCATCAGTTTCTCTCCTAAAGCTTTAACCTAGGAAAGAATCAGAGACACACAGATTTATGTCTAAGATCATCATTGCAGAATTACAGGTATAATAGAAAGAACTTAAACATCCAACAATAAAGATCCAGTTACATAAAGTTAGGTGTAATTTTACAATGGAATAGTCTTCAACTGTGAAGATCAGGTATTTGAAAAATTTGTAAAATATTTCAAGATCAGAGAAATTAGAAAATAATATGTTGCTAAATGAAAAACAAAAAACAATATGGATGATACTAATTATAATTCCATGCTGGTATATATGTATGTGTGCACATGTATATAAATGTGTGTGTCCATAGAAAGAACAAAAGTGATATAAAGTCAAACATTACAGTATAACAGTAATTATTGCTAAGAGTTGGGATTAGGTGTTTATTTGTCTTTGGGCTTTTCTACATTTGCTAAATTTTCTTCAATGAACATGAAGGTAGTTGTCATTCCTGTTGACCATGTGTTTTTGGTTCTCCAGCTTCTAGTCACATAGGAAGAGTTCACTTTCTGGTCTCCTTCTGTTTGGGTAAGGCCATGTGACTAGTTTTGGCCAATGAGTTGTGAGTATAACTGACATGCGTCACTTCTGAGCTGCAGCATTTAAATGACATGCTATCTTACATGGCAAGCAGAGAACCACTTACTGCCCCAAGGTGGACAGAAAGAGAAATAAACATATTTGTCTTTGTTTGCTTTCAAGATAACTGAGATCTGGGAGTTGTTTGTTACCATAGCACAACCTAGTTTACCCTAACTGAAAAAAAAGTTTTGTTTTTTGTTTGTTTGTTTTTTGAGACAGAGTCTCGCTCGGTCACCCAGGCTGGAGTGCAGTGGTACGATCTCGCCTCACTGAAGCCTCTGCCTCCCAGGTTCAAGTGATTCTCCTGCCTCAGCCTCCTGAGTAGCTGGGATTATAGGCATGTGCCACCACACCTGGCTAATTTTTGTATTTTTAATAGAGATGGAGTTTCACCATGTTGGCCAGGCTGGTCTCGAACTCCTGACCTCAAGTGATCTACCTGCCCTGGCCGCCCAAAGTGCTGGGATTACAGGTGTGAGCCACTGTGCCTGGCCATGTGTTGATTTTACATACAAAAAAAAAAATACTCTGAGAAGAAAGATTTATGCATCTGCTAATCCTAAAGACACCTTAGGGGCCAGGTACAGAGCCTCACACCTGTAATCTTAGCACTTGGGGGGGCCAAGGTGGGCAGATCACATGAGCTCAGGAGTTTCAGACCAGCCTGGGCAACATGGTAATAGTTATTTACTATTATTATTATTTTGCAGAAACAAGATCTTTCTATGCTCCCAGGCTGGTCTCTATAAAAAAGTACAAAAGATTAGCTGAGTGTGGTGGCATATGCCTGTAGTCTCAGCTACTCAGCAGGCTGAGGTGCAAGAATCACCTGAGCCCAGGAAGCTGAGGCTGCAGTGCACTCTAGCCTGGGTGATGGAGACCCTGTCTCACAAAAAAAAAAAAAGAAAAAAGAAACTTTAAGATCTTGAAACATTTAAATGTTTTTACTATAAGATCTTGAAACATTTAAATGTTTTTACTATAAAAGAAAAATTTCCCTTATCCCAGACCAACTGTTCATAAAGGTTCAGCTGCTTAATATGCCTAATATTCCTCCACTGAGGCTGGCATGAGTGGCAGTGCAGTATAGGGACAGCAGCCCCAGCTCTAGAGGGAGATGGGACGTGGGTTTGAAACCTGGCTGTGCCATTTACAAATTGGGTAAACCTGAGCCAACACCTTCATCCCTCTGTGTCTCAGATCTTCACAGGCATACCTGGGGATAATAACTGGTCCTCTCTTAAGAATTAGCAAGAAGATGGAATGAGATATACAAGGAATAACTACATCATTTATCGTCCGAAGGCTGGCACTTTGAGAAGTGAATGTCGTTACTCTTTTTGGGACAATGGATGTAAACAGTAAATGTCTTGGGAAAATCTGGACATAAAGTCATCCTAGATCAGAAGTTCTCTAACTTGGCTGTACAACAGAATCACCTGGAGAGCTCTGGCTTTCACCCCCAGAGATCCTAATGTAATTGATCTAGGGTATGCCTGGGCATTATGAATTTCAAAACTCTTTGAGTGGCTCTGACATTCAGCTGTAGTTGAGAACCACCATCCTTAACATACATGAAGCCAAGCACATGGTGAGTACTATCAGTGTTGTCATTACTATTATCACGTTATTATTACTAGAGAGAATGACATGTATAATGCTGAGCCTATTTTAAACTATTATGATAATTAACAATCATAATTTTAAAAGAGAACATTCCAGTGGGTGGTATCTTGCCAATTACTATGGGCTTAACTTCGAATAGTGGGATTCGATTTAGGTGATTTTTACCCCTAGGATATATCTAGCAATGACTGGAGACTCTTTTTTTTTTTTTTGAGACAGAGCCTCACTCTGTCACCAGGAACCAGGCTGGAGTGCAGTGGCGTGACCTCGGCTCACTGCAACCTCCGTCTCCCAGGTTCAAGCAATTCTCCTGCCTCAGCCTCCCGAGTAGCTGGGACTACAGGCGCGCGCCACCATGCCCAGCTAATTTTTTTGTATTTTTAGTAGAGACGGGGTTTCACCATGTTGGTCAGGATGGTCCCGATCTCTGACCTTGTGATCCACCCGCCTCGGCCTCCCAAAGTGACTTTTTTTTTTAAGAAGCAGGGTCCACTTTGGGAGGCCGAGGCAGGTGGATCACAAAGTCAGGAGATTGAGACCATACTGGCCAACATGGTGAAACCCTGTCTCTACTAAAATACAAAAAACTAGCTGGGCCTGGTGGCACATGCCTGTAGTCCTAGCTATTCAGGAGGCTGAGGCAGGGAAATCGCTTGAACCCAGGACACGGAGGTTGCTGTGAGCCAAGATCGCACCACTGCACTGCAGCCTGGCGACAGAGCAAGACTTCGTCTCAAAAACAAAAAAAGAAGAAGAAAGAAGCAAGGTCTTACTCTCTTGCCCATGTTGGAGTGCAGTGGCACAATCATGGCTCTCTGCAGCCTCAAATGCACGGGCTCAAGCAATCCTCCTACCTCAGCCTCCCGAGAACTGGGACCACATGCAACTTTTTATTTATGTATTTAGTTATTTACTATTATTATTATTTTGCAGAAACAAGGTCTTTCTATGCTCCCAGGCTGGTCTCAAACTCCTGGCCTTAAGCAATCCTTCCACCTTGGCCTCTCCAAGTGCTGGGATTACAGGTGTGAGTCACATGCCCAGCTTGGACATATTTTTTAATTGTCAAAATTGGCAGGTGTAGGAGAGTTACACCCCTGGCATCTAGAGAATACAAATCAGTGATGCTGCTAAAAATCCTACAATTCCCAGGCCAGCGCCCCACAACAAAGTATCATCTGGCCCAAGTGACAATAGTGCCAAGAGAGAACGCTTGCTTTAGAAGTTGGAATAAGGAGAGACTCTTGAATGAAAACGTCATGTCAGAAACTCAGGAACAGCCTTTGTAGTCCTGCCCTTGTGTTCCCATTGCCCTTGCCAGCTCTCAGAGGAGAAACAAGCCCCTACGGCCTGTCCTGAGTTATATGGTCAGCACCCCACTTAAAACTCCCCATGGATCCAGATCATCACACACCAGGTATGCACTCAAGATTGCCTTTCAACTTGGAGAAGCTCTTCAAACGTCTTTGCATCCTCCGATGCTGGAAGTGTTTATAAGAGACTTCCTTGGGAAAGAAGGTCATGCAGGGAAAAGCAGAAACAGATTTCATTCTCTGGCTAACTTCCACCAGGAACGTCAAAGAGGTTCACTAGCACCTTAGTCATGGAAAAGGAACATTTGAGAGAAGGGAAGGGGAAAAAGCTGAGTTTGTGCCATTGCAAAGAGGCCCACACTGAGGGTCAGGCCAGGCTGCGGTCTGCTGAAAGAGAAGGAAGAGAGGGAGAAAAGAAGCAAGGGAGCAAGGAGGGAGCAAGCAGAGGGAGGGAGGATAAATAGATGATGAAAAGATAGATGACTGGGGAGGGTGGATGGACTACTGTATGAATGGGTCAGTGGGGAGGCCAATGAATAAATGAATGGATGGCTGCAAAAATGGATGCATGGATGGATGGATGGATGGATGGATGGATGGATGGATGCATGGATGGATGGATGGATGGATGGATGGATGCATGGATGGATGGATGGATGGATGGATAGAAGGAAAATTGAGTATGAGGAAGGAAGGAAAGATGAATGAATGAATGAATCAATTAATCAATCAATGAACAATATATGGGAGGTTGGATGGATGTGTGAGTAGGTAGTTAATGAGTGGATGAATGGATGGATTCATCTCAATCAAAGCCATTGTATCTCCAGGTAAGATTGCAAATTGGTGACTCCTTAGCTGAATATGGCAGATAGCACGCTTTTTGCCTTTACTGCGTTCAATCACTACTTTTACACAAGGCTGTTTGTCTTGGCTACACACTAGAATCACCTGGGGAACTTACAAAATCCTGCTGCCCAGGTGCCATCCCCCACATCAGTCATATTCACCATTTCCAGGGACAGCACCCTGCATTAGTGTTTTCTGAAAATCCCCACTTGATTCACATGTCAGCCAAGCTTGACAATCAGTTTAAATTCAAAAGAAAATGAAACTAGGTTGTTGTGATTCATCAAAATACCTGTAGCTGCTCAACCCTTGTCTCATGGTCCTTTTCACCATTGAAGTTACATGCCTGGCTTTGGTATCTAAATTTGTCACCACAAACTTTGCTGCCAAACTTGGATTGATATCTGCCCCTGTCAGAAAACTATGTGACTTTGGCCAAGCGGTTTAACTGCCCTATGGCTCAGTTTCTCCATCTACAAAATGGAACCTATGGCAGTAAAAGTAAGCAACTTACACAGTTTCACAAGAAGTAAATAAAATAATGTCTTACACTTTGTAAGCACTTGATTCAGAACTACTATAACTACTATTATGAATATAATACCTCTCAATTCACAGATATCATTCCTAATCATAGATAGCATTTATTGATCTGCCTTTTGTGCAAGAAATTATTCTGCTTTGTATTTTATATGTATTAATTTAATCTTTGTAAAACCTCAATGAATTAGATATTGTGATTATTCCCATTTTTTAGATGAGAAAACTGAGGCATAGAGAGGATGAGTCACTGCATATCAGACACGAGCTATGAATGAATGAGTGGCTGCAAGTATTGACGGATGGGTGGATAGATGAATGGATAGGGATGGATGGATGGATGAGTGGATGGATGAATAGATAGATGAAAAGATGGATGGGTGGATGGGTTGGTGGTTAGGTGAAAAATTAAGTAAGAGAAAGGAAAGAATGATGAATGAATGAATGAACAAATGAATGAACAAACAATATAAGGTGGGTGGGTATGTGGGTGTCACCAGCAAGTCCTGGTGAAGTGATGACTTGAGCCTTTCCTAACCAAATTCTTCTCTCCACTTCACCACCTCTACCTCACCACACAGAACTCATACAGTCCACCCCTCAGTGTTCCAGATGGGAAAGACAGTCTTACCACTACTTAGCAAAAAAAGATGGCTACGTGTCTGACTTCAAATCCCGAGACCTCTCCTGCTGTGCTGTATGTTGGTATCCTTTGAAGTGAACCCAGACCCTTATGTCTTTAAGGACTTCTCTGATTTTCAGAGCTTTCATTAAATTTTAAATGCTCCTAAGAGACAGTCTCTGGTGAGAAGCCATTCATTCATTCACTCATGCAAGGAATAGTTGTGAAGTACATAACGTGTCCTGGATACTGTGCTAGCTTCTGAGGACACATTGTGAGTGAAACGGATGTATCCCTTCCCTCAGAGCAGGCTGGTGGTCCACCAGTAGTCACTGGAACACATTGCAGGGCTGGGGTATGGGCTGCAGGGGAGTGAGATGTGGAAATCCAAGAGCAGAGAGACAGTTCTTTAAAGCACCAGCCTTCTACTTTTGATCAACCACCCCTACATCACAACTACACCAGTGTCCACCCTTGCCTCTGACACATGGCCCCTTCTGCTTGAGACTGGCAGTCCCCACCTAGGCCTCACACCCAATCCATTGCAGAGGGAACGAAAGAGGAGTTCTGTGTAATCTTCAATTTACCTTTAGGAAATGTATGAAATTTCCTTTATGAAACTGCCAAAACAACATAAAAGAAAAAAAAGAAAAGAAAACCACCCTTAGTTGCACTACCAAACGTAAGTGCGTTAGGGGCATTCCCTCCCAACCTTTGCTTGGTATATGCTTGGCCTCATGGTCCTGGGGGGGAAATAAAACACGCCGGATCTCTGATTTTTGTCTTGAGATATAGCTGTTACATCAATTTAGCAATGCTACTTTCCTCTCCAAGCCTCTGGTTTCTCCTTTGCAGAACAGAGCCAATAATCTCTTCCTATCTTGCAAGACTGTTTCATAGAGAGTTTGAAAAATATATATATTTGTTCAATTTCTGGTGCATAGCAGGCATTCTATAGATGATTCCAGTCATTCCCAATTGTAGAGGTTTAGAGGAAAGCACAGCCAACCCTGGGTCCACGTCCTAGTTCCGCTACTTACCAGCTGTGGGACTTTGGGCAAAACAATCTCCCTGAGTCCCAAATTCCACATCTGTGTCCTAAGACAATGCCTATCTCTACATCATGGTGAGAAGTAAATGAAATGAGCCTGGTGTGCAGTAGACTCTCTAAAACTAGCAGCTGTTGTTATTATTGTTGTTATTACTATTAAATATTATTTCATGCAATATTTACATCCCAACATTTAATGCCAGCAAAGGAGCCATATATCATTCAAATCACCATGAACTGATCCAGGCCCTAGGTCCTATGGCTCATTCAAGTGGGAGGACCTCTAAGAGAAAGCATATACATATATCTCACTTTTGCAAATTTTATAAGAATAATGACCATGGGAATATTTGCAAGGTCCCCCACTCGGGACCTGAGAAGAGGCTCCTGCAAATGTGGAGTCTTCGAACTTAAGCTTTATTAGCTTTAAGGGAAGTCTGCTTCTGACCTGAATTGTTTTTGGTGGGGTGAGCAGAGAGGTGTTATAGGCTTCAGGAAGAAAAGAGTTCCCACTATGAGTCTTTTAACTTCACAATTTTGCCAGTCTGTTATTAAACAGCCTATCAAAAGTCCCTCACTCTCACCCCTTAGGTTTTCACTGGTGTTGGGCAAGTGGTACCCACTCTGTCTCCCTCTTCTCCTTCCTCCCCCCAACCCCCGCACACCCCCAGCCTCCCCCTCCCCCCCCACCATTCCCTGAGACTTGGCTGGCTCCGAAGGTCCCAGACAGAGGAGCTAAACACGTTATCCGACAGACTAGCAAGACACGAAAGGCGGCAGGAATCAAATAAAAGGAAAACGCAGCAGCCACAGGTCAGTCCTGTATAAATATTTATGCTGGAGGAAAAGTTGGTGCCTGAGTAATGACCTTGTGGCTGGTATTAATAGAGATAATGTGTGTCTCTAGAACATGCCGCCAGAAAGAGAAAGGGGGTGGGCCAGGAGGAGGGGGAGGTAGAGCCAGAGCAAGAGCTGGGGAGGTTATAAATCTTCATGCCAAGCCCAAGCCCCAGCTGACCTTTATACCTCTCTCCCCCTTCCCCTCCAGTGACACGCTCCCCTCGCCCCCTCCCAGTCTGCATCTTCAAATCAATTTCCCATCATGTCCCCAGGCAGGCGCTTCCTCGCTGGGTATAAGCCATCTGGTGGGGATGAGTGGTGCCGATTTGGGTGGCTTGGTACCGTACTGGGTACCACCTTGGTGTTTAATGAAGCTTCAGGGCCATGAATTGATTGAGCCATCCATGGAAGGAACCCAGCCTCTGTTGCCTCGAAGACGGGCCTGATTCTGTCTTTTAATGGTTTCTTTGTCTTCCTTGCCCTCTCCAATCCAGCCAGACTCCACTCTGTTGCAGCTAAGGGAAACTTCCCAAATGCAAATCTGACTCCTGCCAAAATGCCCTCAGTGGCTCCTGTGGTCTTGAGATCAAATCCAAACTCCTTAACACAACCTGTAAGAGGCTTCATGACCTGGGTCCTGCTCACCTTTTCAGCTAATTTCTCATACGCTCTATCCCTCAGTGACTACCCTCCCCAGCAATACTAAATTGGTTTTAATTCCCAAAAAGCCATGCTCCTTTTCATATCCAGATAATTGCAGGTTCTTCCCCCTAGCATGCCTTCTCTGTGCGTCCTTCTTAATTTTTTATTTGTTCTGTTTTTTGGGACATGATTTCCCTCTGTCACCCAGGCTGCAGTGCATCTGTGGGATCAGGGCTCACTGCAGCCTCTACCTCCCAGGCTCAAGAGATCTTTCCTCCTTAGCCTTCTGAGTAGTTGGGATTACACGCATGCACCTCAACACCTGGATAGCTTTTTAATTTTTTTGTAGAGATGAAGCCTCACTATGCTGCCCAGGCTGACCTCAAACTCCTGGGCTTAAGCAATCCTCCAGCCTCTGCCTCCCAAAGTGCTGGGATTAGAGTTGTGAGCCACCACACCAGGCCTCTCTATGCTTCTTAATGTGGCTATTTTGTCTGTATCTTATAGGTTTCTCTGGGGTCACACTCCTTCCTCCAGGAAGGCTTCCCTGAATTAGATGCTCCTTTTCTCTGCTCCCATGGCACCCTGTGCCTCTCACCATTACTCCACTTATCCTGCTGAAGAGGCATTGTCATTTCACTTGTTCCTCTCATTCCTTCAAGACTCTGAGTACCATGAGGGCCACAAGCTGACATCAATTGCTACATCCACATACCTAACACAAAACCAGGCAGAAAGTAGTGCTCAGGAAATGTTTGTCAAATGAACCACAGGGACAGGACCATACCCTCTTTCTGCTGGACTCAGACTTCCCCTTCTTGGACACAAGAAAGCAGAAGCCCTAACATCTGGAAAAGGCCCCACCTTCATCCTGGATGTGGGAACTCAGGCTTTCTCTCCTTCCTTCAACTGGTGGGTGGAACTCCCATTCAGAGGCAAGTTTCCCAAGGTTGGGCAGGAGACAGCCCCCTTCTGCACACTAAATAAAGCAAACAAATAGCAAAGAAGAGAAAAGCCAGCTCTGCTCAAAGGGGTTAAAGGCAGTATTCCAACACGAAGATACCAACATGAGGATCTGGATCTTAAGATGTAAAAGAAGATGAAGTTCAAACCACAGCTTCTTGGAAGCTGATGAGGTCTCCCAGGGCAAGGAGCCACAGAGTGAGACTTTCCTGGAGGAAACTGGAGGCCTGGAGCCACTGCACCCTCCGCCTCTTCCTGAAACAAATCCTGATTTCAGACTTCAGTACCTCTCTGCCTGAAACCACGGTGGAAGAATCCGTCCTTTGAACACTCTGGTCTCTGCACTCCTGGGCTGATGAAACTCTGTGCTATGCAAGGCTGGAAGAAGCCGAGCACGATCGAGCACCCCTCCATGCCTGCCCTGAGCACAAGTTTCTTTTCATCTTCAAGATGGCCCCAGAGCATAGAAAACATTGTGCCCATTTTCCAGATGAGGCAGCTGAGGCTGGTAAGGATCAGAGCCTAAATTCAACCCCAGATGGTGTAACGCCAAGTCCAAGCTCTTTCTTCTAAGTGGCATCCTGCCATGCCACTTAGAATATGCATGCCCCATTGGACACCACTTCTGACTGTCACTCCACCTCTTTATTCTGTCTCCCCAGTCCCACCCACCCTAAAACCACATACCAAGCTGATGATCGAAACCTATTTCTCCTTAAACCTGGTTGGTCTGACTAGGCCCATTAACTTTGACATGGGATAAAAAGCAAAGCTAAAGGCTGCTGGATGAGTCCCAGAAGAAGGACACTTCCCCACTGTGACCTTAAATACCTCTCTGAAGAAGGCGGCAAAGGCAAGGAGATGCTTGTATGCCTGTGCTCATTACAGCAGGATTCACAATAGCCAAGAGGTGGAAACAGACCAAAATGTCCATCAACTGATGAACAGATAAACAAAATGTGGTCTATCCATACAATGGACTATTATTCGGCCTTAAAAGAAAGGAAAGTCTGCTATATGCAACAACATAGATAAAACTTGAAAGTATTATGCTAACAGAAGCAGACATTAAAAGGACAAATCATAGGATTCCACTTATATGAGATACCTAGAGTGGTAAAATTCATAGACATAGAAAGTAAAATAGTGGTTGCCAAGGGCTAGAGGGAGGGGGGAAATGGGGAGTTATTATTTAGCAGGTACAAAATTTCAGTTTGGGAAGATGAAAAACTTCTAGAGATAAATGTGAACTGAACTGTATGCTTAAAAATGGTTAAAATGGTAGATTTTATATCTGTTACCATAAGTTTTTTAAAAATGGAAGGGAAGGAGAGGGAAGAAGTAAATGAGGATAGAAGAAAATGGCCAGGCACAGTGGCTCACACCTGTAATCCCAGCACTTTGAGAGACCAACACAGGAGGCTAGTTGAAGGCCAGGAGTTCAAGACCAGCCTGGGCAACATAGTGAGACCCTATCTTTGCGGAAAATTAATAAAAGTAGCCAAGCATGGGAGCACACTCCTATAGTCCCAGCTACTCTGGAGGTTGAGGTGGGAGGATTTCTTGAGACCAGGAGTTCGAAGCTGCAGAAAGCCATGATCACACCACTCCATTCCAGCCTTGGTGACAGAGCAAGACCCTGTCTTCAGAAGAAAAAAGAGAATAGAAGGAAAGAACAAGAAGGCACCTGGAAGTGGAATTAGGAAGAAGGAAGGCTAGTTGGGAGGATTTAGGGACGCAGGACAACCTTGGGTTACTAAATCTTCCACTGTCCTTTGCACAAGACAGGGTGCCTAGCAAATTCCTGCATGAAAACTCACCCTTAGAAGCATGCAGAATAGAGGTGATAATTGCCCTTCTCTTATACACCTGAGTTCAGAATGATTGGCCTCACTACAAGTAGGCCAAGAATATCCACTCAATTATTGCTCCAATGCCTTCATTAGTTTGGGGCTCAAAAAGGAAAAGATTATAAAAGTAATTTGGTGGTTTCAAATGTACTTTCCCCTTGAAAACAGCCTTAAAAAGAGCAAAACCACAGCAATTTTTTACAAAATGAAATTTAGCCACTAGTTTTTAATGTAGATTTATTTTCAGTTTTAATAAAACTCAAAGCATCCAGAATGCATTATTAATATGTCATGGCTTCATCTCTGGGGACAGAATGTTTTCAGCCCTTCCAGAGTTTGCAGTGGAAATCCTGAATACCAGCACAGTCATCAGGTATAGACAGCAAAGTGGAACAGACCCTCCTGAGCATAGGTTCACACCAAGTTAAGTCCACCCAAAAATGGCCTTGTGACACCTGATATAACTCACTTCTCTACCACTCTAATTAATGTTTTACTTCCTCACAATGCTTTCTGGAACCAGGCTTGGGGACAGTATCTGATGCCAGGGATGCAGTGAGTAACATGAGCAGCAACGACATTGAGCTCCTATGATACATCATCTACACAGGTGTAACAGGCAGGGTCCTTTGTAGACTCTGATCTTACAAGGACATCTGACACCATGTGCATAGAGACCTTGTGCCCTGGCACTCCTGGAGTGGGGTAGGGAATCCCACATCTGTAAAGTCGGCCACTCACTATGGTGTCAGCCATCCAACTCCTCTGTCATAGTCCCTTCATCCTCTGTGATGGTGTCAAAAGGCACACGTTTGTGTTTAATTCCACCGGGACCCAGAATTCTGCCTAAGGCTCCTCTGTCTCCTTCACATGGCCATCCAACAGGCTTTGGAAGACAGGAGATCAATAATTATTTTTCAGTGAAGTAGTACATATGCTCTTTGTCCCCATGTCATCCCAAGGATATTTAGATGCAGAGCTCAGGAAGCCCAGAATTTGGGCTTTGACAATCACTGTGTCAAGCCCCCTCCTGCTATCTCAAAGCAAAAAGGAGGTGAGGATATGCAGGAGCTAGAAATGGAACCAGAAGAGATTAGGATACAAAGCAATGTCTCAATTCCTGTCTCCTCTCCTATCCCTTCTTCTTCTCCTTTATCCCTTCTTTCTTTGTCCTTCCTCCTCCCCTCCGTCTCCTCTCCACCTCTTTCTCTCCTCCTCTTTTTCTCTCCTCACCCTTGCTCTCCCTTTCTGTGTCTGTTCCTAATCTGCTCCATCACCCCCAACTCTATAACATTTCTGTTCTCAGAATATTGCCCCAACTTGGCTCCTGTCTGCCCCAGTCCAACCTCAACCTCTTGCCCTTCCTAACATTTGGGTCCACTTAGTTCATGTTCCTAAGAGATGATCTGATTGCCCAGTCTCACCCCTGCTCATGGGCATATTTACTGATTGGCTGCCCTTAATCAGGTGCCTACCTCTCATCCAATAAGTATGGCACAGGTGAATGAAGGGAGCAGGATCATGTGATATACATCATGGCCGCCTACATGACAAAAACTCAGGACGGGAAAGTTTCCTTTAGACGGCAGTATGGGCAGAGCAAGCTTGTCCTATACATCCTGCATTGTACAATTGAGGACCATTTCTCAATAAGGGAAGGAACTTGGAAAGAGAGGTTGAATGGCATCGTGAAAATAAAGCAAGACTTAGAATTAAAGTTGAATGTTCAACTCTTGGCTCTACCTTTTAGGCAAGTCATTTACCCTTAATTTCTCCATCTGTTAAATGGAGAAAAATCAAGAATGCCCTGACTACTTCTCTGGTATGTTCTGTGAAGCAAGTTAGCGTATTGATAGGAAAGTGTTCTGTAAGCTGTAAAGTACTACATACATAGACACACACATACAAACAAATGTATACACACACCCCAATGTATAGCTGTATATACATACATATCTACATCATACATATATATTATTTATATATATAATTATTTATAATAATTATATAGTTATTTCCCAAGGTCACCTAGGTACTTATTAGAAAGATGTTATCCAACTTGACTTTGCTAATTTGTGCATCAAACTGCTACCTATTGGGTACTATGCTCGCTACCTGGGTGAAATACACCCATGTAACAAACCTGTGCATGTACCCCCTGTATTTAAAATGAAAGTTGATTCCCAACAAAAGCTAACTTGATTCTACCTGGAATGAAGCACGGTTTATCTTTACAGGGTGGGGAGTGAGGGGTATATAAGACAAATTTTCCAAAGGGAGAGAAAGAGAATCTTTTTCAGGGACCTCATACATGGCAGACCCTTATGATATGCTATCTCACTACTCACAGCTCTGTGAGAGCTCTATGTTACCGTTCTTTATTTGATAAGATCACAGAGCTAATAAGTGATTACATTCAGATTCAAACCCCAGGCAAGTTGACTCCATCCCCACCAATCCCCCTCCTACCAGCAGGCTTGCAAGGAGGTATCTTCATTGCTTTCCTCTCCTACTTCATTTTGCTTCTCTCCCTCCATTCACTCAGCCCTTCCTGGGACCATCAATACTTAATGCTTTATGCTATCACATTTGTAGCTGTGAAGGATCCAATTGTGTGGTTGATCTATAATGTAAGGTTAATGTCTAATTAGCTCGTTTAACATTTCTTTTGTGGATAATTCATGATAGGTCATTAACAAAAGCCAGGGCAAGCGGAGGGGCATGTTCATTGCCATAAATCAGTGGCCTAAAAACATCATAGAAAGAGAAAAATGCATGTATTATTCACGTCAAACAAAGAGCCAGGTCTGCATATGGCTTCTCAATGCTCTTCTGACCCTGAGGTCAAGGGACCAAGTGCAAGGCATGAGAGGTATTTGCTATTAGTAGAAATGGACCATCCAGGGCTTAGTGGGGACACACATCTCCTGGTCAATACATGGCTACGCAACTCATGGTTAAACCTATAATTCGTCAGATAGAAAAGGCTTCTTCAACCACCAAATAATGCATATCTCCCACACCAATAAGTACCTATCATTTATTAAGCACCTACTATGTGTCAAGCTAAAAGCATATGTCTGGGGTGTGTGTGTGTGCGTGTGTGTCTTCCATGTATAAGGTAGTTATTGCGGCATAACAAACTGCCCCAAACTCAGCGGCTTTTCATAAGTCTGTGTCTTGGCCGGTTGGTGCTGCTGATCTGAGTTCATCTGATCTCAGCTGGATTCTCTCACGTATTGGTGTTCAGCTGCTAGGTTGGCTAGGGGCTGGTTGTGTAGAATGGCTTCATTCGCATGCCTCACTATTGAATGGTGACAGAGGTAACTGGACCACATGTCTCTCATAATGAAGTCAGGTTTCCACGAGATAGATTAGAAGCATGTAAAACCTCTTGAAACTGAGGCTTGGAACTGGCACGCTGTCACATTGGTGCATTTTATGGGCCCCTTTTAATAGCCACCATTTTATTGGCTTGCGTAAGTCACAAGCCCAGCTTAAATTTAGCTTAGGCAGAGCAACTGACCCTACCTCTTGATCGAATTAGCTGCAAAATCACTGCAAAGGATGCATAAGGATGAAGAATTTGCAGGGTTTTTTGCAATTATTCTACCACAATCCATTTATTCCTTATAATAAACTGTTAATCCATTCTTCCATTATTTATTGAACACCTATGTGCCAAAAGTTGTTCTAGATGCTGAGGAAATAATCAGTAAACAAGAGAAAGTTCCTACTCACGCAAAACTTCAAAGATTGAACAGGTGAATAAATGCACATATAAGATACTCTTAAATAATATTAAAGGCTATAATGAAAATATAACAGAGTGACTGCCTATTAGGTACATGGCTAGAGGCAATTTTTGATATTGTGGTCAAAGATAGCCTCTCTGGGGAGGGAACATTTGGCCTGAAACCTGAGTGATGAGAAGAAATCAGCCTGCAGGACTGGGAGCAGCACATTCTAGCAAAAGGAAGAGCAGGTGCAAAGGTTCTGAAGCAGGATTGCCTCAAGAAATAGGAAAATGGACAGTGTGGCTAGAACACAGAAGGTGAGAGGAAGAGGAGCATCAGGTGAAGCCCAGGAGGTATGCAGATCCTTAACGTATGGTAAGGATGGAGGGAGGTATGATTACGTTTAAGGAAAACAAAACTCAGAGGTAAAGTGATTCTCCAAAGCAGGTCATTACAATCGCTAATGAGTGGCAGAACTAGGATTCAACACTGTCACCCTCTGAATTCAAAGTCCATATTCTTTCCACTGTCCCATTCTGCCTCCTGGGATAAATATCAAGCTGGGGCTTTTTCATGTAGGCAAAAAAGATCACAGGCAGCACAGTCTAATGTCAGAGTCTCTCGTGGAATTTCACGACAGCCAAAGATGAACACTGAAACTCAGTCCAAGCTAATCTCACCTTTGGCTGATTCTGCCCCAGGTTGCTCCTTGGGCAGGCGACAGACAAACCCACACACCACAGGGCCCCAGGACAAGTTGGTCACAGCAGCATCCCAGCTGTCTTCCCACAGTGTATTTTTTCCTACTGGTTCCATATTTCCCAGGAAGCTCTAGTCTTCTCCCTATCTTGGGTCTTTCTTGGGGAAGGCATTCTTTTTTTTTAACTTTTAAGTTCAGGGGTATAAGTACAGCTTTGTTACATAGGTAACCTTGTGTCATGGGGATTTGTTGTTCAAATTATTTCATCACCCAGGTATTAAGCCTAGTACTCGTTAGTTATTTTTCCTGATCCCCTCCCTCCTCTCACTTTCCACCCCCCAATAGGCCCCAGTGTGTGTTGTTCTAGGGGAGGACATTTTACCTCCTATCTATATTCCACCAGGAATCTCTAAGACTTCTGTTGTAGAATCTCTGCCTGTAGCTGGAAAAGAAAAGCAAGATGGACAGATAGATATCTGCTGATAAACCCCATACAAGGTCAGGAAGCCCCAGTTCAAGAATTCAGTTGTCTTACTTATTGGCTAAACCCATGCAAAGCTTTGCATTGATTAAAATATGACATTCATTTATGCCAAATATTTTAATAAGGCACTTCCTATGTGTCAGGGACTGGTGCAGGCAGTGGGGGATAGAGTCGTATTTTAAAAAAACAAACCCTAAATCTTATGGACCTTGCATGCTTTGCAGGAGAAGATCAGTGATGAGCTGACTAAATGCATGGTATATAAAGTGGTCATGAATGCATTGGGTGATACTGAAGTCAAGAAAATGGATGAGATTCCTAGGGAGGGGGTAAAAGTGATCAGGGAAGGCCTTTTATATGATGCACTAGTTGCGTGGAAATAAAATGAGGGACTGAGCCACATGGCCAGTCAAGGGAATAGCAAGAGTGTGCTTGGACTACTCTGAGCCGTAGGGAGACCAGGGTGGCTGGAACAGAATGTGCAAGTGAGGAGTGGCCAAAAATGATGCTAGAGAGATCACAGGTCAAATCTTGTACAGTGGCCTGGCAAGCCACTGTAAAGAAACTTTCACTCGGAATGAGAGGGGAGCTCCTGGGAAGTTCTGAGCAGAGGAGACACATGATGTGACTTACATTTTCAAAGTGTCCCTCTGGCTGCCCTGGTAAGCAGATGCTGCAGGGGTGGAGGCTGGGGGAAACAGAGAGATCCATGAGGATGCGGATACAATTGCTCTGATGAGTGGCAATGGTGGCTCAAATTTGGGGCTTGGCAAATAAGAAGTGAGCAAGCCAGGGCCAGGCACAGTGGCTCTCACCTGTAATCCCAGCACTTTGGGAGGCTGAGGCAGGTGGATCACTTGAGGCCAGGAGTTCGAGACCAGCCTGGCCAACATGGTAAAACGCTGTCTCTACTAAAAATACAAAAATCATCCGGTTGTGGTGGTGGACAGCGTAATCTCAGCTACTCAGGAGACTCAGAGCATGAGCAACAGAAAAAAAAAGTGAGCAAAACAGGTCATCAACAAATAATCGCACAGTGGATAATTTGATTGAAAATGGTGAACAGAACCACAACAGAGAGGTACAGAGTGCTATAAGAATGCATAGCAAGGAAACTGATAGTTTGTTCTTTTGGAGGGGGGATGGTATCAGGCAGGGAAGGCTTCCCAGAAGCAGCAGCATAGAATCTGTAACTTGAAGCTGGAATTGGTTACATGAAAATGAGAAGAGTATCTCAAGTAGAAGGAAGAGCATATGCAAAGGCCCTGGGGCAGGAAGTAGAGGGTCCAATATGGTCATTTGGATGCTTGTAGAACATGCTTTCCTTCCGCCATACTGCACAAGCAGCCCTTAGCCAAGCTAGCAGCTGAAAACAGATGCATGAGAGAATCCAGCTGAAATCAGATGAACTAGCCCAGATCAGCAGCACCAACCAGCAAAGACACAGGCTTATGAAAAGCCACTGAGTTTGGAGCAGTTTGTTATGCAGCAGTAACTACCTTACACATGGAAGACACACATGCATACATACACACACACAAAGATGTGCGGCCCAGTTTGCTGGCTGCTGAAATAATTAGTGAGTCAGACACTTCACAGCAAGATGACCAAACTGGCTCCACGTTGCTGTTACTGCTGTTTTCCTCACTCCTTGGTAGGCAGTTTGGAAGGATCCAGACCTCCCCACCTAGTAAATGAATAATGAGGACAGATCAGACTGGCTAGGTTGCAGCGAGATTAATAATGATGGTGTGAGTTTGACCTGTCCAGAGTTGAGTGCCCCTCATTGAGAAGAGCCTGAGAAACCCTCCTTTGGTCCCAAATCCCCCATAGACAAGTCTGTTGCTTTACTGAACTAAGCAGGTGTGGGGGGAGATGCCAGGATGGTCCCTCCAAAGGGGAATCAAGATTAAGCACATAAGCCAGCCTTTTAAAAGCTAGCAGGCCCTTCCAATTGGATCCCAAATGGACCACACTTGAGAAATTAAATAAACAGCATTTGTCAAGGGCTTTTGTGGGCTCCCAGCTGTATTTATTTATAGGTTGGTCTGTTATTTATGGGCACTCGTGCTCCGTATAAAAGCTTTGTCGGAGAGAAGTGGTGGGGGAGGAGGCAGAGGGCTTAATGCTTACTCGGACACTTAAGTATTCGCTCCAAGGAGCTCAAACAATGGGCATTTGCTGCTTTTGTCCCATGGAAAGTGGGTGCTGGTGCACAATAAGATGGCCTTCCTGGAAATGCTGGACCACTGAGCACACCCCAAAAAAAGGGTCAGGAGTCCCTTTGGAGATCTCTGAGGGCCAGTTCCCAAACAACAGTTGAAAATTTTAGATCAGCCGCATCTTTGATTCATTGTGACTTCCGACACACAGCTGATAAGGCCCAATAGTCATGTTTTCAGAAACATAACCACAACTCCTGGCACAAAGTGGATGCTCAGTAGATGTTGGTGAATGAAGGAATAAAGAAATGCAAGAATAAATGACTATTTGCTGTCCCCATAGTTATGAAACTGGAAAATAAGAGACCTCAAGATGTCACATGGAACATATTGATCAAAAAGCAACCTAGTACATGTGGCATTTGATTTTCTGTTCTTGGGTCAGTTTGCTGAGAATGATGGTTTCCAGGTTCATCCATGTCCCTACACAGATATAGGTGATGGGGGAGGAAGGCAGCAAATCACACTGCCATGTGTGTACCTATGCAACAGTTTTGCATGTTCTTCACATGTACCCCAAAACCTAAAATGCAATTAAAAAAAAAAAAAAGCAACCTAGTAATAGCAACCTAGGACCTTAACATTTCCATGACTTGGATTTAGTCGTTCTCTCCTAAGAACTCATCCAAAAGAGAAATCCAAGCATTAAGAAGAGAAAAGGAAAGGGAAGTGGAGTGGAGAGGAGGAAAGGGAAGGGAAAGGGGAAAGGAAAGGGAAGAGAAAAGGAGGAGAAGAGAAGGGGAGGGGAGGGGGAGGGGAGGGGAGGAGAAGGGGAGGGGAGGGGAGGGGAGGGGGAAGGGGGAGGGGAGGAGAAGGGGAGGGGAGGGGAGGAGAAGGGGGAGGGGAGGGGAGGAGGAAGGGGAGGGGAGGGGAGGGGAGGAGAAGGGGGAGGGGAGGGGGAGGGGAGGAGGAAGGGGAGGGGGAGAGGAGGAGAAGGGGAGGGGAGGGAGGGGAGGGGAGGGGGAGGGGAGGGGAGGGGAAGGGGCGGTGAGGGGGAGGAGAAGAGAGGGGATGGGAGGGGAAAAAAACTCCAGCAAAAAAAGGTGTTCATTGCTTTGTTCTTTGTAGTAGTGAAGAATTAGAAAACATGAAATATCAACATTAGAGGAAATATTAATTCCCTGCTTTGATGAACTATTAAAAATTTGTTCATAAAACCATACAATAATGCAGAAATGCTCATGTTAAAATATTACAGGAGAAATGTAGTATATAATATTACCTTAACAGTATTATTAAAATTGTGTGTGTGTTTTCAGCTGTTAAAAAAAAAGACTGAAACAAAAACACTCCAAAACATTAAGTGTGGTTATGTGTGGACAAAAGAACCATGAGTAATTTTTTCTTACCTCTTTTATTTTTCTGAATGTTCAAGTTTTTATTAAAAATCACAAATGAGGCCCGGCACGGTGGCTCATGCCTGTAATCCCAGCACTTTGGGAGGCCAAGGCGGACGGATCATGAGGTCAGGAGTTCAAGACCAGCCTGGCCATTATGGTAAAACACCATCTCTACTAAAAATACAAAAAAAAAAAAAAAATTGCTGGGCATGGTGGTGTGTACCTGTAGTCCCAGCTACTCAAGAGGCTGAAGCGGGAGACTCTCTTGAACCCCAAAGGTGGAGATTGCAGTGAGCTGAGATCGCACCACTGTACTCCAGCCTGGGTGAAAGAGCAAGACTGCATCTCAGAGAGAGATCCAAGATGGCCGATTAGCAGCAGCTCAGGATTGTAGCTCCCACTGAAAGCGCAGAGAGTGAGTGGACGCCACATTTTCAGACGAATTTTCATTGCCCACGGACCAAGAGATTCTTGGCGGAGGAGCCCCACGGGTCGCCAGCGCGACCCTTTTGGAGGGTGTGGCCGTTTTGCAGGCGCCCTGACGCGGCGGTTCTCAGTCCGGAGTATACGGGACTAAGTGCCCTTTTGGTTGGCGTTTGGAGCTCCGGGAAAGCCAGAGTCTCCCATTCAGCTGATTAAAAAGCGGACTGAAGTGGGGGAACCAGACCAGGAGATTCCCGGGCAGAAAAGCACCACAAATCTTAACGCCGCTGTTTCAGCCGGCGTAGTGGGTCGCCGCAGGGGAAGGCTGGTACCCACCTCCACAAAAAAATAAAAATAAAAACAGCAGTTGGAACTGCTGAAGATTGAGAGTTTTACAGCAAGTACAGCTGAACCCAGGAAGGTCCAGCTCTGTGGGGGGAGGGGCATCCGCCAAAGGAAAATTAAGAAATAGAAAAAACTTTATCACTAACAAGCTGGACGTCCACTCAGAGACCTAATCTGAAAGTCAGCAATTACACAGACGACAGGTGGATAAATCCACAAAGATGGGAAGAAACCAGCGCAAAAAGGCTGAAAACACCCGAAATCAGAATGCCTCTCCTCCTACAGAGGATTGCAGTGCCTCATCACCAATTGAACAAGGCCTGATAGAAAATGAATGTGAGGAATCAACAGAATCAGGCTTCAGAAGGTGGATAATGAGAAACTTCTGTGAGCTAAAAGAACATGTTCTAGCCCAATGCAAGGAAACTAAGAACCTCGAAAAAGGTTTCACGAAATGTTCATGAGAATGGACAATTTAAAGAGGAATATAAGGGAATTAATGGAGCTGAAAAACACAATACGAGAACTTCGAGAAGTATGCACAAGTTTTAACAGTCGAATTGATCAAGCAGAAGAAAGGATTTCAGAGGTCGAAGACCAACTTAATGAAATAAAACGAGAAGACAAGATTAGAGAAAAAAGGGTAAAAAGGAATGAGCAAAGTCTCCAACAAATATGGGACTATGTGAAAAGACCTAATTTACGTTTGATAGGTGTACCTGAATGTGACGAAGAGAATGAATCCAAGCTGGAAAATATTTTTCAGGATATTATCCAGGAAAACTTTCCTAACCTAGCAAGGCAAGACAATACCCAACTCCAGGTAATACAGAGAACACCACAAAGATATTCCTCAAAAAGAGCAACCCCAAGGCACATAATCATTAGATTCATCAGGGTTGAAACGAAGGAGAAAATACTACGGGCGGCCAGAGAGAAAGGTCAGGTTACCCATAAGGGGAAGCCTATCAGACTCACAGCTGATCTCTCAGCAGAAACCCTACAAGCCAGAAGAGAGTGGGGGCCAATATTCAACATCCTTAAAGAAAAGAACTTTCAACCCAGAATTTCATATCCAGCCAAACTAAGTTTCATAAGTGAAGGAAAAATAAAATTTTTTGCAAACAAGCAAGTACTCAGAGATTTCATTGCCACCAGGCCTGCTTTACAAGAGCTTCTGAAGGAGGCACTATGTATAGAAGGGAACAACCAGTACCAGCCACTTCAAAGGACCCATCAGTAAGCTGCATCCAGATCCATCTTACATGCAAGGATATACAGAGACTCAAAACAAAGGGATGGAGGAAGATTTGCCAACCAAATGGAGAGCAAAAAAAAAAAAAAAAAAAGCAGTAGTTGCCATTCTCATCTCTGATAAAATAGACTTTAAAGTAATAGAAACCGAAAGAGATAAGAAGGACATTGTATAATGGTAGAGGGCTCAATGTAACGGGAAGAGCTAACGACCCTAAGTCTATGCGCACCCAATATAGGAGCCCCCAGATACATACGGCAACTTCTTGGTGACTTATAAAGAGACTTGGACTCCCACACAATAATAGTGGGAGACTTTAACATTACATTGTCAATATTGGACAAATTAATGAGACAGAAGGTTAAGAAGGATACCCAGGACTTGAACTTAAACCTCAAATAAGTAAACTTAATAAACATTTACAGAACTCTCTACTCCAAATCCACAAAATATACATTTTTTTTCAGTAACACATCACATTTATTCTAAAAGTGACCACATGGTTGGGAGTAAATCACTCCCTAGCAATTGCATAGCATTTCATAGGTTTAAATGAAATATTGGTTGGCTGTTTGTTTGTTATTTTCCTCCCTTATTCCTTCCTGTCTCCATTGTATAACACAATTATTAGTATAAAAAAAGCTTTTAATATCCATTTGTAGACTGCATTCTAGCCTGGGCAATAGAGCAAGATTCCCGTTCTCTCTCCCTTTTTTTTTTTTCCCCTCTTCTTCTTTTTCTCTTTATTTCATTTTTTTTCTTCCTTCTTTCTCTTTTTCTCTTTTTTCTAAAAAAAAAAAAGAAGAAGAAGTGTGCATGTGAACATTTTACTGTGATTCATGAGAAAAAAAAAGACTGCATCTCAAAAAAAAATCACAAATGAGGTTGATGATTAAAAAATAATAATTCACCATTTAATCAGTAAATTGCATTCTCCCACCTCAAGGAAAACTCCTCTTGAGGCATACAAAGAAAGATAACCCACTGGGGTATTTTAATCAACACTGTTACAAAATATTTTTTAATGTCCTATACATGTACAATTGTTTTGCCATCATGGAAGCAACAAAAATGTTCACACAAAAAATTAAAATATCAGATCACCAGTTAATCATTTTGGCTTCTACTAAGTGCAATGAACAAAAATACGTATTCTTTTTCTATGTGTGTCTTTTTTCTTCTTGCCTTTGTATATATCAGCCTCCAAGCCATACAAAAACTTCACACCCATCCCCACTGTCTTCTCTCTTCCAGGAATTGTGGTCTTTCTTTGTTCATTGGCTCCTTTTCTTGTACCTGAGAGCTATAAACCTTTTTTGTGCCCATCATTTGCCCACCACCTTAGTACCTTCTGCATGAACTCAGATAAGATGGCAGGGCAAATAGGAAACCACAGATTCAGAATCATGTGGACTTCGGATCAAATCCCAGCTCTGTCGCTTGCAAGCTGCGTGACCTGGGGCAAGTCATTTAATTGCTCCATGCCTCAGTTTCTAAGCTTGATAATGGCCAAAGGAGATGACCATGAAAACAAAGAGTTGCAAAAGGGATGACGAACATACCTTGGCCACCTGGAGCATCCCAGACATTATGCTAAGTGCTTTACATGCATGACATCATTCATGCCTCACCATAAGCCAATGAGGTAGACGCTTTTTTCCCATTTTACAGATAGAAAGGCATACCTGAAAATAACAGTGATCATTCATGGGGTGCACATCTTATAGTTAGATCCTGTTCTGATTCCATCCTAACAACAACTTGCCTGCTGGTTCATTATTATATCCATTTTCTAGATAAGGTCACTGAGGCTCAGAAGGGTAAAGGGTTTGAGCATGTTCTCCCAGCTCACAGGTAGGGAAGGCAGGACTCTCATTTTGCCATCTCTCTCTCTCCCCAAACTTCTAAGTTATACGTGAACTTGATAGACACTTGACAACAGTGTTGTACAGGATAAGGAAAGGAAGCATGTGCTACCCAGACCAGGGTGGCTCAGCCCTTCACAGGGGTGGGTAACCTTGGCTCCTGACAATTACCCCACCATCAAGCCAGGGGTCTGGTTACAGGGAAAAGCTTTGAAGCAGGACAAGCTCAAGGGACATGGACATTGCTCAAGCCGCTGCCACGTCTCTGCAGTAATGGCTACTGTCTGACCAGATTCAATACATACCCTTCTGCCCTTCCCACACACATGGGAGGTCATAAAAAGAAATCTCCAAGGAGGCAGATAAAAGTTGGTGCCCAAATGTAGCCTGGGGTGAAACGCTGTTTTGTCCAGAGCAAATAAACTTCAGCCCTGTCTTTTGAGGCATCAGCAAGACAAGAAAGTGTGGGATGTGGGGGTGTTACATGGAATCCTTTAGAATGGGTTCAACTGAGGAATTTGCCTATTTCATCTAGATTCCTGCAACTTGTATTGAATTGTAGAAGTTCTATGAGTAAGGACCAGACCATAGCCAACTGGGATATTTGGGGTGAAAAGGAAAGTGGGGAGCCAGAGACTCACATGTGGGAGCCATTTAGGCTTGAAATGATCATATTTTGCTGGGCATGGAGGAGAGGCTAAGGCAGTTGGTTCCCATTAAGCTTAGTTAGCCTGAGAATTCCCTGTGTGCAGATATGTTCTGGCCCCAGCACGATCCCAGAGGCCAGAGCGCCAGGGCCCCAGTGCAGCCTGAGAATGTCCCTCCAGCTGCTGGCGCAGGGGGACCCAAGTGTTTCTATTGGGCCTCTAGAGAAAGAAGCATCCAGAAAGCCTCTGGATGCCAGAACTCCCATCCCTCCCATTCTCCAAGGCCCCTAATTAGGCATTTATATGACAGACCAATTAAGTCCCTGAAAGAGTGGTTACAGGATATTGGGTAATTAGTGATGTTTTTAAAATATATTTTTAACCACACAAAACCATGTTTACACAATGTTAAGGAACTGGCTTCAAACTACAGAAGCGAAATAAAACTAGCTCTGGAGTCTAGCTCTGGAGGGCAAAGGGCAGTCGTGTTATCTTTGATGTACAGAACATGGGTCTGGTTGATCTGCCCAAGGGTTGATGGTCAGTTTTTCTGACTTCCAGGATCTGAGGGCCTACTATGTACCAGGCATTGTCTGGTGAGTTGAAGATACAAGATAGATCACAAATCAGTCTTTTAACTTGAGAAACTCACAATTCTCAGTTGCACTGCAGCAGTTTTTATGTTGCTAGCTTCATTCACGCGTACACTTAGTAATCCATTCAACAAGCATTAATTGAGCCCCTACTGTGTGCCCAGCAAGGAAATATAAAGATAAGAAAAGCCTGCTCTCCTCTTGAGGAGTTCCCAGTTCAGAATCCCCTTGGGACTCTGTTTGTTGTTAGCATCTTTGTGCAGTCATGTCTACATTCAATGAATGAGCCAAGCACCTCTCTAGGCCCAGGATTCAAAGTAAAGGCAGATCTAGATTTTTCCTAAACTCACAACCCTTGGGTAAAGTTTGTTTTGCAATACTATCTTCATTTCATTCATTTACTCATTTATTCACAAATATGCTGAGTTCTTACTCTGTAATAGACACAGGGCTAAGTCCCGACTTCAGAAATAAATAAGATCTGGTCCCACCCTGGGCTCAGAGAAAGGTGCATGTGTCCATGGTGTCAGCAGAATAAGCAGCTGAGAGGTAGGCTGTCAGGTGAGCTCCATGGTGAGGCAGCCCCAGGAGGAGAGAATTAAGCCCTGAGTGGTCAACTATGGACAGGAAATGGCTTAGCTGTGAGTTTAAACAAAGATCCATGAGGATGGTCGGGCATGGTGCCTCATGCCTGTAATCCCAGCACTTTGGGAGGCTGAGGCAGATGGATCACCTGAGGTCAGGAGTTTGAGACCAGCCTGGCCAACATGATGAAACTCCATCTCTACTATAAATACAAAAATTACTCAGGCATAGTGTCAGGTGCCTGTAATCCCAGCTACTTGGGAGGCTGAGGCAGGAGAATCACTTGAACCAGGGAGGCAGAGGTTGTATGGAGTTGTGGACAACAAAGGGTCTGAGACGGAGGTAGGGGAAACGAGAGGGCCAATTCTAGTCCCTGCTTTGACATTAAATAAAACTGGAAGCTTAAGCAACCCAGTTATTGCCTTTAGTCCTCCGTTTCCCATCTGTCAAAGGAGAGCTCACCATCTACTGCATAGATTCATAATGATGACAGTGATAGCAACAATGTCCGATTAATTTATGTAATATTGTTAATACTAACTATAATCGCTGACATTTTAAAGCACTGTTCATCCAGGTACCCTTCCAAGCTCTTTACATGCACTAGTCATTTAACCCTTATATAACCCAAATGAGCCAGTGTTACTACTTAGTCCCATTTTAAAGGTGAGGAAAGCAAGACCCAGAGAGGGTAAGTAACTTGCCCAAGGACACAGAGCTAGGAAGCAGCTTCAGGATGAAGCTCATAGTGACAGTGATGGTAAAATATGTTACAACCATGATGATAACCACTTATGGAGCAGGGCTACACTCTATGCTAAGAAATGTACCTGCCATATTTTGAAGCCCATTTTATAGATTAAAAAACAAGATTAAAGATTAAATCACTTGCTCAAAGTCTCCCTGGTAGACTGCAAAATGGTCAAAATCTTTTACTCCTCCCTGGATTTATATACTTTGCAATGGCACTTTGCAGCTATCTCCCATCAAGAAGTGGAGTTTGTTTCCCAGCCTCTTGAATTAGAGCTGACCTTGGATTTGATGTGGCCAACAGAATGAAGCAGAAGTGATGATATACAAGTGTTAAGTCTCAAGAAATCTTGCAAACTCCCTCTTCTCTCTCCTCTCTCTTGCATTCTCTCTTTCTCTCTCTCTCTCTCTCTCTCTCTCTCTCTCTCTCTCTCTCTCTCTCTCTCTCCCCTGCCACTTGAGCTGCTATGTGCATAGAAATAAGGCTGAGCTAACCTGCTGGAGGAGAAGAGACCTCACAGAGCAAAGGTGACTGGCAGGGCTGAACTATCTTAGACCAGCCAGCCACAAGCTGACCCAGAAGCTATCTGAAAACACATGAAAAACCCCAGTGGAGACTAGCCTAAACCAGCAGAGCTGCCCAGTCAATCTACGGATGCATCAGTGAAATAAATGTTTGCTGTTGTAGCCATCAAGTTTTCGGGTGTTTTGTTACACAGCAATAGCTAACTGATATAGTCATGCAGCTACTCAGTGGCAGATTTAAATCCCAGTTACATCTAACTCCAGAGTTTTCTTATTTTTCAATACATACCTTTCAATCCTCCTGTGAGACTCAAGTCCCAAAGCCTTGCCCAACATGCACATGCAGTATTGTGTGGTGTTCTGTGTCAGTGACTGCCTCCTTGGCTGAACAGTCATCGACCAGTCTCCAAAGCAGACTTCAGCCTTTTACCAACAGCCCATAAAATACATGGCCTGAAATGCCTCACTCACTCCTCTCCACCCATTCAAACCTTTTGCGTTCTTGAAAGTCCAGTTCAAATGCCATAGACTACAGGAAAACTCAGAGCCCTCCAGCTCCATCCTCAGACTATCATAGCATCTCAATTTACCATTCCTCCAACATTGAACACCACCTGCAACTACTTTACTGTGATTTGTTTGTTTGCCCATATTTTATTTCTCTGCTTTGATTATATTTCTCTAGATATTACATGGAGTAGACCCTCAACTATTTCATTCCATTAACAATTAGTTGTTGTAAACTCAGCACTGTTCCAGCTATTGGAAATAAGCCTGTGGACCAGATATGCAAGGTCCTCATCTCCAGTAGGGAGACCATGTCATGAACTAGTAGATATATAAGAAAATTCTACAGAGTAAATGGTGAGATCTCATCTCCTAAACAGGAGATGAATTAACTCAATACAATAGAAGGTCACTAGAGGGAAGGACTTCTTTAAATAAGGGGGTCAAGGAGGCATCTCTGAAGCAGGGGCATATGAGCACAGACCTAAAGCAATCAAAGGCATCAGCCATAAGAATAGCTTTTGAAACAAAGTCCCAGGCAGAGGGGAACAGCAAATGCAAAGGCCCTGAGGCCCTGAGAACAGATGCACCTCTTCAAGGAAAAGAAAGCAGATAATCACAGCTACAGCAGAGTGAGCCCCAGGAAGTGAGGTGGAAGATGAACTCAGAGAGACAGACACAGACCTGACCATGAAGGCCCTGGAGAAAGGTTTAAGCTCATTCTGAGTTGAGTTGAGTCAACAGAGCACTCCCCTCTTGGTAGCTCCTGAACTGAACTGCATGCAGCTGCAGGAGCACATCAACCCTATCTTTTGTGAGCATCATAGTCTCTTCCCATCCTGGATCAATTACTGATCCCATCACTGCTGACTTCAAAGGGGGGAAAATCTACAGAGAATTTACAAAGAACAATAAACTCAGTTTGTAGCAGGCTGCAAGCCCATAAACTTTTACCAGCCTTTCCACTGCCCAGCATACATCACTCCCTGCCTCGCCACCAAAATACTGCCTTTATCCACAGTCAGCATAATAAAAAATAACTTTATGGGATACTACACCACCTAGGAGAAAAATCCTGGAAATAATATTTGCTTCAATGACTCAATCTAATTTGGGATGATCAAGGCTATTATTGGGGATGCCAGAGGACAGTTACAAGTTGCTGTTTATCAATGTTTGAAGAGTCCCAACTTTGCCGTTGACTCGCTGTGTGGCCTGAGGCAAGTCCTTGTTCCTTCTAGCCTCAGCTTTCCCTATTTGAAAGGATAGATTTAGACAATCTATAAGGGACTCTCTGCTCTACATATCTAGAAGTACACAAGTACTTCTTAAGGATTCCCTAAGAATGTACCAGGTAACATCATCACTGACAAGCATGAGGAGGAGCAGCATTTGCATGCACTGCAGGGGACCTTATGAATTGGTACAACTTTTGTGGATGACATTTGGACACTATGCAACAAAAGCCTTTTTAAAATAGCACAAACATTTGGATTCGGGAAATGTTTCATACCAGAATAAAAAAAGATATAGTTCAGTAGTTCCTAAGAGAAAGCAATTTAGCCCCTCCCCTGAAAAAAGGACATTTGGCAATATCTGGAGACACTGAAGGGAGTGCTAATGGCATCCAGTAAGTAGAGGCCAGGGATGCTACTGAGTATCCTACAATGCCAGGACAGTGCCCACAACCAAGAACCACCTGGCTCAAAATGTCAAGAGGACCACAATTGAGAAATTCAGGTGGAGATAAAGGACATTTGCCCCATATTGTTTCCAGAGATATAAAATAAAATTTCAAAAACTGAACCAAAATACCTTAGTGCAAAATAAGAAGGAATGAGTTAAATAATACGTGTTACACTCACACAAAAGGATTCAGCGCAGTTATAAAAAGATAGGCAGTTCTGTGGCCAAGAGCCTGAGCTCTGAAGACAGACTGCTGCCTGGGATCAAATCTCAACTCAACCGCCCAGTACATGAATGACTTTGGGCAAGTCCCTTTACCTTTCTGAGTCTCAGTTTATTCATCTGAGAAATGAATATGGAAGCCATGGCTCCCTCACGGGGCTGCTGGGAAACTCTAAACATCACATGGGTGAATCTGGCACATAATAGTTTCAGTTCATTCCTGGCCTCTGTATGCATTTTGGTTTGCAACCCCAGAAAATAACACAGAAATGTTCCTGGAGAAATGAGCCGGAAGCCAACTGAGCGTGATGACTTCAGACTCCGCCACTGACACTGAACTGTAATTATGTGGTGAGAGTATCGGATGGAGGCTGCATTTCACATTTTGTTAGAGGTGCCCTGTGCTGTATGACATACATTATCTCATTTTCACCTCACAATAACCCTATGAGACAGATGTAAGCATCATTCCTACTTTACATGTGGGGAAACTGAGGCTCAGAGAGGTAGGAAAGCTGTCCAAGGTCACTGACTGATAAGGAAGTGGTGCCAGTGAAATTCCACACCAGGTCTGAAGCTGAAGTGCAGGTCCTCAGCCCTGCATTGGATGGCATTCCTAAAAGGCTTATAGAACACAGGTTTAAACAGGTTCTCTATAGAAGAGTTCACCAAGTCACAATCAGGATGGAGTGACCGACTCCTTCCAAGACTTTTAGTCTTGAAAGTCTCACCCTGGGAAATCCCTCAGTCCTAGGTAAACCAGGATGACTGTTAACTTCCCTTGGGGTCAACATAATGGCTCCATCTCTGGCTCCCTCAAGGCACCTAGACCTGGTGAGGGAGAGTTTATGAGTATGAATGTGCAGCTTTTCTAGGACTTAGAAACTTCTCTGATATGGAGAAAATGAGGCAGCAGAGAGAGAGGCAGACGCTCTGGCCAAAGTGTCAGTAACTCTGGCTCTGCCACAAATTCACTGCTTACACCTAGAATCCTGCCAGGTGCTTCCCTTATCCACTGCAAATAAATGGGATTGGGTTAACTTTCTCTAAAAGTCTTTCCTCCATCATTCCAATATCCATCCTTCCACCTATCCATTCATAACATGTTATTGTGGTTGGCGGCCCAGTTTTGAATACCTGTTCTGACTTTCCAGCTGTGTAACCTTAGGTAAATTATTCACCTCTCTGAGCTTCAGTCCCCTCATCTGTAAAGCAGAGATTAAAGTAGGAATCTACTTCACAGTACACGGAAGCTATTTATAATGGGGCCTTGGCATATGAAAAATGTTCTATAAATATCGGTTGATATATCAATGCTCTTTGTAAATGAATTTATTTCACTTAGCAAATATTAACCGAACACAGTAGATGTGACAACAGAGACAGAATGGTCAACAAAATCCTCACAGCTTTTGTGTCTTTCACATGAAAAAGCCCAATTTCAAACTCCAGACGAATTAATGACCAACTCCTTCCCTTCTGAAGTTGAGATTAAAGAGAGTGAGAGAGGCAAAGAAAGAGGGAGAGGCCGAGCTCTCTCAAGTGCACAAGCCAAAACATACATCCCACTCTGCACGGCCAGCCATAAATCCATCACTTGCTGAGGGCTCTTCCCAGCTAGCATGGCGACCGGTTGGAATAGGCAGTATTCCTCCACAACTGGCTGTAATTACCAGCCAGATAATTACCCAGTCAACCTACTTCCTTCACATACCTCTCAGCAAGCAGGGAATAGCACAAGGAAAAAAAAAAAAAAAAAGACCTTCCTCTGTTCTTGTGAGTCTCCCAGCCTTCTAGCTAGGCCAGCTTCAGGAGGTCCCTGCCAAATGCACTCCCTTGGGAATACACTGGGTTGTCAAGCTGAGCATGCCAATGCCTTAAATTGTTTTATGTTTTTTGTCTCTATGAATTAGAAACCATTAAGAGAAGGCCACCCAAGGAAACCAAGCACAAAATACATTTGGTCACAGATGGATGGGAGAGGTTTGTTCTTGCTTTTTTTTCTTTTTTCTTCCCCCCCGAAGAGAATAAGTATATTTTTTTCATGGCTGATACTTTTGGAGCCAGGTTTCTGGATCCCAAAGAGTGTAAGGAGCACATCCTCCTGGGTGTGGAGGAGATGTTCCCGCTGTAAACATCCTTGCCAAAGCAGCTGGGCTTGGCCTCGGATACCCTTCTCGTGTACATAGTCAAGGCGACCTTGGGAAGCATGAAAATCCTGGTGAATCAGCTGCAAATCCTGGCAAGGGAAAGACACACTGCTGAGGTGGTAGCTGCATTTGGATGAGCTTTGTGCTCAGATCCCCAACCAGCACAACCCCCACGTGACCAATGCCTCACCGCCATTCCAATTCCCGGTTAAGCTAGTGGATTCTGGAGTAAGTAACCCGGCTACAAAATCCTGCATCTCCTTACCACATGAGCAAGTTATTCAACCTCTCTGAGCCTGTTTTCTCATCCGTAAAATGGGGACAATAAGGGTACTACCTCATATGGTTGATGTCAGGATTGAATGAGGGGATATTTAAAACAGTACATAGCACCTATATGGGACCAATAAATGCTACCTACTATTAAAAGTTACTTTTCTGTTAAATGATCTATAGCTCAGTTTACATAGCTTTAAAATGGGAATTCTTTGGGTAGGTGTTGTAAGGATTAATTTAATGACATTTTATAGATCAGATACCAATTGCAAAATAAATATTTTGGGCCAGAACTGTACTGAATAGTCTATGTACATTATCTTATTAGATCCTTATTTAGTGTGGAAAACTCAGCATTATTTGCCTAATGAGAAAATTGAGCCTCTCATCTCAAATCTGTCAGATTAGAAAGATTAGATGTTAGATTGTACCTTACAAAGAGAGATGATGTAAAGCAAGGTTAGATGTAAGTGAGCCTTTGTCTAGGATGGGAGTATACAAATGCTTATTAGGAATTATTCTTGCTTTTCTTTCCTTTGATATTCTCTGAACAAACCTTGTGTCTAATTTGGCTTCCCTGTCTCAGGATTAGGAAAGCCAAAATAGCAGACTTAAAAGTTTGTGATAAGAAAGAATAATTATGCACCATCAATTACCCAATTATGCACCATCAGTTACTGGTTGCTACCTCAGTCTTACAGAAATTTGGTGAAGATGTTATCACTTTCCCAGATTCTCATCAACTTGCTTACACTGATCAAATCAAGTTTCTAGGGTGTATTAACCCCACAAATGAACTACTGCCACTATCATTATCACCACTATCACCATGACATCTCTACCATTACCACCTCCACCACCATTACTCCACACCACTCTCCACCATCACCACAACCACTATCACTATCACCCCACCATCACTACTTTACCACTACTAATTCTACCACCATCAGAATCACCATCTCCTCCACAACCTCCAGCTCCCTCACCACCACCACCACTATCATACTATCTCCACCATCACCACCATCCCCCACCAACATTATGACCATCACCATCACCTTCACCGCCATCATCTCCACCGTCACTAACACCCCAGAAGCCTTTATCTGCATTAGCAAGAGTATGTCACACTCAATGTGTGACCCCATACATCATCTCCTGAAGTAGTGATCTTCTCTTCCAATTCCCAGCTCCCCTTTGCATCATCTGAGCCTGAGTTTTAGCCAAATCAGATGTCAGTTAAAGACAACAATATATAACAGATGCTACTCAGAATGATGTCTGCAAGAAGAACATATGTCTTAGAGTCAAACACAGATTTGAACCCAGCTCTACCACTTACCATCTCAATACCCACTCTGACACTCAGTTTCCTCATCTGTAAAATATGGATAATAATTCCTGCCTTGCAGATTTGAATTGCAATTAAATGAATACCATGGCCAAACACCATGCTTAGCATATATTAGACTCTCAGTAAATATTTTATCATATTATTATTAAACCCAAGATGACTACAGAGCCTTATTCTCTACACACTCCTGCAGAATAGTTTTATTAGAGGCAAAATAGCAGCTCACTATCCCAGATCCAGCAAGGAAGAAATTAATTCTGGAGAAATTAAAATATTTGAAACATTTAAATTAAAGATCTCTTGTTTTCTAATTTTATTTTATTTTTAAAATTTTATTTATTTATTTAAAGCCTACAGTACCTGGTATTCCCAGGCAGTTTCCAAGATCTCCTGTTTTCATTGTAAAAAAAAAAAAAAATACTGCAAATTACAACATGGTCAGCTGTACAAAGGAGATGCACCTTATAGAAATGCAAACTCCCGGCCAGGCGTGGCGGCTCACGCCTGTAATCCCAGCACTTTGGGAGGCTGAGGCAGGTGGATCATGAGGTCAAGAGATTGAGACCATCCTGGCTAACATAGTGAAACCCCGTCTCTACTAAAACTACAAAAACTTAGCCAGGGATGGTGGCACATGCTGGTAGCCCCAGCTACTCGGGAGGCTGAGGCAGGACAATCACTTGAACCCGGGAGGTGGAGGTTGCAGTGAGCTGAGACTGCACCACTACACTCCAGCCTGGGCAACAGAGTGAGACAAGGTGGGGAGAGAAAGAGAGGGAGAGAGAGATGCAATTTAGGGAACACCTGAACTCACGATGTAATCCATTTGAGGCGGCAAGCCCAAACTGTACAGATTGAGTTGAGATATATCTCATATCTGAAATGCTTGAAACCAGAAGTGTTTTGGATTTTGCATTTTTTTTTTAATTTTGGAATATTTGCACTGTACTTACCAGTCCAGCATCCCTAATTCAAAAATCCAAAACCCAAAATGCTCCAGCGAGAATGTCCTTGGAGCATAATGTGGGTGCTCAAAAAGTTTCCAATTTTGGAGCATTTTGGGTTTTGGATTTTTGAATTAGGGATGCTCAACCTGTATGAACAACAAGCTCTCTTCCGTCGTCAGTCTTGCTTCTTGTTCTATTTCTCTTAGATTTTTTTTTCTTCTCTGGGTCAAAAAAGAAAAGTTCATGGCTTCATCAAGGAAGTGAACTTCTCATTTTCCTAAACAGTTCCTATAGAGCATGAAGTTTATTGCCCTGTAATGAAAGGACTCAATCTAGAGCTCAAACAGGGGTAGATTATGTGACAAGAAGATAGAAACAGAGCTGGAAGTTTGATCTACCTTCCTTCCTACCCGCAGAATGAGATTATCCAATTGCTTTGACAGGGCTTTGCTAACTACAGGTTCAATGTACCTAAGGGGGAAAAGAAAGAGGCAAAAACCACCCAGGGAAGATAAACCAGAAGGCCCCTAAGTTTTCATCGTCAATGGCTAATGGACAAAAGAGAAAAATGTCATGAGTTTTTCATATAGGTAAAAGTACTCAATACCAGAAACTGCCCTTTATTCTAAGATTCTGTTTTTCTATATTTATTGTTATTAAAAATTATCTTTGGCAATGGAACAAGAGCAATTCATGCTGGCCAGCCTTTCTCCTTCCCCTACCAGCTATAAAGATCCAATTTTCCTGCTGGGCGCGGTGGCTCATGCCTGTAATCCCAGCACTTTGGGAGGTCGAGGCGGACAGATCATGAGGTCCAGAGATCAAAACCATCCTGCCCAAAATGATGAAACCCCACCTCTACTAATAATACAAAAATTAGCTGGGTGTGGTGGCACACACCTGTAGTCTCACCTACTTGGGAGGCTGAGGCAGGAGAATTGCTTGAACCCAGGAGGTGGAGGTTACAGTGAGCCGAGATCGGGCCACTGCACTCCAGACTGGGACAGAGACTCCATCTCAAAAAAAAAAAAAAAAAAAAAAAAGATCCAATTTTCCAATGTATTTCCTCCTTTATCCAGAGGATGAGGTCTGCCTTTGTTAGATAATTGGAATGCAGTGCAGGAAGGAGCTTTTCTGATGCTGAACCAAAGGAAGGAAGGAACAGACCACTGCCAGCAGAAAGAAAAGTGGATAAAGGACTGAGAAGGTGGGAGGTTGAGCCAATCTGCATTGCAAACAGCTGGAAACGCATGGGGCAGAAAAGGGGAAGAAAATTAAAAACCTGCAGGCAGAAGGGGGGGTCAGAAAGTTTGGGTGTAAAAACTTGGGGGAGACAAGAAGAGAGAAGATGGGTTTTAAGAATTGGTCATTATGTCATTTAAAAACTAAGATGACTTAGGGGCTGGGAAGATGCTGTGTGGATGCTACTTCTTTGAAAGCAGCTTCACTTCAGAACTAAAACTTTTGAGCCACAGTTTTAATCAAGTGCCACATTTACAAACTGATAGTAATTGCAGATAGCTAATTTAAAAATGTTACCTAACTTGGCAAATGAGAGGAAAAAATAAAAAAACTTGGCAAATGAAAGAGTTGGCAACCTTTTGTCAGTCTCCCAACCCAAGAGTTTTAGAATTGCTTTCAAATTTTACAAAGCATTTCTTTGGCACACAAAGCTGATTTTTCTCCAGGGGCCATTCCTTCTATTCTGGTTATTATGGGATCTCTTCCTAGAAGAAAGCAGGAGGATAAACCACCTTCTGAGTTTAGTTAATATAAACAGTCTCTTAATAAATTTTAAAAAGCTGATTATTGACTTATAAAATCTATATGATCCCAGGTTTTGAAGTAATGGAAATTAACATTTAATGTTTGGAAGTAACTTCCACAGGCCAGGCACAGGCTAAGGTACATTGTGTGCCTTACTTAGGGAAGCAGAGAAGGAGGGCATGAGATCTTCATAAAGGAGGAGTTTGATTGATGGAATGCTGAGGAGGGAGGAAGAGAAAAGGGTCCAGGACAACTCCTGAATTTTTGTCCTGACTTACTGAATTGACAATGGGACATTCCTGAAACTAAGAGACATTGCAGAAGATGAAATTAGGAAAGTGGGGGAAAGAAATAGTAAGTTGGATTTGAGACGTGTAGGGTCTCCAGCACCTGAGAGACAGCCAAGTGCCAATGCCCAGGAAGCTTTGGGATAAGTAGATTTGAAGAAAAGACACAGAATAAAAGATTTGAATTTAGAAAGCGATCCTAAACATAGTCCCAGACAAGACTTAAATTGGTATTGAACCTTACCCAACATCCCACCACCCTCTCATCTTGCTGAAATTTGGAAATCTTGTTCATTTTCAAGGGTTACTCCTAATCTCTTGTCATTTAACTCTCAGCAGACAATCTTAAAAAAAAAAAAAAAAAACTTTTAGATAGAGGGGGTACATGTTTTTTAATTATTTTTATTTTTTAGACGAGGGTCTCACTTTGTCACCCAGGGTGGAGTGCAGTGGCGCAATTTTGGCTCACTGTAGCCTTGACTTCCCAGGTTCAAGTGATCCTCCCACCTCAGCCCCCCAAGTAGCTGGGACTACAAGTATGTGCCACAGCACCCGGCAAATTTTTGTATTTTTTGTAGAGACATGGTTTTGCCACATTCTCCAGGCTGGTCTCAAACTCCTGAGCTCAAGTGATCCACCTTGCTCGGCCTCCCAAAGTGCTATGATTACAGGTGTGAGCCACATACATGTATCTTAGATACAAGTGATACATGTGCAGCTTTGTTACATGGGAACATTGTGCCTTGCTGAGGTTTGGGGCATAGATCCTGCCACCCAGGTAGGGAGAACAGTATTCAATACATGGTTTTTTAACTAATGCTCCCCACCTTCGCTTCCCATCTAGTAGTCTGCAGTGACTCTTGTTCTCATGTTTATGTCCATGGGTGCTCAATGTTCAGCTCCCACTTATAAGTGAGCATGTGCTATCTGGTTTTCTATTCCTCACTTAATCTGCTTAAGCTCATGGTCTCTAGCTCCATCCACACTGCTGCGAAGGACATGATTTTGTTCTTACTATGGCTGTGTAGTATTCTGTGGTATATATATACCACATTTTATATATTTATATATATTATTGCACTTTAGGTTCTGGGGTACATGTGAAGAACATGCAGGATTGTTGCATAGGTGCATACATGGCAATGTGCTTTGCTGCCTCCATCCCCATCACATATATCTGGCATTTCTCCCTATGTTATCCCCCCCCCCCCCCCCAACTCCCTACCCCCCCACTGTCCCCTCCCCTATTTCCCCCCCCAACAGACCCCAGTGTGTGATGTTCCCCTCCCCTGTGTCCATGTGTTCTCATTGTTCAACATCCGCCTATGAGTGAGCACATGCAGCGTTTGATTTTTGTTCTTGTGTCAGTTTGCTGAGAATGATGGGTTTCCAGATTCCTCCTTGTCCCTACAAAGGACACAAACTCATCATTGTTTATGGCTGCATAGTATTCCATGGTGTATATGTGCCACATTTTCCTTGTCCAGTCTATCATCAATGGGTATTTGGGTTGATTCCAGGTCTTTGCTATTGTAAACAGTGCTGCAATGAACATACGTGTGCATGTGTCTTTATAATAGAATGATTTATAATCCTTTGGATATATATTCATAATGGGATTGCTGGGTCAAATGGAATTTCTATTTCTAGGTCCTTGAGGAATTGCCACACTGTCTTCCACAATGGTTAAACTAATTTACACTCCCACTAACAGTGTAAAAGTGTTCCTATCTCTCCACATCCTCTCCAGCATCTCTTGTCTCCAGATTTTTTAATGATCACCATTCTAACTGGCATGAGATGGTATCTCAATGTGCTTTTGATTTGCATTTCTCTAATGACCAGTGATGATGAGCATTTTATCATATGTTTATTGGCCTCATAAAGGTTTTCTTTTGAAAAGTGTCTGTTCATATCCTTCGTCCACTTTTGAATGGGTTTGTTTTTTTCCTGTAAATCTGTTTTAGTTCTTTGTAGATTCTGGATATTAGCCCTTTGTCAGATGGGGTAGATTGCAAAATTTTTTTCCCATTCTGTTGGTTGCTGATTCACTCTAATGACTGTTTCTTTTGCTGTGCAGAAGCTCTGGAGTTTAATTAGATCCCATTAGTCTATTTCGGCTTTTGTTGCTGATGCCTTTGGTGTTTTAGTCATGAAGTCCTTGCCTATGCCTATGTACTGAATGGTTTTGCCTAGGTTTTCTTCTAGGGTTTTCATGGTGTTAGGTCTTATGTTTAAGTTTTTAATCCATCTGGAGTTAATTTTAGTGTAAGGTGTCAGGAAAGGGTCCAGTTTCTGCTTTCTGCACATGGCTAGCCAGTTTTCCCAACACCATTTATGAAACAGGGAATCCTTTCCCCATTGCTTGTTTTTGTCAGATTTGTCAAAGATCAGATGGTTGTAGATATGTGGCGTTGCTTCTGAGGCCTTTGTTCTGTTCCATTGGTCTATATCTCTGTTTTGGTACCAGTATCATGCTGTTCTGATTACTGTAGTCTTGTAATATAGTTTGAAGTCAAGTAGTGTGATGCCTCCAGCTTTGTTCTTTTTGCTTAGAATTGACTTGGCTATGTGGGCTCTCTTTTAGTTCCATATGAAGTTTATGGTGTTCTTTTCCAGTTCTGTGAAGAGGGTCATAGGTAGCTTGATAAGGATAGCATTGAATCTATAAACTACTTTGGGCAGTATGGCCATTTTCACAATATTGATTCTTCCTAACTATGAGCATGGAATATTTTTCCATCTGTTTGTGCCCACTCTGATCTCCTTGGGCAGTGGTTTGTAGTTCTCCTTGAATAAGTCCTTTACATCTTTTGTTAGTTGTATTCCTAGGTATTTTATTCTCTTTGAAGCAATTGTGAATGGCAGTTCATTCTTGATTTGGCTCTCTCTAAGCCTGTTATTGGTGTATAGGAATGCTTGTGATTTCTGCACATTGATTTTGTATCCTAAGACTTTGCTGAAGTTGCTTATCAGTTTAAGGAGATTTGGGGCTGAGATGATGGGGTCTTCTAAATATACAATCATGTTGTCTGCAAATAGGGAAAATTTGACTTCCTCCTTTCCTAATTGAATGTCCTTTATTTTTTTCTTGCCTGATTGCTCTGGCTAGAACTTCCAATACTATATTGAATAGGAGTGGTGAGAGAGGGCATCCTTGTCTAGTGCCAGATTTCAAAGGCAATGCTTCCAGTTTTTGCCCATTCAGTATGATATTGGCTGTGCATTTGTCATAAATAGCTTTTATTATTTTGAGTTACATTCTGTCGATACCTAGTTTATTGAGAGTTTTTAGCATAAAGGGCTGTTGACTTTGTCAAAGACCTTCTCCGCATCTATTGAGATAATCATGTGGTTTTTGTCTTTGGTTCTGTTTATGTGGTGAATTACGTTCATAGACTCGCATATGTTGAACCAGCCTTGCATCCCTGGGATGAAGCCTACTTGATCGTGGTGGATAAGCTTTTTGATGTGCTGTTGCAATCAGTTTGCCAGTATTTTATTGAAGATTTTTGCAACTATGTTCATCATGGATATTGGCTTGAAGTTTTCTTTTCTTGTTGAGTCTCTGCCAGCTTTTGGTATCAGGATGATGTTGGTCTCATAAAATGATTTGGGAAGGATTCTCTCTTTTGGAATAGTTTCAGAAGGACTAGTACCAGCTCCTCTTTGTATGTCTGGTAGAATTTGACTATGAACCCATCTGGACCTGGGCTTTTTTTGGTTGGTAGGCTATTAATTGCTGCCTCAACTTCAGCCCTTGTTATTGGTCTATTCGGGGTTTCAACTTCTTCTGGTTTAGGCTTGGGAGGGTGCAAGTGTCCAGGAATTTATCCATTTCTTCCAGGTTTACTGATTTATGTGCATAGAGTTGTTTGTAGTAATCTCTGATTGTAGTTTGTATTTCTGTGGAATTGGTGGTGATATCCCCTTTATCATTTTTTATTGCATCTATTTGATTCTTCTCTCTTCTTTTTTATTAATCTGGCTAATGGTCTCTTTTTGTTGATCTTTTCAAAAAACCAGCCCCTGGATTTATTAGTTTTTTGAAGGGTTTTTCGTGTCTCTATCTCCTTCAGTTCTGCTCTGACTTAGTTATTTCTTGTCTTCTGCTAGGTTTTGAGTTTTTTTGATCTTGCCCGTCTAGCTCTATCAATTTTGATGATAGGGTGTTGATTTCAGATCTTTCCTTGCTTCTCATGTGGGCATTTATTGCTATAAATTCTCCTCTAGAGATTGCTTTAAATGTGTCCTAGAGATTCTGGTACGTTGTGTCTTTGTTCTCATTGGTTTCGAAGAACATCTTTGTTTCTGCCTTCATTTCATTGTTTATCCAGTCAACATTCAAGAGCCAGTTGTTCAGTTTCCATGAGGTTGTGCAGTTCTGAGTTAGTTTCTTGATCCTGAGTTCTAATTTGATTGCACTGTGGTCCAAGAGACTGTTTGTTATGATTTCCATTCTTTTGCATTTGCTGAGGAGTGATTTACTTCCAATTATGTGGTCAGTTTTAGAGTAGGTGTGATGTGGTGCTGAGAAGAATGTATATTTTGTGGATTTGGGATGGAGAGTTCTGTAAATGTCTATTAGGTTTGCTTGGTCCAGATCTGAGTTTAAGTCCTGGACATCCTTGTTAATTTTCTATCTCATTGATCTGTCTAATATTGACAGTGGAGTGTTAAAGTTTCCTACTACTATTGTGTGGGAGTCTAAGTCTCTTTGTAGGTTGTTAAGAACTTGCTTTATGTATCTGGGTATTCCTGTATTGGGTGTGTATATATTTAGGATCATTAGCTCTTCTTGTTGCATTGATCCTTTTACCATTATGTAATGCCCTTCTTTGTCTCTTTTGATCTTTGTTGATTTAAAGTCTATTTTATCAGAGACTAGGATTGCAACTCCTGCCTTTTTTTTGCTCTCCATTTGCTTTGTAAATCTTCCTCCAGCCCTTTATTTTGAGCCTATGTGTGTCCTTGCATGTGAGATGGGTTTCCTGGATACAGCACACCAGTGGGTCTTGACTTTTTATCCAATTTGCCAGTCTGTGTCTTCTGATTGGGGCATTTAGCCCATTTACATTTAAGGTTAATATTGTTATGTGTGAATTTCATCCTGCCATTTTGATGCTAGCTGGTTATTTTGCCCATTAGTTGACACAGTTTCTTCATTTTATCGATGCTTTTTACACTTTGGTACATTTTTGGAGTGGCTGGTACTGGTTGTTCCTTTCTATGTTTAGTGCTTCTTTCAATAGCCCTTGTAAGGCAGGCCTGGTGGTCATGAAATCTCTGAGCAATTGCTTGCTCATAAAGGATTTTATTTCTCTTTCGCTTATGAAGCTTAGTTTGGCTGGATATGAAATTCTAGGTTGAAAGTTCTTTTCTTTAAGGATGTTGAATATTGGCCCCCACTCTCTTCTGGCTTGTAGGGTTTCTGCTGAGAGATCTGCTGTGAGTCTGATGGGCTTCCCTTTGAGGGTAACCTGACCTTTCTCTCTGGCTGCCCTTAGCATTTTTTTCCTTCATTTCAACCCTGGTGAATCTGACGATTATGTGCCTTGGGGTTGCTCTTCTTGAGGAATATCTTTGTGGTGTTCTCTGTATTTCCTAGAACTTGAATATTGGCCTGCCTTGCTAGGTTGGGGAAGTTCTCCAGGATCATATCCTGAAGAGTGTTTTCCAGCTTGGATTCATTCTCTCCATCACATTGAGGTACACCTATCAAACGTAGATAAGGTCTTTTCATATAATCCCACATTTCCTGGAGGCTTTGTTCATTTCTTTTTACTTTTTCTCTTAATCTTGGCTTCTCATTTTATTTCACTGAGTTGATCTTCAATCTCTGATATCCTTTCTTCTGCTTGGTCAATTCAGCTATTGAAACTTGTGTATGCTTCGTGAAGTTCTTGTGCTGTATTTCTCAGCTCCATCAATGCATTTATATTCTTCTCTAAGCTGTTTATTCTCATTAGCATTTCCTCAAACCTTTTTTGAAGGTTCTTAGTTTCTTTGCATTGGGTTAGAACATGTTCTTTTAGCTCAGAGAAGTTTGTTATTACCCACTTTCTGTAGCCTGTTTCTTTCAGTTTATCAGACTCATTCTTCATGCAGCCTTGTTCCCTTGCTGGTGAAGAGTTGTGATCCATTGGAGGAGGAGAGGCATTCTGGGTTTTGGGTGTTTTCATCCTTTTTGCCCTGGTTTCTTCCCATCTTTGTGGATTTATCTACCTGTGGTCTTTGCGGTTGGTGACTTTCAGGTGGGGTCTCTGAGTGGAAGTCCTTTTTGTTGATGATGAAGTTATCTCTTTCTGTTTTTTAGTTTTCCTTCTAAGAGTCAGGCCCCTCTGCTGTAGGACTGCTGGAGGTCCACTCCAGACCCTGCTTGCCTGGGGATCACCTGCAGCGGCTGCAGAACAGTAAGGGCTGCTGCCAGTTTCTTCTTCTGTTATATTTGTCCCAGAAGGATACCTGCCAGATGCCAGCCTGAGCTCTCCTTTATGAGGTGTCTCTTTGGATATATGGGGGTCGGGGAGCTGCTTGAGGAGACAGTCTGTCCGTTATAGGAGCTCAAGTGCTGAGCTGTGAGCTCCATTGTTCTGTTCAGAGCTGCTGGGCAGGTACGTTTAAGTCTGCTGCAGCAGAACTTATAACGCCTTTTTTCCCAGGTGCTCTGTCCTGGGAGGGTGGGGCTTTATTCATAAGTTCCTGACGTGCTGCTGCCTTTTTTCAGAGATGCCCTGCTCAGCGAGGAGATAGCCTAGTCACAGTCTGCCAGCAGAGGCGTTGCTGAGCTGCCATGGGCTCTGCCCAACTGCTGTTGAACTTCCTTGCGGTTTTGTTTATAGAGGTATAGTCTGAACTGCCTTGGTCATGGCAGTCTGCCTCAGTAATGGCAGACTGTCTCTGTAATGGCGGACTGCCTCGGTAGTGGTGGACTGCCTCGGTAATGGTGGACTGCCTCGGTAATGGTGGACTGCCTTGGTAATGGCGGACTGCCTTGGTAGTGGTGGACTGCCTCGGTAATGGTGAACGCCCTTCCCCCTACAGAGCTGGACCATCCTGGGTCCAGCTGTGCTTGCTGTGAAACTCTCAATCCAGAGCATTTCAGTATTGCTGGTCTTTGTGGGAATGGGACTGGCTGAGCCAGATCACCTGGCTCCCTGTTTCAGCCCCCTTTTTTTCAGTTGAATGGGTGATTCTGTCTCCCAGGCGTTCCAGGTGCCACTTGAAGCAGCACACAGATTTATGTGAGTTTTTGTGCAGAGACCCACTGCGCCAGCTGAAACAGCCATGCTGGAGACTCGTAGTGCTTTCTGTCCAGGAATCTCTTGGTCTGTAGACAGTAAAAATTCATCTGGAAACGATGTTATCACTAACCCTCTGCATTCTCACTGGGAACTGCACTCCAGAGCTGTTCCCATATGGCCGTCTTGCACCCACATTTTTTTAATCTAATTTACCATTGATGGGCACCTGGGTTGAGTCCACAGCTTTATTATTGTGAACAGTGCTGCGATAAACATATGAGTGCAGGTGACTTTTTGGTAGGATGATTTCTTTTGAGTATATACCAAGTAATGGCATTGCTGGGTTGAATGGTAGCTCTGTTTCTAAGTTCTATGAGAAATCTCCAGACTGCTTTCCACAGTGGCTGGACTAATTTACATTCCCACCAACAGCATATAAGGTCTCCCTTTTCTCCACAGCCTTGTCAGCATCTTAATAATAATAGTTATAACCAATGTCTCTACAGGAACCATGGTTTTTAAAGCAGCTTTACCTTCCAGACCCCATTTTCTGTGATAAGATTATTTGGGTTGAAAATGACAGAGAACCAATTCAAATTCACTTAAGCAAACACAGAATGAATTGGGTGGTGTGTCTGTTCAAGTTCTCCAGAAAGCAGAAGGCAAGACACAATAAGACGGTCAAGAGGCTTATTGGAGGAGTTGGCTGTGAAGAATAAAGGAAGCAGGAGAAGGCTGAGAGAGCCTTTCAACTATGACCCAGGTCTGACATCTGGGAAAGGAGACAGGGACAGGAGAAGGGTTGGACAGAAGTCTCAGACTATAGTGCAGCTCAAAAAAATGTCTCTGTGAAGCCAATAGGAAGCTCAAGAGCAAAGACCTCTTACCCTGTTAGATGAGTCTCACTTTGGAGATAAATAACTCTGCTCTAGAACCTGCACCATGCTCAGTCATTGGCTGGGCTGAGAGCAGCCCAGGGAGAATGTGGCTTCAAAGTGAACATCTGGCAGATCTAAAACTACAGCTGTTGGAGATGTCCACTATGCTGCTACTCACAGCAGAGAGAACTGAGCAGCACATTTTCATGAGTGCCCCAAGTAGCTGAGACAGTCACAGTTGAATCCAAAGTTCACTTTAGAATAGGTCATTAGATTCTCCCCCCACCCCCACCCCACCCCATATATCTTCTTTCCTGCACAACTGCTTCCTATTTCTTCTGGGTTCAGTTAATAATTATATAGGTGTCTCTTTCTGGAAACTCAGCCACATGAGCTCACCAGCATTCAAGATTTAGATCCTGGTGAATTCTCTATGACCTTTCCCTGCCACCCCTTTTTGTACAATCAAAGATGGCCCTCAACACACTAAGCATAGATTATCCCTAGAGAAGCTCATCATTTCTAAAGGAAGGAAATCTACTCCCTCCCACCATGCATTCTGATCTCAGCAAAGGATTCACATGCTCGCCCCTGAACCAATCCATCACCTGCAAGGGGACATGGAAGCTTTGCATAGCCAGGTTGAAAAGGAAAGGATAAAAAGGGTCCCCTGATTTAAAGTCCCACCTCCAGAATGACATGGAGCAGAAAAGGGCAGTCCAAAGGGCAGGAGAGCCAATAAAAGGAACAGATGTTTCTGGGCCCCATGCTGCACAACTGTAGTCCCAGCTACTCAGGAGGATGAGGCAGGAGGATTGCTTGAGCCCAGGATGTCTGGGTTGTCATACACTAAGCTTATTGTATATCCACACTAAATTCAGCATCAACATTGCAACCTACTGGGAGTAGGGACCACCAGATTTCCTAAGGAGGAGTGAACCAGCCCAGTCTGGAAATGGAGGTCAGAACTCCTGTGCTGCTCAGTAGTGGACTGCACCTGTCAATAGCCACTGCACTCCATCCAGCCTGGGTAACACAGCAAGACCCCATCTCAATAAAAAATAGAAACAAAAACGTAACAGATGTCCACTATCACCTTCAAGACAAGTTGGAAAAGAGGGGGGATTCTTCAGCTGGGAAGAGAACTCACAGATCAGGATGGGTGAGCATCATTTTATTTCACGGACCACCAGTTGAAGGTTATTTTGACCCAAAGGTCTAAGGTTGGATTTTGTCAGGCACTGGGTTCAGTACAAGCGAAAAAAAAATGACCAAAATAAAACTGATTTTATTTTAGAACAATAAATAGATACCCGTGAGAAATGTTAGGAAGGCAAGGGAATCACAAAAATCAAGCTTTGATAGTAGTAACTACCACTGAAAAATAATACATTTTCCAAATGAAAGGTATGAACTATGGAATTCTCATCCCAGCTCTGCTGCCTTCTAACTGCACATTTTGGTTTGAGGCTTCTATAACATAATAGCATAGACTACGTGGCTTCTAAACAACATAAATTTATTTCTCACCATTCCAGAGGCTGGGAAATCCAAATCAAAGTGCCAGCAGATTTGCTGTCTGGCGAAGGGCCTGCTTCCTGGTTCATAAATGGCTCTCTTCTCACTGTGTCCTCACATGGTGGAAAAAACTGGTGAAAGAACTCTCTGGGGTCTTCTGGAAGAGTACTAACCCTGTTTATGGGAGCTCTACCCTCATGATTTAATCACCTCCTGAAGGCCCTATCTCCTCATACTATCATATTTGGGGCTAAGATCCCAACATATGAATTTGGGGGGGAACACAGACATTCAGTCTACAGCACTGCCCCCACCCTGAGTGATAACCTCCTGGCTTTCTTATCTCAAAATAAATGAAGGAGGAAAGGAGAATCTATTTATAGCAAGATCATTATAAGAATGTGTTGAGATCATGTGTTAAGCACCCAGCACAGTGCCTGAAACTTGTAAGTGTTCAATATATTTGTGTCTAATAGTATTAAACTTGAAAGATTTTATGCACTTCAGCTACCATTAGCTTCCAGCTCTCTAATACCAGTCAGCCATGCCAAAAAAAAAAAGAAAAAAAAAAAACCTTTGCTTCATAATCCAATAATCCCATGGAGCCCTAAGAAGGGAAAGAAAGTGTTCCAAACCCAATGGGCTATTTTTGGAGATGAAACATCATACCATTATTTGCAGAAGAAAACAAAGGGAATGGGGCAAAGAGTGGCTCTTCATGTTATCCTATGCCTACAGTTAATTGTGCCTGGGGGGAAGGTTCCATTAGACAGCGAGAGAGAGAGATGTTTCAACATCCTAGAACACAAAGAACCTTTACAATTGTCCTTGATTTACTGCCTGTCTGAGGCTGTCTTCTAGCTCCAACCACAATCTGTTTTGGGTCCGCCCAAGTTTCTGCTCATGTAGATGCAAGGGCCTGGCACAGGCCTAGAGAGGAGAAAGGGGCCCAAGGATTCTCATGTGCCCTTGTCTTAGCCTGGCCCCCTTTTGAGGCTGTGAGGACACTCCAAGTTTCTTGAGAGTCCTTCCTATCAGTTTCTGTCTCTTGTATCTTTTAGAGGCTCATCTGGCCAAGCTAGATAATGCAGAGATTTCAAAAAGGATGCAGGCATTAAAAAGGGCTCTTCTTTGGAGAACTTGGTTTGCAAGCATGTTGGCTGCCAGAAGGTGGTGAGATAATGGCTTTCTCTTTGGTGAGGTGAAATAAAGCAAATGGCAAAGGAGAAAGTGTTCCTGAATAAATATTGATGGGAGAAACGTACTTTTAACTTTAGCAGGTGGGTGGTGAGTACTGTGCCTAAGCTTCTCGTGTAGAACCTGCACAGGGTGGGGCCTGGCACGCTCAGTCCAACTTCCTCTTAGTCATCCTGAGTGAAATGAGAAGTTGGTTGACTTCTGAAAAGAGCTTAGGTCAAGACCGCATTCTTTAAGTTTGTACCGTGAAAACACACAACTAGAATACTATTATTGGGTGATCGTTATGTGTTAGACGATGTACCTCATTCAAATTAAACTTCTAGGAGAATATTATAGAACACTTCCCCCACTCCATGAGTGCAAAAATATCAAAGTACTCATTGTCCATTGTAAGTGTTACCAAAATAGCCCCAAACAGCAATGCTACGAAAGAAAAAAAAAAATTGCCCCAAACAGCAATGCTAAGAAAGCAATAGTATCATGATTTCCATTGTATAAATAAAAGTGAAGTTCTAAAAAAAAAAAGAAAGAAAATGACCCATCAAGTCCTCTCCTAGCTATGTACCTAACAGAAGGACTTCATATGTTGCAAAAATATGAGTATGGGAATGTTTATAGCCTCTTTAATCATAGTAACTAAATACTCAGTATTGTACAAACATCTATCAAAAGAAAAATGGATAGTATTAATGGATTAATGGATTGTGGTGTACTCATGCAAAAATACTATGTCAAGATATGAAATGAGCTATTGCTACACACAACACGGATGAATCCCACAAATTATTAGGTTGAGTGAAAGAAGCTAGACACAAAAGGGTATATTCTGCATGATTCCATTTATGTGCATTTCAAGGACAGGCAAAACTAATTAATAGAAGAGAGAAGTCAAAGTAGTGATTACCTCTTGCTATGGGTATATATACACTAGGAAGCAATATAAGGGAACATTATCAGGTACCAAAGCTTGATCTAGGTGATGGTGATACACACACACACACACACACACACACACAATAATTGTTTAACATTAGTGCACTTTGTGTGTTTTACCTAAATAAATTTGCAAGGAACAAAAGAAAGAAGGAACAAAGAAAGGGAGAGAAAGAAGAAAGGTGGGAGGGAGGAAACAAAGAAACTTGCACAAAGTCTTCCAGCTAGTAAATGGCAGAAATGAAATGTGACTCCAGGTCTGCCTGGGTTCACAGAACACTAACTACTGGGATATGCCATCTACCAGCTGGGTTTACGTTGACTATTGAATAAACATTTGTTGATGGATGAGTGTCTCTTTATGGAAACTCAGCCACATGAGCTCACCGGCATTCAAGATTTAGATCCTAGTGAATTCTTTTTGGCCTTTCCTACCTCCCCTTCAATATCTCTTGTGGTTCTTAGTGGGGAAAATTTAGCTACAGCAAGGATCTAATGAGCTGCTACTGCAGGCTGAAGTTTCGTGGTGAATCTGGCCTCTTGTTCTTAGGCCATCATCAAGGGAATGTGGACAAGAAGAACAGAGACAGGTATTGATCCTTGTTCATTATTTAAATGCATATGGCGGCAGGCAGCTCTGCTCAATAAAACCCTGACAGAGGTGCCTCAGGCCTGAGTGATGACCCTAGCAACACACATGGGTGCCTTACAGGGCCTGAGACTCAGTTTCCCCCAACTAAAAAGAATGAGAGTGTTGATTGGCATATTTGGTCAATCCAGATGGCTTCAGGGGCTATTCTGGTTTCACTTACAATGTGCAATGAGTACTTTGATCTTTTTGTACTCGTAGAGTGGAGGAGCATTCTGTAATTTTCTCCTACTAAGATTAATTTTAAAAACAGTGTCTAAAATATGGATTTTTAAAAATTTCAGGCTGTTCATAGAGGTTGCAGAGTGGTTAGGCATCTCAAACCTGGTGAGAGAGACTTATGTTTTCACCCTCAGCCACTACTTGCCAACACTGTGAACCTGGACAAATTGCCTTACCTCTCCGAGCCTCAGTTTCCACTTCTAAAACTGGATAATGGATTCATATATACCTCATAGGGCTGATGTAGATATTAGATGAGTTTGAATGATTAGCACAGTGCCTGATCATAATTGTCTCATTATAATAATTATTGATATTAGAACAGTGTAGATATTACTCTTTCAATAAATACACTGTTCTAATATCAATAATTATTATAATGAGACAATTATGATCAGGACAACTAGTATTGTAGACCCTGGGGTCACTCTTTAGCAGTAACCAAACCAAGTAGCATTTTCAACTAGCATTTCAACCCTAATGACGACTTCTGAAAAATCACCCAATCTTTCCCATTCTTCGTTTTCCCACCTAGTCTATAAAACTAGATGACCTTTTAAAGGCTCTTTCAAATCTAAAACTAGGATTCTAGTAAAGAAAGGTCTTAAGGATACTTCATCTGCGTGCCCAAATCTGGATTTGTAGAGCAGGCTCCTGGTGTCTCATTTCTACAAGGACTCTATAGATTGGGAGAGGGGGAGTTAGTGAAGAGAATTCCTTCCAGGACTGATAAAGGAGTCCTGAGACTCTAGGAAAATCTTTTCTCCAAAGGTTTACCCCTAACAACTAGGGTAATTACACAAGCAGACAACATGCTCTCAGAAGTTGATGACACTCATTCATTCATGCTATATGTATTTGAGGTGCCTCTCAATGAGGCCATACATGTCCATTTTGTTATAATGAGGCAAGGGAGTACCAGGAGGCTCCAGGCAAATCGCCTGAGTTCTGTACACTCAGTTTTCTGTACACTGAGTTTCCTGCCCCCAATGTGTAAACCTTCTCCTATAGATTAGGGTCAATAATTCCTCTTTCTATGATGACTTCTTACTGGCTCATTCCTGGACCCAGAAAATCCAAAGCACCCTGGCTGCATCTGTAGCCTGTTTTTCAATGCAAGATTTGTTCTTCCCCTAAAAGTGTGTCCCCTTGGGCACCAGGACCTCCAACGCATAAGAACCCAGAGTGGAGGGAGCAAGAAACACAAAACACCCAAAAAGGTCACTAGGAATACTAAGTGAGGCCATTTCAGCTTCCATCCCCTGGACACTGGACACATAAGTGTTTTCTGTAGAGGATGCAGTACCATGTAGGTGTCTCTGATCTAATGCATACCCTGTAATTAGAGGGCTCCCCATCCATCCACAGTGTTGCTTCCAAGTTGGTGTTTCAGCTACATCTTTGGAGGGCTGTTTCACAACTCTATGAAGCTAGCTTTTTCTAGAGCATGTTGTACGTTTTACAACTAATAGTTATAAATTTGAGTCCACTAGTCACAAGCTCTGTTGCATGGAATTCCATGCCTACAGATCGGGCATTCTACAAGCACCCAGATAATGGTGTTGGCTTAAGAACTATGGGCAGGAAAAGCAAATCCATACCTGGAATCAATATCTATCCTGATGAACTGCTGCTCCTTCCAGGATAAAAAAGGGCCTAATGTAATCAATTGTCCCCCAAGTTGCTCACTTGTCTCCTCAAGGAACAGTGCCATAGAGGGCTCAGTGTTGGTCTCTGTGGCTCACCCATTGGACATTCAGAGGCAGCACTGGATTAGCCATGAGAAAGAGTCCATTTTATTGGGCTTCTATGAATGCCAACTGGCCAAGTCTTTTTGCTACTTGTGTTTTCAGTACTTTTTTATGCTTTCTATAGTATGTATTTATATGTGTACAAAATCTTCACACATTATATCCACTCCCTTAGTTCTATCCACATGCCTATAGCCCAGATCTCCTTGCCTTTGATCTTTCAGCCATTTTCCCAGGCCCTTGACTAGGCAGCCAGGTCATTAGCTATTGCCCAGGAATCTATATATATTCTTACCTCAAGTCACTTTTCCTCCTATACAAAATGAACTATAGGGTTCACCTGTCACAACTTTGTCTGTTATGAATATTTTCCATATTCATTTCTCTTTCAAAGCAACCCCTGAATGTGGCTATAATTCTCCACTATACATTTTCAGCTTACACCTGCATAAAAGTTGACTCATCCATAACCAAGTTTGGATTTTCCTCCCTTATCAGTCTAGTTTGCAGCCAGATTATGCTGAGATTTAGCCCTAGGTATTGGCCTAGCAGCCAGAAGAGGAGGTGGCTGAAGCTCCCTAGAGGGTGGCATACGTTACCTCTAGCAAGAGTGTATCATTGGTATCCGAAGACCCTTCACCATCTACCAAATGTGACACGAATATCTGAGCCTCACACATCCCTATTGTGGCTGAGAAGATGAAATGAGGATCTTTCCTGTTCACAGCTTCCGGCTTCACTCCTCTTTCAAGAAGTTGTGGGAAGAAGATGGTGGTTCCTAGATATAAGGGCAAGATCTCTGCAGCATCTCCTAGCGGAGAATTTCAGGCAGTTACTAGAAAGGATAGTCCAACTCTTCAAGCTCTGGAGGTTCATGGAGGTCTTGAGAGCCAAAATATTCATGGGAATTCATCTAGATGTCCCTATCCCATATTTCAGAATCTGATATTTTTCCAACCAGGGCCCAGATCTTATCACAACAGATAAGACATGGATGAGCATTTAAACCTTTCTGGAACTCTGTGACTACCAGGTCCTGAGTCTACTTTTCAGCTGTGTCCACTCTCTCATTTCAGGTGGTAAGATCTTCTTTGTCAGGTAACAAAAAAGGCTCTTTGGCTCTCACACTCACCCTTTAATTTCTTGATATTGGCCATCAGATTCTCATTATTCCTCTGTAGGGCATCAATGTAACTTAGCAATAACCACCCAACTCCACCATCTTTAAATGCATTGCTCCTTTCCCCCCATGTCTTTCGAATATCTGAACCACTATACCTGCAAGGATGTTCCCCTCCAACAGGGTGTTTTTCTGGGTCACCATCAGTTACATGTTCAGTAATTAGGCTTCCACCTCACATCAGGGACTATCAGTGAACCTCATCTTGGATCATTTGGGATGGAGTCTTCTTTGCCTGTTGGGCTGTGAGTGGGCCAGTCTCAAATCCTCAAAATCTCACTTTCTGCTTTTTTGGATCACTCATGGTACCACCTGGGTTAGTTTAGATATTCCAAAAAAGCAGATGCTAAGACAAGATTACACCTGCAAGAGATTTACTGGGGAGAATACCTGTGAAAGATGAAGGGGAAGAAGCAGGAGAGCCGTCAGACCATGGTGAAGATCTAATACCCACAGAAGGAGATAGTAAAGGAAGGAGTTCTGGGTAGGAAGAACTTTGGACTGTTGCTTAGTTCTAAATATGTCTTAGCCAGGCCAATGAGGAGTCCTTAAGCCAAAAATTCCCTGTTAAAGAAGTTCCAGAGCGTGTGGAAAGGAACCTACATCAGTACCCTTAAAGAACTCAGTTAGTAGCTGGGGAAGATTGACTCTTTGCAAATCTGGTAGTGGATTCAGGAGGAAGGCAGCTAGGACTATCAATCAGCAAAGTGTCTCATTACAGAAGATCTGAGTGGCGCATTTTCATGACCACCAGACTGATAAACCCCAACTGACCTGAAATGCCTAACGTGTGCAAAAATGCACCACTGAGAATATAATGGTCATTAAGGTAGGCATGGTTTCTGTTCACAAAACCAAATGGAAAACATGAACATATGTGTAACATATGAAAATTATGTCACCAATGTAATAACAAACTGTTATATATTCATGCATTAAATGTAAATATATTACCCTGAGATATCACATATACCTATATTAAAATATAATTTCAAGCCAAGATAAATGTTCAAAAGGAAAGGAGCATAATATCATGTAGGTTTGTGTTAGTCTATTCTATGATGCTCACACAATGACAAAATCCCCTAACAATGCATTTATCAGAATGTTTCCCCATTGTTAAATGACACATTACTGTATTGGGAGGGTGGCATTTGGAGTTTATTTCGGTCCTGAATTTTTTTATGTTTTCAGTGTCTTTGAGATACCCAAGTGAAAATGTTTGGACATAATCCCCAATGCTGGAGGTGGGGGCCTGGTGGGAGGTGAGTGGATCATGGGGGCAGATTTCTCCCTTTGCTTCCATTCTCATGATAGATTTCTCGTAAGATCTGGTTGTTTAAAAGTGTGTAGCACCTCCCTCTCTCTGTCTCTCCTTCCTTCTTCAGCCATCTAAGACATGCCTACCTCCCCTGTGCCTTCCACCATAATTGAAAGTTTCCTGAGGCTTCCCCCAGAAGCCGCTATGCTTCCTGTAGAGCCTGCAGAACCATGAGCCAATTAATTCTCTTTTCTTTATAAATTACCCAGTCTTAGGTATTTCTTTGCAGCAATACGAGAACAGAGTAATACATGAAGTGAGGAAGCATATCAAGAGAGGACAGAACTCAACTGTGTCAAATGCTGCTGAGAAATAATGTAATGAGCAATGAAAATACATATTAGATAGTCAAGTACAGTGAGTACTCCAACATCCTCACTGAATTCAGCAATATCATGGAGGTCCTCAAGGACAGTCTGGAGACAAGTTTGAGTGGCCAGATAGAAAACGTAAGCCAGACTGGAGGGGATTAAGAGTGGGAGGTAAGAAAATAGAGGCAGTGAGTACAGAACTAGTTATCTAAAACTTGTCATTTAAAGTGACATCGACACCCTTGATTGTACGGGTATGAGGAATTATGCATTATGCTTCTATTATTCATGCATGATTCTGAAAAAGGAAGTAGAGTCTCAGTACATTTTTCTGTGAACTTTGAACCTTACTTTCTGATGAGTTCAAATCCAGTAGAATGCAAAGCTTTGAAGGAGTAAAGCTTAAGTACTCACATGCATACACACGTTCACTCATACACACATGTACGAGTATACAAACACATTTTAAGAGGCTTATATACAAGCTCATAATTCTTCCTGGACATCAAATGACTCTTTATAGGCTGCATTTTGGTGACCTAAGTAGACTGAAAATTAAACAAAAACATAAGGATTAAATTTCCCTGGAAGTACTAGGGCTTTGAGGAAAAATAAGGAGAAAGAAAGAAACGCCTGGATGGTCACATTGTGGTTTCTCCTTTTCTTCATGATTCCAAGACTTTGCAAATGCAGTTTAGAGAGCCTGCCAAACCCATGTGACATCAACCAGCATAACCCACCAACACCCTACCCTAAAGCATCTGCTCCATGCTGTCCTCTGTGTGCAAGAAGGAAGTGGGATGACAGATCAGTGTTTTCATGTACTAATGAGTGGAAGCAGAGCCTCACAGACTAGCTGGCTTCTTAGAGAAAAGAATTCAGACACAATACCCTTTGTTTTAAATCTGAGAGCTATGTATTCATGACAAATTGGGAGTGATAAAGCCTGTATAGGGACAGTGCCATCTTGTAATTCTCTGGTGCTTTTGTAGTAAGCCACGGCTGTACAAGACTGTTTTTACAGACTGGCTAGGATCCATTTTACCCTTCTGTGGGCATGAACCTTTCCCACCAATATACATATGAAGCAGACCCTGCCAGTCAGAGCATTCCACTAGTGATTGGTCCAAAGATGGGCACATGACAACTGACAGCCAATGAGAGAAGTGAGAGACTTAATTCCAAGTCTTTTGTTGCAACTACCAGGGGACAGGGGTGAGTTCCTTTTCTGTTTTACTTCAGGCTAGAAGCATAGCACACAAATCTGGAAAGGTTAGTATCATCTGGTCACATTATTACAAAGGGAAAACCTCCAGATAATGGAGCCCATACAGGGAAAAGTAGGACCCAAGAGGCAAGAGAATAAAATGAAGTCCTGAATGTATAATTTGAGCCCTTGTATGAAGCCATACCTAAATTTAAATCTATAGCTAATTTTTTTTTCAGTAACTTGAGCCTACAAATTCCTTTTCATTCAATCCTGTTACATTGGAATTCTGTTACTTTCAACTGAGAACCCTTCTTCAGCCAGCCTTATTTGAGGTGCCCATAATATTATGAGATATCTATCATTTTGGGAAACTATTCTGTCTTCAATTTACCCATTGATAAATGACAACCAGAATGCTCCCATCTGAGAAGTGCTTCACACTTTCTACAATGCCTTTACCAAGAGTGACTATTCAACATGGCAATTTTAATTGTTATAGCCAACATCTGCTGACATCTGTTCCAACCAGTCCAACCCCATTCCATCTAGATTGCTAAATATTTTTAATATCGCCTCTGCTTTCACCTACATGATTGCATTTATATTGCAAATCCAAGTGGGAGCCAACCAAAGACTAATACCACGAAGCTCATTTTATAAATAAGCAAGATAAAACTCAGAAGTGACTTCCCCAAGCAAATAAAAGGCCAAAGCTGGTTTAAAATTGGGACTTTGGTTTCAAGGCTCTACACCTCACTGTGTTCTACACAGAATGCAACTTATATTTTGTCCTTACTATTTATCATAAAATAGGCTAAGGAATTTGTATGCATTGAATAGACACAACAGACTCCATGAGGTAGGTTTTATTGGCCTCTTCATTTCACATATAAGGAACCTGACCTTCAGTGAAGTTAAGGTCACTTTGATAGGAAGTGACAAAACAGGATTTGAACTCAGATCTGTCTGCTTTAAAAATCTATGTGGCTCCTACCCTCAAGAATCTAGTTGTAGAGACAGGATATGCAAACCTTTATTAATGATGGGCTAAAAAATATATTGGCTGTAATTATACTCAGGTAATATATACTATATGAGATTCAGACAAAGAGCAGCTAACCAAGTTTGAGCCATCAGGAAAACCTATCATACAGGATTTCAAATTAACTCAAGAAACATTTTGTGATTTTATAATTCTGTGCTACTTTGTAGAAACTTGATGAGCTATATTAAGTCTTGAAGAATGAATGGGGCTTAGTTATGCAGAGACAAGGGAATCCTGGGCAAAATGGCCAACATTCAAAGGCATGTAAACATAGTGAAAACCTAGAATGTTCAAGAATGAAAGCCAATCTGCCTAGGTTAGGATTGGTAAATCAGCTTCGTTTACATGTCAAGCCCCATCAATTGAGAGTGGTTGCCTGGAATACTGTGTTGAAGACAATGAGATGCTGAAGAGTCTGGAGGAAGAGTTCTGACATAGCTTTTAAAAAAAAAAATAAGTTCTGGGGTACATGTGCAGATTTTGCAGGATTGTTACATAGGTATACACATGCCATGGTGGTTTGCTGCCTCCATCCCCATGTCACCTAAATTAGGTATTTCTCCTAATTTTATCCCTCCCTAATCTCCCCCACCCTCTGGTATCCCTCCCCTAGCCCTCCACCCCCCCCACAGACCCCAGTGTGTGATGTTTCCCTCCCTGTGTCCATGAGTTCTCATTATTCAACACTCACTTATGAGTGAGAGCATGGGGTGTTTGGTTTTCTGTTCTTGTGACAGCTTGCTAAGAATGATGGTTTCCAGATTCATCCATGTCCCTGCAAAGGACATGTACTCATCCTTTTTTATGGCTGCTTAGTATTCCATGGTGTATATGTGCCACATTTTCTTTATCCAGTCTATCCATGATGGGATTTGGGTTGGTTCCAGGTCTTTGCTATCATAAGCAGTGCCAGAATCAACATACATGTGCATGTGTCTTTATAATAGATCAATTCATAATCCTTTGGGTATATACCCAGTAATGGGATTGTTGGGTCAAATGGAATTTCTATTTCTAGATCCTTGAGGAATCACCACACTGTCTTCCACAATGGTTGAACTAATTTACACTCCTACCAACAGTGTAAAAGCATTCCCATTTCTCCACATCCTCTCCAGCATCTGTTGTCTCCAGATTTTTTAATGATCACCATTCTAAGTGGCATGAGATGGTATCTCAATGTGGTTTTGATTTGCATTTCTCTAATGACCAGTGATGATGAGCATTTTATCAGTTAGTCGGCCACATAAATGTCTTCTTTTGAAAAGTGCCTGTTCATATCCTTCACCCACTTTTTGATAGGGTTGTTTTTTAAATTTGTTATAGTTCTTTGGAGATTCTGGATATTAGCCCTTTGTCAGATGGGTAGTTTGCAAAGATTTTTTCCCATTCTGTTGGTTGCCAGTTCACTCTAATGATTGTTTCTTTTGCTGTGCAGAAGCTCTTACATTTAATTAGATCCCATTTGTCTATTTTGGCTTTTGTTGGCCATGCATTTGGTGTTTTAGTCATGAAGTCCTTGCCTATGCCTATGTCCTTAATGGTTTTGCCTAGGTTTTCTTTTAGGGTTTTTATGGTATTAGGTCTTATGTGTAAATCTTTAATCCATCTTGAGTTAATTTTAGTGTAAGGTGTCAGGAAGGGGTCCAGTTTCTGCTTTCTGTACATGGCTACCAGTTTTCCCAACACCATTTATTAAACAGGGAATCCTTTCCCCATTGCTTGTTTTTGTCAGGTTTGTCAAAGATCAGATGGTTGTAGATGTGTGGCATTACTTCCAGGGCCTCTGTTCTGTTCTATTGGTCTATATCTCTGTTTTGGTACCAGTATCATGCTGTTTTGATTACTGTAGTCTAGTATTATAGTTTGAAGTCAGGTAGTGTGATGTCTCCAGCTTTATTCTTTTTGCTTAGGATTGTCTTGGCTATGCAGGCTCTTTTTTGGTTCCATATGAAGTTTAAGGTGGGTTTTTCCAGTTCTGTGAAGAAGGTCAATGGTAGCTTGATGGGGATAGCACTGAACCTATAAATTACTTTGGGCAGTATGGCCATTTTCATGGCATTGATTCTTCCTAACCATGAGCATGGAATGTTTTTCCATCTGTTTGTGTCCTCTCTTATTTCCTTGAGCAGTGGTTTGTAGTTCTCCTTGAAGAAGTCCTTCACATCCTTTGTTAGTTGTATTCCTAGATATTTTATTTTCTTCGTAGCAATTGTGAATGTGGGTTTGCTCATGATTTGGCTCTCTGTTATTGGTGTATATGTATACTTGCGATTTTTGCACATTGATTTTGTATCCTGAGACTTTGCTGAAGTTGCTTATCAACTTAAGGAGATTTTGGGCTGAGATGATGGGGTCTTCTAAATATACAATCATGTCATCTGCAAATAGAGATAATTTGACTTTCTCTTTTCCTAATTGAATAACCTTTATTTCTTTTTCTTGCCTGATTGCTCTGGCTAGAACTTCCAATACTATATTGAATAGGAATGGTGAAAGAAGGCATCCTTGTCTAGTGCCAGTTTTCAAAGGGAATGCTTCCAGTTTTTGCCCAGTCAGTATGATATTGGCTGTGGGTTTGTCATAAATCGCTTTTATTATTTTCAGACATGTTCCATCAATACCTATTTATTGAGAGTTTTTAGCATAAAAGGCTGTTGAATTTTGTCGAAGGCATTCTCTGCATCTATTGAGATAATCATGCGGTTTTTGTCTTTGGTTCTGTTTATGTGGTGAATTACATTTATAGATTTGCATATGTTGAACTAGCCTTGCATCCCTGGAATGAAGCCTACTTGATCATGGTGGATAAACTTTTTGATGTGCTGTTGCATCCGGTTTGCCAGAATTTTATTGAAGATTTTCACATTGATGTTCATCATAGATATTGGCCTGAAATTTTCTTTTTTAGTTGTGTCTCTGCCAGGTTTTGGTATCAGGATGATGTTGGTCTCATAAAATGAGTTAGGGAGGATTACCTCTTTTGTATTGTTTGGAATAGTTTCAGAAGGAATGGTACCAGCTCCTCTCTATACGTCTGGTAGAATTTGGCTGTGAACCCGTCTGGAGCTGGACGTTTTTTGGTTGGTAGGCTATTAATTGCTGCCTCAACTTCAGATCTTGTTATTGGTCTATTCAGGGATTCAACTTCTTCCTGGTTTAGTCTTGGGAGGGTGTAAGTGTCAAGGAATTTATCCATTTGTTCTAGATGTACTGGTTTATGTGCATAGAGTTGTTTCTAGTGATCTCTGATGGTAGTTTGTATTTCTGTGGAATCGGTGGTGATATGAAGGAAGCACTAAACATGGAAAGGAACAACCAGTACAAGCCACTGCAAAAAGGTACTAAATGGTAATGACCATCAACACAATGAAGAAACTGTGTAAACTAACAGGCAAAACAACCAGCTAATATCAAAGTGGCAGGATCAAATTCACACATAACAATCTTAAATGTAAATGGGCTAAATGCCCCAAACAAAAGACATAGACTGGCAAATTGAATAAAAAGTCAAGACCCATTGGTGTGCTATATTCAGGAGTCCCATCTCACATGCAAAGACACATATGGACTCAAAATAAAGGGATGAAGAAACATTTACCAAGAAAATGGAGAGCAAAAAAAAGCAGGGGTTGCAATCCTAGTCTCTGATAAAAAAGACTTTAAACCAACAAAGATCAAAAGAGCCAAAGAAGGGCATTACATAATGGTAAAAGGATCAATGCAAAAAGAAGAGCTAACTGTCATAAATATATATGCACCCAATACAGGAGCACTCAGATGCATAAAGCAAGTTCTTAACAACCTACAAAGAGACTTAGACTCCCACACAATAATAGTGGGGGGCTTTAACACTCCACTGTCAATATTAGACAGATCAACAAGACAGAAAATTAACAAGGATATCCAGGACTTGAACTCAGATCTGGACCAAGCGGACCTAATAGACATTTACATAACTCTCCACCCCAAATCCACAGAATACACATTCTTCTCAGCACCACATCACACTTACTCTAAAATTGACCACATAATTGGAAGTTAATCACTCCTCAGCAAAAATGCAAAAGAACAAAAATCATAACAAGCAGTCTCTCAGACCACAGTGCAATCAAATTAGAACTCAGGATTAAGAAACTCACTCAAAACTGCACAACTACATGGAAACTGAACAACCTGCTCCTGCATGAGTACTGGATAAATAATAAAATGAAGGCAGAAATAAAGATGTTCTTCAAAACCAATGAGAATGAAAACACAACATACCAAAATCTCTGGGACACATTTAAAGCAGTGTCTAGAGGGAAATTTATAGCACTAAATGCCCACATGAGAAGCAAGGAAAGATCTAAAATTGACACCCCATCATCAAAATTAAAAGAGCTAGAGAAGCAAGATCAAACAAATTCAAAAGCAAGCAGAAGACAAGAAATAACTAAGATCAGAGCAGAACTGAAGGAGATAAAAACAGAAAAAACCCTTCAAAAAATCAATAAATCTAGGAGCTGGTTTTTTGAAAAGATCAACAAAACAGATAGACTGCTAGCCAAACTAATAAAAAAGAAAGGAGAGAAGAATCGAAGAGATTGCTTCTTAATGTCTGCCATGGACGTGGGAGGGGAATCTGAGAGCCCAAGTGCCATGTATTTGCCATCATAAGATTGTAGAGTATAAGATACATTAAAGGATGAGTAAGGAAGAAGGCTGAAGAACTGTCTTAGGATACAGAACAGAGAGTTATTTTCTGTGATATTCAGTTCAGACTTGATTTAACAGACAAGAAGGAATGATTGTCAGTTCTTGAACAGGGGAGGTTTTGAATAAAATGAGAATAACTAGAAGGCAGCCCTCTGAGATTTGGTTCCTGATTATTCACAACAGCTTCCGGACTGACCTTCTTTTCAGAGAGTTGGTTATCAGGTATGAAAGTGAAGCCTTAAAAAGAAGAAAGAAATGATTTATATACTCACTGTTGGGTTAAAGCTCAAGTTCGAAGGAAGCACCTGGCCTTCATCACAGATGCTGGATTAGCTAGTAAAATCCCAGATATCACTGGCACAACCCTGGGATCCCAATGGTAATTAGGCCATCTCAATTGTGTTCTTGAATACAGAGTTGCACCGGAAAACATTATGTCACTGAATACCTAGGTCTGACTCAATGTCATCAGAGGTCACCATCCTGTGACACTGTTATCATTCTCATCACTCAGATTTGTTGAGCATAGAGTAAGTGCTAAGGTAAGCCTTACTTTACATTTTTATCTACATTTATCCTTAGAACAATCCTGAGAGTACTAGTGGGTCCATTTTACAGATGAGTAAAATGAATCTTAGGTAATGTAAATTGCTCATGGTGGAGTTGAAGATACAAACTGAGGTCTGCTGTTGCCAAGGCTGTGCTCTCTACCATTATTGTCACTTAGGCCATGGCTATGCAGACGTGGGCTCCAGCAAATACTATTCCCACTTACATCACAGTATGCAAACCACAGACAAGCCCATGTGAGTGCCTGTTTGGACTGTGAATGCTGCCCCCACCCTTTTTCCAGATGACAATAATGGAGCCACAAGAACCTGGCAATTAATTTTTATGTTAACCACATACCCCAAAATGCCTACTGTCAAGAAAGAGGCTTAGGAGTGTCTCATCCCCAAAACAACATTTCCAGGGTTCATAGTAATAGTTTCGAAGCATTAAATACAGTCCTGAAATTGGGGCACAGGGGGACCTCACAGATTTTCATTCCATAGATTGTAATTGAGGTTAAACCCCTACTTTCCTAAGATCTGCCCACAACCCCTTCTGGAAACCTGGGCTTGCTTTATTTCAATTTTCAGAAACATCTAAAACTCCCAGAACATATAAGGGCAACTCTCTGCCCTTATATGCTCTGTTTAGGAGGGTGACGACGACAAAAACAAAATAAAACCTCCAGATACATCTAATGCCATATGTTAAATACATCTCTGAGAAGTTGGAAGGTAACCAAAAACTCTCACATTCTAGTTTTCTGGTTCAAGAAGCCTTTGTTTATTTAACTGAGACATAATAAGTCAATTTTCTTTTACCTTTAACCTCTTAAAACACTCTGTGGGTTGTTGTTTTTTTTTTTTTTTTTTTTGAGATTTCCTTTTCACATGTACAATGACACCAGCTTCCATTTTTATTATATATAAAAGCTGCCCACTCTCCATCAAGCCCATTTTTGTCAGTAAGAATCCATTTCAGGGTATTCAAAAAACTGAGTAAAATATCTCCCCAAAAGCTAAATAAGTTTTCTTTCATTCTCCTCATGTTTACTTGAATCTGTACAATGGAATCATTGTAAAATGTTTTAAGAGTGTGAATCCCTGAAATATTTATTTGAAAAATGAAGATTCCTATGGTCCAGTTTCTAGTGCCTCATCACTCCATCAGTCAGGATAAGCTGAGTTATACTGCAGTAACAAACAACACTCAGTCTTAGGGCCTTAAAACACCAGAGCTCGAGTTCTCATTTGCTCTATTTCTTTTGCACATCATCTGGGGGATCTGCCTGCCATGTCCTCACTCTGGCACCAGGATAACAGAGCAACCAACATTCAGAAACTTGCTTATTACTATGGTAGAAAGACAGAAAGTGAGTAATTGGCATGCTAGCTCTTAAAACTCCCACCCAGAAGTGACAGATCGCTTCTACTCACATTTAGTGCCAAAGTAAAGTCACCTGGCCATGGCCCCTCCTAGTTCCAAGCTGCATGAAAATGCAATTCTTTGCAGAACAAGGTCAAAAAACATTGACCAGCCCTCATGACCTCTGCTCTCACCACATCACACTATCTGGAAGGAAGGTATGCATAACAGCAATGATGAAAGCTCTTCTCTATTGAGTGTCTACTAAGTACTAAATAAGAGCTTAAACGTTTTGCATGCACTGTTTTGTTGTTGTTGTTCTTGTTGTTGTGTTATTTTTGACAGAGTCTCACTCTGTCGCCCAGGCTGAAGTGCAGTGACCCGATCTCAGCTCACTGCAGCCTTTGCCTCCTGTGTTCAAGCAATTCTCCTGCCTCAGCCTCCTGAGTAGCTGGGATTACAGGCACCCGCCACCACACCCAGCTAATTTTTGTGTTTTTAGTAGAGATGGGGTTTCAGCATGTTGTCTAGGATGGTCTAGACCTCCTAACCTCGTGATCCACCTGCCTCGGCCTCCCAAAGTGCCAGGATTACAGGCGTGAGCCACTGCACCCAGCCCTCATTTAATCTTATGACAATTTTATGAGATAGGTGCACTTCGCCCCACTCTAAGGATGAGGAACGAGAAGAACAAAGAAGTTTAATCACTTGTTCAACATCACCCAGCTAGTAAAGGGTTGTGCTGGGACTTGAACCCAGTTATTCCAGTTCCAGACTGTTTGCTCCTAACAGTTCACCAATAATGCCTCCCAATGCTACTGCCAGTAATATTCCTCTTAGCTCAATTTTTCTCATCTATACAATGAAAATAATAATCCCTCCTTATGATACCTGTGGGTTACCTGAGAAAATAAAGCAAAAATGCATCCTTGTGTAGGGTTTTGCCATACACTATCTGGTTTGATCCACATAATCACCATGTAAGGTAGACTGGGGAAAATTTATTAACCCAATTTTATAAGGGAGAAAACAGACTCAATAAGATACTTAATGTGCCCAGGGTAACCACTGAGTAAGGGCAAAGCTAGGATTCATGTCTTCTGGATTACAAAACACTGCCATTCACACTACAATCTATCCTGTCCCCTAGAACAATTCAAAATCAAGGATACTAGAAACCAAAACAAATCAGTTTTGATCAATGGTCCCAACACTCCACAGCACTACAGAAGCACATAGAGGGAGACATCCCAAAGCAATTTCTTAGATTTATTCCCAAACATTCAGAGAGGTTGCCATAATTTTTGGTGGGAAAAATAACAGAATCGATAACTGTTAGAACTGATTTTATCCTGAGCTGTATCTGGGAGAGGCGGCATTCATACTGCCACCCTCTAATCACACACACCCATAGCAGACATTACTAATCAGCACACTTCCCTACTAAGAACAGATACAGTTTGAATACTCTCCTAAACACCATAACCCAGGCAGCCACCAAAGTCAGTCATGGCTGGGACTCAAGAAGAAACATTTTGCCATCTGCTCTGATTATCTATTGCTGTACAACACACTACCCCAAGACTTCGTGGCTTTAAACATTATTTTCATTTCTCACTATTTTCTGGGTCAGGGACTTGGACAGGGCTCGGCTGGAGAATTCTCAATATGGGGTTTATTAGGGGTCACTCAGTTGTATTTAGCCAAAGGCTGGAAAGTTCAGGGGGTTCCAAATGGCTCCAGTAGGGACTTCTAGAAGGCTGGGCTTAGCTGGGCCATCTCCCATTCCATGTGGTCACCAGTGGCTCTCCATGTGGAATCTTCAGCACAGGAGTCTGACTTATATAGCTGCTCAGGGTTTCAAGAATGAGCGGGAAGTACAATCTTCCAGCCTTTAACTCCAAAACCAAATGTCACTTCCTCCATATTCCATCGGTCAAGCAGTCACAGGATAGCCAACATTCAGATTCAAGGAGCAGAGACACAGACCTTGCCTCTCCATGGAAAGCATCTGAGAAAAAATGTGTAGCCATTATTAAGCAAACTTTATCTTTACTCTAGAACAAGCACAACTGAACAGATTGACTTTCTTTCAAGAAAGATCTTCTAAAGAACCTTCTTCAAGTCTTCCCAACTCCCTCTGTCATAAAAACTAAAATGAAGCCTACTGCTTTCTGAGAATAATTGCTTTCTTGATTGAGTATTTACCATATGCCAGGCACTAGGAAAAATGCTTCATGTGCATTACCTTACAAACACTATACCACAGTCTTAAAAAGCAGAAATTCATATCTTCAGTTTACCTGTAAGAAAACCGAGGCTTCCCAATTGAAGTACCTTGACCAAGTTACACAGACAGAATGCAAAATTTTCTTTGTGGGTTCCAAAGTTTCTAACTTCCCCTTTCCCTAGACAAGGATTACCACTGCAAAGTGTTTTTATGGACAAGTCTATGCTGCTATTTGACTGTCGCTACACTTCTCCCTTATAACAAGCAAGACTCATAGCCAGGGACTGGCCAGACCCTCAAGCCACAAGATCTTCCTGTGACAAGCACAAACTTTGAGAAGCATCTTGTGTGGGGCAGAATCCCAGTGAGAAAAACTTCTTGAATTCCTTCCTGGAAATAACAACCAGGTTGGAGGACCTAAGTAAGAATCAGTGCCTATAACTCTGTCAAATGGAACTCTCTAAGGTCATGGAAATGTCTGTGTCTGCACTACCCAATATGGTGGACACTAGTCACATAGAGATATTGCATACAAGAAATGTGGCTGAAGCAATGGAGGAACTGATTTTTAAATTGTATTTAAGTAGCCATTTGTGACTAGTGTCTACCATATTGGACCACACAGGTCTAGAGGGTTCTAATTCAAGTGCTCACTTCCTTAACCTCAGAGTTGTTTTACCAGCTGAGTCTACCAAGCCACGTCTCCTCTACCAACTAAGGATCCATTTGGACAGGTTTTCCAGATGGCATGCCAATAGCCTGTAGTCCATAAATAAAAATAAAAATAGAAATTTCTTTTTATTTATGAGGGCCATCCTGTTCCTGGTTCCTGAGTCACAATCATCCCTATTGCATTAGGCTGAGTCAGCCTCACTTCCTTTTATCACCTGGCTGGCCCTTGAACATGTGATTTTGAGAATGCTATTCTACATACTCTATCTCACACAACCTTTTGTCTCAGCTCTATAACACTTTTTATTAAAATCTCTAGCTGACAGCTTTATCCCTTCTACCCTGCAGTACAGCTCCCATCTCTCCTTCCAAATGTCCTTCTTGTTAACATCCTACCTTGTCTAATTTAACTCTTGTAGCCTTAGATAATTAAAAGATTTAAGTGAAAAAGGAACTCAAACTTCCTAGATATGGAGGGTGACTCTATCAGATGGCAGGGTTTAAATGTTAGCTCCCTTTGAGTTAGACGAAGGCATTCATAGTTTTTGCCTTCTAACTTTGAATTTAAAAAATTTTGTGCTGCCACAGGGGCAAAAAAAGAGGTGCAATGTTGGTATTCCCCCTTATACGGTTGATTTCATGAGAATTTGATGGTTCCAAGGCACCTCCAACAGTCACAAAATTACTTTTGATAAGTGTATTGACAAGTGCCCTCCTCTCACCCTCCAGCAGGTGTTTTTAACCTGAGATCTGCAAAACCTGAAGCCCAGGGTTGAAATCCAATGGCTCTGTGATTTTTTATTCCAAAAACTATATATTTTTCTTAATCTCTAACCAAAATTAGCATTTCCTTCAACAATGAAGGTAGACAACAAATCACAATGATATTAATGGTCCCTGTGAATTTGCCGTCCATAGAAACCATAAATATTTTTATACAGCACTTCAATTGTCAGAGAAGCCTCAAAATAACATGTGCATTCATCACCATTTTGAGTTATGGTAATTATCTGATGAATTCGACTAGGCCTAGTTACTTGATGAATTAACTTAAAAGCACATATATTTTTATAACTTAGAGTTGTGGTGTTGTGGTTTAATCTTACTACAGCATTTAAATATAGTTATGCATTGCTTAATGATGGGGATCTGTTCTGAAAAATGTGTCTAGGCAGTTTTGACATTGTGTCAATTCTACATTGACATCGTAGAATATACTTACATAAACTCAGATGGTACAGCCTACTATACACCTAGGCTATATAGTGCAGTTTATTGCTCCTAGACTACAAACCTGTACAGCATGTTACCGTGCTGAATACTGTAGGCAATTATAACACAATGGGAAGCATTTGTATATCTAAGCATAGAAAAGGAACAGTAAAATTACAGTATAAAGATATTTAACTGGTACACCTGTATAGGGCGCTTACCATGAATGGAGCTTACAGGACTGGAAGTTGCTCTGGGTGAGTCAGTGAGTGAGCTGGGAGTGAATGCAAAGGCCAGGACACTACTGTGCACTACTGTAGACCTTATAAACACAGTACACTTAGGCTACACTAAATTTATTTTTTAATTTTTTCTTTCTTAAATAATAAATTAACCTTAGTTTATTGGATGACCACCATAGTTAGTATATTTGGTCCACTGTTGACTAAAGGTCTTTAGGCAGCATGTGACTGTATAATAGATATCCTTTGTTTTTTTTTTGTTTTTTTTTTTTCTTTGAGGCAGAGTTTTGCTCCGTCGCCAGGCGCCAGGCTGGAGTGTAGCGTTGCAATCTCGGCTCACTGCAATCTCCGCCTCCTGGGTTCAAGCAATTTTCCTTCCTCAGCCTCCCGAGTAGCTGGGACTACAGGCGCGCGCCACCACGCCCAGCTAATTTTTATATTTTTTTAGTAGAGACGGGGTTTCACCATGTTGGCCAGGGTGGTCTCAATCTCTTGACCTCGTGATCCGCCCGCCTCGGCCTCCCAAATTGCTGTATCCTTTGTAATTCTATGTACATGTTATGCATTTAGAAATATTTACTCCAAACTACAAAAGGGGTTTATCATACATCGAAAGTTAAGGGTCCTGCCACAGAGTAAAGATTTTCTTATGCTCTGCCTCCCCACTTATAAACCACCCTTGCTTGGTTCACCCTCTTTGTTCTGCCTCTCTTCCAAGAAGTGAGTGGTCCACCAAGGCCCTGGTGACTCCAGCCATGGGATCTGGTCAACTCCAGTTTAGCTCCTACAGTCAGCTGTTAATTATGTTCCTACATTGTCGCAGGCTCTGTGCTAGGGACAAATAAATATCTATGTATATATTATCTAATTTAATCTTCACTAGATGGCACATGTTATCTACCTTTTCTAAAAACAGGAGTCTAAAGTTCAGAGAAACAAAGAAATGCACCTAAATGCAGACATCAAATAGTTGTGCAGCTGCTGTTCCCTAAACTTGCTCATTGGATCTTTGCAACATTGATAAATTGGCAGCAGCATCATCACATGGTCCTAAAATTAAAAAGGCAAATGGCTACACTTTCTCTATCCCCTACCATTAGAACCCATTTAAACCCAACCTAAAATTCTCTCTTAGGATAAAGAAAGAACTCTATACAAACAGCACTCACCAGGGACCATCCCTTTTAAGTCAGTTTTTTTGTACCCACCTTCATCAATAAGGTAACCCAGCTCAGCCAGTTATCCAGATGTCAAAGTCAGAAACCTAAGAATTATTCTTCATTATCTCCCTCTTCCTTACCCCTCACATGCTCTATCCCAAGTCTTTGCCATCTACTTCATTTCTAACATCCACTCATTTCCCCCCCAGCCTCTCATCCACTTAGTATAAGCCACCATGCTCCTCTGCCTAGACTATTGCAATGTCCTTTCCCCAGCTTCCATTCCTGTTCCAATCTAGTCTCCACCCTACCACTCAAGTGCTCTATCTGATCATGTCAGATACTTAGTGTGCTCATGTGATTAAGTGTCTGAACCTCTGGATTCAGCTGTGCCTGAAGCCAGATACCTTTGGATGTTTCAATTATATGAGCCAAAATTTGCCCTTCTGTTTAAGCCATTTATATTTAGCTCTCTGTCCCTTGCAACAAATACAGCCTAGCTAATACTTCTTTCCCCCATCTCCCTGATCACTCCTTAGTTATATTTGCACCCCATGTGGCTTGTCCAATGCTTAGTACATGATAAATATTTGCTAAAGTGAGTTGATCTGAATGGTATTCAGTCCTATTCTAGAAAGAAATGGAGTCTTAAAAGAGAAAGGCCTTGACCACGTCACTGAAAAACCCACAAAAAGTCACTCCACAAAGATGTAAAAGGTAAACCTTAATGCTGACAACAAAGTTCTGTCACCAGTTCTCTTTTCCTCCATGAAGTGGATTTTAAGAGCAGTGTGGAGAATTTTCATCACTCCCTTAAACGTGGTTTTGCTTACTTCCCCAGCCCTAGAAAATGCTCTCCTCTCCGGGGCCTCTCCTATTTTCAAGTGCAGCCTGAAAAAAAAAGAAGTGCATGTAGAAAAATCGTATAATTACAGGATCTGATTTTCATTTGAACTTTTCCTCTCTGACATCACTTCAAAGATCTTTAGTGAACAGCAGCCAATAAGGCCGTGCTACGTGTCTGTGACAGAAATCTACCAGTATGTGCATGCGTGTGTGCATGTCAGTGTGTGTGAGTTTATGTGTGTGTGTATGGGGGAGGTGTGTGTGTATGAATGTTTGAATATGTGAACGAAAGTGTATAGGATTTGAGTGTGTGTTTGTGTGTATGTTTGAGTGTGTGTGTGAATGGATGTGATATGTATGTGAATGTGACCTGGGGTAGATGTATGGGTGGTGTGTATATGAGTGAGTGTGAGTGCATGTGTGTGAATACATCTGAGGCTGTGAACAGATGTGGGGAATGTGCATGTGTGCATGTGCATTTTTGTGCAAGGCTATTTGAAAAGATGTGGTAAGTGTCCAGGAGATAAGAAAAAGAAGAGAGGATACTTTGAGAGAGAAACATACTGCTGTGAAAGTGAATATTAAGTCACAGGGTCCAGAGATGGAGAGAGACCTCAGCTCCTCAGGTAAGGCACATCCAGGTGGGAAGCAGAGCTGTGAGAAAATATTGAAAAGTGGGGCGGCTTAGAGAGTTGTGCCTTCTGGAGCCCCAGTAAATCTGTGAAGAGAACAGTTGGATGTTAGAAGCTCAGAAGAGGATGTTTATTCATGATAGAAGACCCTGGAAAGGCTTGCAAGGAAAAGTCTGCTTAGGGTGGCATGGGTGGGGTCTTGGAAGGCAGACATCAGTCTTATTCATGGAAGAATAATGGTGACCGGGAACTCAGAGCCAGGCATCATGAGTATGAATCTAGGCTCCGCTGCATCATCCTGGGTTAATGAATTAACTTTCCTTGCTTCAGTTTTCTTATGTGTAAAATGGGAAATATAGTAGGCTTTGTCTCACAGAGCTGTTAACAATGATAAAATGAGTTAATTAATATATTTAAAGAGCTTAGAATAATATCTGGCTTTTTAAGTGTTCATTACTGTCATCATCTCCTTCACAATCATCTGTACTTCCCCATCATTAAGCAAATTGCTGGCTACAAATGACTCTACTTCCAGAGGAGGGGGAGGGGAGGGGAGGGGAGGGGAGAAAGAGGGAGGGGGAGAAAGAGGGAGGGGGAGAAAGGAGGGAGGGAGGAGGAGGGAGGAAGAGGGAAGGGAGAGGGAAGGGAGAGGGAAGGGAGAGGGAAGGGAGAGGGAAGGGAGAGGGGAGGGGAGAGGGAGGGAGAGGGAAGGGAGAGGGAAGGGAGAGGGAAGGGAGAGGGAGGGGAGGGAAGGTTAGGTTTTGCCATTTGTGACAACATAGATGAACCTGGTGGACACTCTGCTAAGTGAAATAAGCCAGACACAGAAAAACAAATATTACATGATCTCACTTATATGTGGAATGTACAAAAGAAGTTGGACTTATTGAAGCAGAATATAGAAGCATGCTTACTATGGGTCGAGGAATGGGGCAAATGGGGAGATGTTGGTCAAAGAGTGCAAACTTTCAGTTATAACATGAATATGCTCTGAAGACCCAATGTACAGCACGGTGACTATAGTTAGTAATAATGTATTGTGTCCTTAAAATTTGCTAAGAAAATAGATCTTAAGTGTTTTCACCACACACACAAAATTGGTAACTGTGAGGTGATGGATATGTCAATAAGCTTGGTCGTAATCATTTCACAATGTACACATATATCAAAACATCACATTGTACACCATAAACATATATAATTTTTACCTGTCAAGAATAAAATTTTTTCTTATAAGAAAAAGAAAATATAATGGTTTTATGCCATATAAACATGGCTGTAGTATGGAGCAGAATGCAATGTTTACCTGAGTTTTTAATATAAGGCCCAAGATATCGAAAACGTATAAACAACCACACCCCCAGGCCCAGTTTCCAGTAATCTGGCTGACACTCACTCCTGAAAGATTACAAGCAGCATCCTGGCCAACATGGTGAAACCTCGTCTCTATTAAAAATACAAAAAAATTAGCTGGGTGTGGTGGCGTGCACCTGTAGTCCCAACTACCCGGGAGACTGAGGCAGGAGAATTCCTTGAACCCAGGAGGCGGAGGTTGCAGTGAGCCGAGATTGCGCCACTGCATTCCAGCCTGGTGCCTGGCGACAAAGCGAGACTCTGTCTCAAAAAAAAAAAAAAAAAAAAAAGATTACAAGCAGTTGAAGCCCTTTGAATCCCTTTGTGCCTCAGTTTTCTCATTTGTCAGATTAATATGACTTTGGAGTCAAGAGACCTCAGTGAAAACCTGTGCTACGTCACTAGCTAGCTGTAAGAGCTGGGGCGGGTCAATTCACTGCTCTGAGCTTCAGTTTCTCCATCTGTAAAATGGGGGTGGTACCTACTGGATGAAGCTGTGGGAAGTACTTGTATGAGGTCATTACCCAGCATCGAGCATGTACTAAACACTCACCAACTGTTGACTGGACCTGAGTCTCATTTCCCCCACCCATCTATAAAGATAAATCATAAAGATTTTATACATGTCAATGGAGCTGGAGTTACATGAAAACATCTCCCCAATGTTATAGAATGTTATGATTGCCAAGGTTAAACTGATTTGCAGAAACCATTGCAGAACAAAGGCCAAAGGGAAGCAAGTTTCCTCTGAAATACAAACCAGGGAAAAGAGGTGCACACAAGCGGAAGAACCAGGCTTTGAGACAGAAACAAACAGCCTTGTTTGAGCGAAGAGAAAGGCTAATGTGAAATTATTTTTAAGATTTAAATGAACTGGTTTCTTTCCCTCACAATTCAATTCAGAGAGAAAAGGGCAGTCAGATACAATCAAGGACTGGCAGAGAGCAAAATATCTGTTCTGGTAAATACACTCATCTCTCCAAACTCACTTGAAGCATTTTCTGCTTTCTAAAGAAGCGTTTATGAACGCAGAGCTGCAAATAATCACCTGACGAGCGTCTGTTCCAAGAGGCAATGGCGGCACTTCCAAGAAAAGGCAGCCCATCCCTGGGTGCATTGGAGCCCAAGGCCCCTGGCTGGCTGTCATGGAGAGTGGCTTCCAAGGGGCTTTGTAGCTGCTGTCACTTAATGTGCTAATGGAGATGGGACCACAAGAGACACCAGCCACAGATGGGGCCTCTCCAGCAAAGGAAGGCATGGTGAGGTGGCAGAGGTGAGCTGAGGCTTTTCTCCAGAGGGAGAGGGGGGCACTCATCACTGGAGTTTGTGTCTGTCTTTTTCATCTTTTGATTCATAAGTGTACAGCTGAGGTCATGAGTTTGGGAAAGTGTGGGGGATGCAGATGAGTGCTGTCCAGCAGAAATATAACACCAGACACATTTATAATTTAAAATTTTCTAAGGCCAAGCATGGTGACTCAATCCCAGCACTTTGGGAAGCTAAGGCAGGAAGATCAATTGAGGCCAGGAGTTCAAGACCAGCCTGAGCAACATAGCAAGACCTGTCTCTACAAATAATAATTTAAAAAACAAATTAGTCAGGCATGGTGATGCACGCCTGTGGTCCACCTATTCGAAGGGCTGAGGCAGGAGGATGGCTGGAGCCCTAGTTATCGAGGCTGCAGTGAGGCATGATGCACTCCAGCCTGGGTGACAGAGCAAGAGCCAGTCTCAAATAATTAAAAATAATAATTATATGTAACTTTCTAAAAGCCACATTGAAAGAGTAAAAAAGCAAACAAAAAAAAGTGACATTAGGGCCAGGCACAGTGGCCCACATCTGTAATCCCAGCACTTTGGGAGTCTGAGGCAGGTGGATTTCTTGAGCTTAGGAGTTCAAGACCAGCCTAAGCGTCATGGGGAAACCCCATCTCTATCAAAAAATACAAAAATTAGCCAGGTGTGGTGGCACGCTCCTGTAGTCCTAGCTGCGTGGGAGGCTGAGGCAAGAGGATTGCTTGAGCCCAGGAGGCTGAAGTTGCAGTGAGCTAGGATGGAGCCACTGCACCCCAGCCTGGGCAACAGAATGAAACCCTGTCTCAACAACAACAGCAACAAGTGACATTAATTTTGACAGTATTTTACTTAATCCAGTATATCCCGAACACTAGCATTTCACCATGCAGTCAATGCAAAATTATTAATGAGATATTTTACATCCTTTTTCTTCATACTAAGTCTTCAACATCCAATAGGTACTTCACACTTACAGCACATGTCATGTTGATCTCTAATAGCCAAGATGGCAAGCAGCTACCAAATAGGAGAGCCCAGCTCTCCATGGTGCCATTGAGCATTGATTCCAAGGACTTACATTATATTTTCCTGTGAATAACAAAAGTCTAAGTTTCAGAAGGGAGGTACTTTTCAGGGATCTTTGGAGCTCTTTGATGTTCAGTACTGGGGAAAGAAGACTCTGTCTCTCTCTACGACTCCCTTTCTCTTGTTCTGTTTCTCTCTCCCTCTCTCCGTTTCTCTCTGCCTCTTTTTTCACTCTGTCTCTTTCTGCTTCTGTCTTCATCTCCCTACCTCTGCTTCTGTTAAAATTATTTTTTTATTACAAAAGCAACATTGCAGAAAATTTCCCACATATAGATAAGCAAATTGAAAAAAATTTAGGAGATCTTAATCCACCTTCCTTAAGGTGATCACTTGTTCATTATTAGCACTTTACAATACCTCCTTTTAGACATTTTGTGTGTGCCTCCAACACACATTAATGACTCTGGAAGTAGATTGCCTGGATATGAGTCTCAGCGCCTCCAGCCCCTGACCCAGAACTTGAGTAACTTATTTCCTCTTGGCAACTTAGTATTCTCCGCCTTAAAATAAGGACAATAACAGTCCCTTTACACCAGTGAAGTTGTTATGATGTCTATATGAGCTGATGTTGGCAAAGCAATTAGCCCAGAGCCAGGTACTTGGTAATAGCTTAGTAATCTTTAGCTAGTTCACACACATGAAGAGAGACACTACTGCCGCTGTCCCTAGTATTTCCTAACTTACTTTTCCCTTTAACAATATATTGAAACAAATTATGTTTCAATTGTCCATAAATACTTATCTACAGTGTCATTTTTGGAAGCAGCAGCCTGTTATTCCCAAGCTGTAAGCTCCATGTTCTGTGTGGGTACTTAGCAGGGCATACCAGAAAAACCATAAGTACATTAAATCAAGACCCATGTCATTTTTTTTTTTTTTTTTTTTGAGACAGGGTCTTACTCTGTCCCCCAGGCTGGAGTGCAGTGGTATGATCACATGCCACTGCAGTCTTGAACTTTGGGCTCAAGCAATCCTCCTGCCCCAGCCTCCCAAGTAGCTGGGACCACAGGTGCATGCAACTACAGCTGGTTAATTATTTGTTCAGACCCATGTCTATTTCATTTATTCCTGATTTACAGCAGAGTCAGAGCAGCTCATGCTCTCAACAAATGTAATGTAGATGGATACGTGGGTGAGTGGCTGTGTGGGTGGGTGGGTGGATGGATGGATGGATGGATGCATGAATGGGTTGGCGGATTAGAGGAGACAAGGGTCAAGTCCCAAGTGTCCTCTGATGGGAAGGCTGGATCTCAGATTTAGGCCCCAGTCATTAGGATACAAGCCAGGGTGGGAACCATGAAGTCCAGAGTTTTGAAGGCCACAGTTTTCCTTCAGTATATTAGAACAAGCTCCCTGGTGGAGAAAGTGACTCTAAACTCTGGACAAACTAACAAATAAAAACCTACCAGAGGCACTAGAGAGTGAGCAATGGCATGAAGATTTTGGAATGAAGGTGAGACATGGAAGAAGGGAATGATATTGGGTGAGTTCCATATTGTTGCAGCTTTCACCTTAAAATGGGCCTATGTTAGGCCTCTATAAAATATCCTCATATAAAATGGCTGGATTTCCAATAGAAAACTCACCTTCTTTCTGACCTATGAAACCAGAAGGTAGAGCCCAAGGGGGCCCCAACCACCAGAAAATAAGGGAAGAATCTTAGAAAAGAAAAGCAAAAAAAATGGAGCTCCAAATTCTATGTATAATTTCTTCCCAAGACACCAGCTGATTCCTGAACCATACCTGCATGGAACAGACTTATAACAGTTTGTAGCTAAGGCTGGCAATAAATAAAATATAGCTGAGCTGCCACAGTCCTCAACTGAAACACATTACAGATTGTGTCTAATCAATTCAACTGCCTGCTAAAACAAAACCTTCATTATTCTTTGAAAGAATACAGCAATATTCAGAGTCTCCAAACATATAAGTCACAATATTGAGGACATACTCCAAAGTTACTTAATATATGAAAAACTGGGAATATGTAATCCATTCTCAAGAGAAAAGACAAAAAGAAGAAGCCCACTTCAAGCTACCCCACATGTTGTAAATATTACATAAGGATGTTAAACTGACTATTATAACTTTCTCAATGAGTTAAAGGAAAGTATGCTCATAATGAATGAATAGATTAAACCTCTTGGCAGATAAATATAAAATATATCAAAAGAAACACATGGAAATTTTAGAAGAAAAAAATGCAATATTTGAAATAAATGTTACAGCTGAGGGCAGAGAGATAAAATGAAGGTCATGGTAAGGTTGATGTCCAGGAGTTCCACTGAGAAGGAAGCACAAGGGAAGGGACATTTAAGTGTAGCCCTGAGAAGTCAGCACCTACAATCTGTACCAGAGGATTTGTTCAAGAATGAGCAAAATATCTGTCTACAGGCTTAGGTCAGAATTTGTCCTACAGACTGAAATGAAGAGGGGCTGGGACCCAAAGACAATGTTTTAAGAAATAATGACATTAGGAGTCATTCACTGGACACTAAATTACATTCTCTTATTTAATTCTTATAACAAACCCAGGAGGTTACATACTATTATATCCTGTTTTTATCTGGCAAGACTGAGACCAAATGTTCATCAACTCATCCAAAACAACACAGCTTGTATTCAGTTTTCTATTTCTCAGTAATAAATTATGACACACTTAGTAGCTTAAAACAACATACATCTACTATCTCATAGTTTCTGCAGGTCAGGTATCTGGACGTGGCCTAGCTATGTCCTCTGCTTTGGGTTTCTGAAGGTTGTAACCAAGACTTCAACCAGGTTGTGTTCTCATTTGCAGGCTTCACTTCGGAAGAATCTACTTCCACATTCACTCAGATTACTCCCAGCATTTCTTGCTGCTATAGAACTGAGAGTTCCCGCTACAGAATTAGCTGTTAGCTGGAGGCTTTCCTAAGCTTTCAGAGGCCACTTGCAGTTCCTAGAAGCTGCTCAAAGTTCCTTGCCATCTGCATCTTCCCACCATGGCTGCTTACTTCATTGAGCCAGAAAGAAAAATCTCTAGAGCAAGTCTGTTAATAAGAAGTTATTTGTATAAGAAGTATTGTATAAGAAGTATCTTATACAATGCCATGTCATCAGGGGGAGAGCTATGCCATCATCTTTGTCATATTCTATTGGTTAGAAGAAAGTTACAAGTCCCATTTACACCCAAAAGGAGAAGGCTACACAAAGATGTGAACATCAAGAATCAGGATCACCTTAAAGAGGCTGTCCACAGCTAGGAAAGCGCAAAGTGAGATAAGCATGAAAAGGTAAGCAGAGACAGATTAAATGATCAGTAGATAACTACAACATTACTCTAAAGATGACTTAGCCTTAGGATAAAATATTGCTGGAAAAACATAAGGAATGGTTGATAACTTGACACTTTATAATGTTTCATGCTTAATTTGAAAAAATGAATGAGACAAAGGAACTAAAAACAAATTTTACATCTAATTCTACAGGTTGAGTATTTAAATTTTTTTTTTTTTTGCATTTTTAGATGCAAAGAAGATCAGCCTGAATGACAACAGCAACAGGTCGCATGGTATCTTTTGAGCGAAAAATTATAACTCACTGATTTGGTCCTCTTTCACAACTTTTTATGACATTATCTCTTCTAAGACCACCTCACAGATCCCTTAAAGAAATTTTTCATAATGAGCATGTCCTTGAAACCTCTGTGACAACTAGGTGTTAGGTCTTCAAATACTATTCACTCATGATTGTGTAGGCCAATTGAATATATCACTCTGACTGCTTCTGAATGGGCAGTGAATCCTGTCAATCATTCATTCTCTGCCTACCTATCGGTACCATCAATCTCTTTATCCTTCTCTGTCCTTCTTTGTGCTCCTCAAGCTTAAATTGTGAATCTAAGTCACTAGGAGAACAAACTTTTTTTTAACTACAAATTCCAAGCCCACCTTTCAATAACTTTTGTTGTAAGTTTTCCTGGTGTGCCCCAAAATCTTCATTTCACCAAGCACTGCCTTCCCAGATGATTGTGATGCAAGTGGAGAGCTGATGCTCTCTGAAACATTGGTCTAAGACAGCACCATCCAACAGAAACTTCTGCAATGACAGAAAAGTTCTGTATCTGTGCTGTTCAACACAGTAGCTACACTGCCATTTGTGGCTAGACTACTTGAAATGGGGCTAGTGGAGCTGAGAAAATGAATTTTTAATTAGCTCTAATTCTACTTAATCTAAATTAAAACAGCCACATAGGGCAAATGGTATTGGACAGCATGGCACTTTCATTTATAAGATTCAGGCCAGGAACTCCTACTTTAAGAATATGTTGACCCTGTTTTCTAGATCTTTGTGTGCTTGATTCTTCATTCTCCCCTATAATTAAGTCAGTTTGGAGGTGTATATTTGGAGGGAGATAGGCAGATATAGATAGATACACTTTTTTCCTAAAAGTAGAGCTTACCAGTAATTATCATTTAGTTCCATGCTCATCAAAGAATCTCTTGCTCAATATTTACCATCCTCACAAAACTAGCCAGATCCAGCTCTCTGTTCGCAACAATAGTCAGCTAAGGCAAGAAACAGATGCCAAAAAAAAAAAAAAAAATCTTCTCCTCAAAGGAAAACCCAGTTTTCCTCTCCTTGCTCCTTGTGCTTCCAGTAATTTATATACAAGATTCTCTCACAGACTGCAGCTGCCCTGAGCTCACTAAGACCATTGGAAATAAGTTAAGAGAAGGAGAAGACAATGGTCAGAAGGGTGAGAAGAATTGTTTACTGTGTGACCTTGAGTGAGACCCTTTCAACTAGTGGCTTCAGTCTCCCCATCTGTAAAATGGAGGTGCCTGAACTAAATGAGCTCAAGGACTCTTTAGTTTTAAAATTCTTATTTAAAATAACACAATTTTAGATCAGAAAGCTGAGCTTTCTAAAAATAAATAAAAATAATAACATAATTTATCTATCTGTAATGAGCTGGCCATAATATATTTATATACTTGTTAAGTGAGTAAAGCAAGTTCTCCATTTTTGGGAAAAAAAATACATATAAATATATACACAATACTTATAATTTTAATGTGTGCATATACATACACACACAGCAGATGCTAATATAGGAAGATACACATAAAGAAAACATTTAAAAGTGTACACACCAAAGAGTGACAAAGGTAACAACCTCTGAGTAGTACCAATCAACGTCTATTCGTCTTGACAACCTAGGGCTCCATCTTTAGGTAACCAAACCTAGCCCACTTCTCCTCTTATCAGTTCATGGGATTTGTATGGAATTAACTATCTCCAGCTCCAGTAATGGACATGTGACCTGAACCTGGCCAATAAGAGAACAGCATCTCTCAGGTTCAGGTTGGGCACCTGACATAAGCCAGACAATCAGAGTCAACCCTGAGCCTTGCCCAGCCCTGTAAGCAAAGAGCTCTTTTTCCTCTGGGAATAGGTGAGTCTCAAAGGTTACCAGGGCCACCTAGCAAGGGCTGCCTATGAACTACTCTATGCAGAAGAATCAGAGCTGAAAGATGAAGAGAAGCAGAGGCTTATGGTCTGTTTTGAAGCCCTGGACCCAGTTGTATGTGAGGGTAGATCTGCCCTGGACTTTTCAGCTTAGTAAATCAATAGATTCCTTTTTCACAGTGAAGCCCCATGGAGTTGTAGTCACTTGCAACCTTCATTAGTACAGAGGTTGGAATTGGCTGGGTATGATAAGAGAGCCTCTACCATTTATTTCAGGGGCTTCTGTTTTTGTTGATTCTTTAACAATAAACATGAATTTATAATTTTAAAATGCTTTGATGTTCTTGATCTTGATAATAAACATAACTTGTTTCAAGCTGTGCTGTAGACCAAACATGAGACTAGGCACTTTCCACACGTTATATCATTTAACACTCACTCTCATCCTCTAAGATAGGTACTGTTATTAATATTATGCCCATTTATTTTATCAGTAAGGAGACTGGGGCTGAAAAGGCTAAGCAATTATTCAAGATCACATGGCTGAAAAACAGGGAAGACTGGAGTGGAACCCAAGTATGTCAGTCTTTAAAGACACAGTTTTATTGCTTTTTTATTTCTGTTTGGTGTTTAGAAGAACACTTGGCAGAAAAGAGCTCTTATAAAGATCTTTTTGTCCACTGGAATACAAGCTCCCACAAGGACAAGGGTTTGACTGCCTTGTTCCTTACTAAACATCCAGCACCCACCACAGTGCCCAGCACAGAGGAGCTCCACAAACAATTGCTGAATGAGCAAATGAATTAATGAATGAGATGTGATATCTGAGACTTGACGAGGCCAAGATCTATGAAAAGTTCATGGAAACACCCATTTCAGGCTAACATCTAAAGCATTCCTTCCACCTTCATCAGGGATGTATCTTAACAGCTCAGACATGCTTTCCAGTTGAAAACATTCATTTAATTAGCAGGCATTTTCCAAAACGGATGTGCCTTTCTCAATCACTGTGTCTGCCATGGACATTTGCTGAAAAGGTCTCCCCCATCCCCCAAACATCAAAGCATGTGCTCCACAGACCTTTCTCCCCCAATTACTTCCATTGCAGAAGGACAGCCATGCGGACGAGAAATCGGTCACAACACGCGGAGATGTTTTGTCTTTGTAAAAAAGATGCTTGTGGTGTATGGTATTCTTCGGAAGAGGGGGAAAAAAATCTGTGTCTTTAAAAATGTTTCTTTTGCTGCTGCTTACTGGGAACTGCCAAGAATCATTTTTCACTGAGCTCTGGCTTCCCCCTCCCAGAAATAGAACCAAGAATAATCTATAAGATACTGTTTCATTGGGTTTGTTTTATTTCTTCCTGATTTTTGCAGCTACTGGGATGGGCAATCTGGCCCTTGTGCTCTGCTTTGGTTTAATCATTACAAGTCAGCTTTGAATAAGAGACTATACAACCTTTTTTTCTCTTGAGTCTCTGCGTCCCTGATCCTGGGACAGCATTAGCTATGGATGGAGATGGCATTGATATTTTGGAAGGATGATGTTCCTTAAGAAAACACAATTCTCCAAATCTACTGAGCCATAGCTGGAGTTAGTTGAATCAAACCTTCACCCTAAACCCTTCCATAGTTCCCCATTGTCATCTAGATAATGAACAGTTGGCCTTGGCATGGCATCCTGGGCATCGCCACCTCACCACCAACACCTGTGCATGTAGTGCATATGTTCATCTCTCTACCTGAAAGATCTTTTCCCCCCCATTTTCTTCACCTGGTTAAATCTACTCAGTGTCAGTTCTCAGCTTAAATATCACATCCTCCAGGAAGCCTCCTTTGCTCCTTCTCTCCACCTTCCTCTAGAATAATTGGATTCAGTACCTTTTCGGTACAATTACAGCCTATCCTGCCCTTCAGCACTGATGCCACTATTATAAATATGCCCACTCCCTGCTTCATCACCCCTAACAGAGCTGAATCCTTTACGTGCCGAGTCTTAGAGTCTGGCACATCATAAGCCCTCAGTGAGTAGCTGTTGTGTGAACAGAATAAATATATAAATGGGAGCAGCCTAGAGAAGCAAGTATCCAGGTAGGAAAAAGTTGAATTTTCCTCCTTAGAACGGTTGGGTTGCAGAGTGCTGAACGTTACAATGAAAGCAGTCGTAGTCCAACCCTTACTCCCAACCCCAGGGTGCAGAAGAATCAATCTCTCAAAGTATTGTTCCAACAAGGAAATCAACTTGTTCCTACAAAGTAATTCCAGCCAAACAGGTCTGCTTGCAGCTCTCCAAGCAAGCTAACTTTGCCCCAGAGCTTTAATCAGCCAATGTGGCTTCCAAGACAAGTGACTTGGAAGGAGCCTTCAAAGTCACAGAGAAGGTTGGGTGAGGACAGAAGGCAGAAGAAAAGCCAATTAGAAGGCAAAAATTCTTGGACAGGAGGCCCTCTGACCTTGGCTGAGGCCTCCAGTTGTACTCCTGTGCAGTAGTTTCCGAAGAACTAGGACTGAGACAGTTGAGGGAAAGTGAAAGAGGGCCTGAAAAATTAGAAGTTTTTCCCCCTCCAAATTTTGAGCCTGAGAAAACTTCATTTTACCCTTGGTTTACTCTACCCCATATGGCACTTCATCCGGTAAGCAGAATTTTATTTTATTTTATTAATTAATTTATTAACTTATTTTAGAGATAGGGTCTCGCTCTGTCACCCAAGCTGGAGTGTGGTGGTGCAATAACAGTTCACTGCAGCCTCAACATTCTGGGGTTAATCAGTCCTCCTGCCTCAGCCTCTTGTGCAACTAGAACTACAGGCGTGCACCACCTCGTTCAGCTAACTTTTTTTTTGGGTAGAGATGGTGTCTCACTATGTTGCTCAGGTTGGTCTCAGTTCTCCTGCCTCAATTTCCCAAAGTGCTGGGACTACAGGCATGAGCCACCATGCCTGGCCTAAGCAGGCTTTGATATCCTCCTCTTCTACAAGACTCGTGGTACAAAGTTCACTGCCATACAAGAATTGTTGGGCCAGGTGTGGTGGCTCATGCCTATAATCCCATCACTTTGGGAGGCCGAGGCAGGGAGATCACTTATGGTCAGGTGTTCTAGACCAGCCTGGCCAACATGCTGAAGCCCTGTCTCTACTAAAAATACAAATATTAGCTGAGCATGGTGGTGCACACCTGTAATTCCAGCTTCTCTGGAAGCTGAGGCAGAAAAATTGCTTGAACCTAGGAGGCAGAGGTTGCGATGAGCTGAGATCACACCACTGCACTGCAACCTGGGCAACAGATTAAGACTCTTTTAAAAGAAAAAGAATTGTTGGCTTCTCTCAGCCTCCACCCAAATGGCATCTCCTTATGACAGTAAGTTTGCACTTCCATTTCCCAATATCTCAAATCTCTCTTCCCTGGGATGTTGCCCTAGAAAGGTCAAGAAGACTTTTGATTCAATGGATTTTCTTTATTAACAGAGAGCTGTTTCCTGCCTCAAAATGTATGCTTGAAAACCATGCTTAAACATCCTGGTTTGAGGCTCACTCTCCCAGGTGTTCAAACTCCAGCTTTACCTTTCAGGCTATGTGATCTTGGCCAAATGACCTAACTTCTCTGAGACTGTTTCCTCATCTATAAAGTAAGAGAACAAACCTCTCTCATGAATTTTGATGAAGATGAAATTAAATGACAAATGTAAAATGCCAACCATAGTTTCTGGTTCCAACAAAGGACCTATGATCCACAATTATTATTTCTGTTTTGGAATGAATTCATTTCTTGAGTAAGGGCTTGGATTTGGCCACCAGCTTTTTTCTATCTCATATTCTGTAATTCTACAATAATACGTTGAATAAACAAAAATAGATTTTTCTGTCTAATATAAATTTAGAGCTGTAGAAAATGCAAAAGAGACAAGGAACTGGTTTACTTTGACTCCAGGATGTATCATGAAGAAGTTTTGTTATTTCTGTTGTTAATACATTCCTGATAGCCACTTGTTTCCTGGTTATTTGCCTCTTTGGCTCTGATTGGCCAGGTTCCAGTACATTGAGGTTCTCAGTGCACTTAGAAGCTATGTTATGAAGACCTTGAAGCCTCTATGAAAATGAAAACTTCCTTTTATTCCCCTTTCTCCCCCAGACTCTGGTGGCCAAATACCCTCCAGATTTCGAGGACTGTTCCAACTTTAGATGCTTTGTAGCAGTGATTCTATAACCATCCATTGTCCCAGAACTTAAAGATTTTTGGCCTCTGAACTAATTCCCATCCTTGCCTCTCACACTGAGAAGCGGTCAAGAAAAAATTTTGGTTCATGCATCCCCAGTTTTAGTTCAGATAATCTGACTATCTTCATAATATATGTCACTTTTGCTTTCAACCAGCATCCCCATCATTCAACATCATATTCATCTGTCAATTACCTTCCCATTTCTAACAATGTCACACACATGCACACAAACTCACACACGCATACCCACACACAATCATCTCCCTTTTCTCCCGCTACCACCAGCATTCCTATTGTGATTATGTATATTCAGTAGAAATTTTCTCGAAAAGATTTGAGAAAAACTTTTATAAAACGTCTTCCATTACCACAGGGAATGTGAAGGTGTTGGAATTACACCACTAACCACAGAACTCATTTCTTTCCTGAATGCCTGAAGGAATCTGAATAATCTGAGGATGCACTAGTCTTGTTTTCTGCTCAATGTGGAAGGACAAAATACACCCATACCGAGATAAACGGATCCTTTCTAGCAAAAGGTTAAGAGCCTGCCAGCTCGGCAACCACGAAAGACAGCTCCTTGACTTGATTTCCTCTTCCTTCTCTATATTTCTTGACAGTATCTTCAACTACCCAAAAGCAGGCCCAAAGTGCCTGTCCCTACCCTAGTCTGAACGTCCAAGAACAGCACAGCACCCAAATCACATCCAAAACTAGTAAGCAGGGGCTGGAGTGCCATCTGCTGACTATTTTTATAAGACTTCTTCCTGCTTCTCAGCCCACACTACTAAATGTTTCTCCCATTTCAAGGCTGCCAAAAGAATCTGATGGTGTAGCTTCAGGCATAGGAACACATAAATTTTTTACTATATTAATAACTCATTATTCCATTATTGGGAATAGGCATTTAGAAATAAAGCCTCCTTTTAAATTTTTTTTTTTTTTAGGTATTTAAAGGCAAGATGAAAAATCTGAGAGAGATTGACTCTGCTTATAATTGCTTTTATTATTGTTATTTTCATTATTATTACTAACTACACTGTTATGTTAATCAATAATAATAATAAACTCTTTGAAACTTCAGTTTTACACACTCTTAATCTGGACCCCCCAAATCAGTATATCACAGTTTGCAAAAGGATTTATGATCCTCCGAGAGTTTACGAGACCATAACACAACAAAGGCAAAAAATAAAATAAAATAAATAGAAGAAACTGAAATGAATGAGTACACTGCCAAAGGAGCAAGAATTCAGCTCTTTCAGGCGTATTTTAAGATTAGGTTGAGAGGCATTTCCCATGAAAATAAGCATTTATACTTAAGATCAAATGGACTCGTTTCTTTTTTCCAGGCTATTATGTTTTTGGTAGTACCTTAAAAACCAGAGGAAATGCTGGGAGTTCTCCTTTTAAAATAATTTTGCCTCTTCTTAGAAAACAGAAAATCCCATAGTCAGATGTCCTTCTTTAAGGTTTATTTTGCCTCTATTACTTCAGGTTTCAAATTAGACAGTAAATTTGCCAAAATCAATAGAGGAAAGAAAGACGCCTTTCTTTAGAAGAACGGATGACATGTTTTTATTTGTAATATTCCCAGGAAGTATGTCAATAACATGCAAAAATCAAATACTCTCTTTCCAACTGCACCACGTAGTAGTTTTCCTAAATGGCCATCTACATAAATTTGGACAAAGAGATGAAAAGTAATATACATTGCATACACACACACGCATGTTTTGATCTGTTATGCACAAAAGCATCCACCTTGAAGAAGATACGTTCATTAGTCAGATGTGTATACGCTTTCTACACTGAACAAGTCTTTGGGATTCTAATAGTTTCTTTTGTTTGTACTTTGCTCAGACTTTCAGAGGCATCTACAAATTCCAGATCTTTCTTCAAGGGGAGTACTTGGTTAATATTTCCTAGTATTTTCAGCCCCTTCGTTGATTTCCTTCCTTTCTAGTATTTTTAGTTCCTGAGATAAAACTTCATTTATAATAAAGTCAAAATCCCTGGAAAACATTTCGTCAATGAAACATCCAGGTTTTCTATTCATTATTTCATTGAATGCATGTTTTTTCCTTGAAACCTGATGGCCCAACTCTGATTATTTTAAGGCAGACGCAAAACTAGAATTGTGTCTAGATTTTTAACGTTAAATGCATAAAATCCTTCTTTAAAATTTGTGTACTTTGCCATAAAATAGCCTATTCAAAGGCATAAATTTGCTAGGACCAAATCATTCAATTTAGGAATAATCGTATGTCAGCACCAGACTCAATTCTGGCAGCTCCTATTTAATGTATCTCTCAGCCTCTTTTCCTTTTTTTTTTTTTTTTTTTTTTTTAACATTGCAGGTTATTCATGATCCCTCGTCTAAAATGTTGACATTTCAAGGTATGACTGAAAACATTTTAAATGGAGACTAGTCAAATAAGAAGCTCTATTTCTTTACAGGGTTCTTTCATTAATAACTCCAGAAATTTGGGGGAGGTTTCTGTAATCATCATACATTCAAAATACCAGCTGCTAACTTCAATATAATTTTCTGCCCTGTTTGAAAAGGATTTTGTTGTTGTTTGGATTTAGCGGGGTTAGGATTGAGAGAGCATGTGTGTGTGCATGCGTACATGCAGAAAGATAAAGAAAAAGAGAGCACATAAATAGTTTTGCTTTGAAGTTCCTACATAATTACTGTTAAGATCTATCAAAATGTACTGAGACAGCTCTCCTTGCTGAAATCTGATGAACGAAAAGGCAAGCAACATCCAGGAAGACTTTGTAAAAGAATGGATCAAATTAAGAGCAAGAACAAATGCAACCAAGGTAGACGGAAAAATGTTGTGGTTTCTGTTGTTTACGTGTAGGGAGGAATTAGAAATGAGAAGGAAAGATGGGAGGAAGAAATGAAGGGGAGAGAGAGAAGTTGAAGGGAAAATGGAAAAGAGGAAAACATTTATGGGGGGGATGATAAAGAGAAAAGGGAGGAAGGAAGAAAGGAAGGAAGAAAGGGAGGAAGAAAGGGAGGAAGGAAGGGAAGAGGAAAGAAAGGAACATTTACAGAGATGTAGGCAGGAGAGGTGTTTTATCTCTGCGTGTTTTCTGATTCAAAGTAGTACGTCCTTGGTGCAGAAATTAAACATTACATATGGAACACAGAAAGAAAAGGGGGAAAAGAGTGGGTTTCCCTTTTTCATTTCCTTTGTTGGAATACTGGTTTGGAACATCTAAAGAGAAAATGGTTGCAACGTTGTAGAATTTTTCTTCTTGCAATAATGATCAAACTAGCAGCCGCTTTCAGCAAAAGTTCTTAATGTCACAGTGCCCCCTGGAGTACTGCCTAGAAGGGACCCTAACATCAACCTTTAACTTCCCTTCCCCCACTCTACTTGTTTTTCTTACAATGAGGGGGAGGAAGGGATAGGAAAAATCTTAAACAATCTCAGAAGCTTTTGAAGAGCTGCTACTGGCCAGGGGAGATGAGAATTTTGAGAAATAACTTCCTATTTATTTCAGATAGTTAGGAGAATGCGGAAAAGGGAATAAGACTTTTCTCTTCATTTTTTTTCTCCCTCCCTTACCCCCTTAATCCTATTTTAGTTGAGGTCTGACCTTGGAAATTTCCAAAGAACTTTAATCTCCTGTACTTCAAATTGCTAAAGGGAGCTAAAAGAAAGAGTGCATGCATGTGGGTGAAGGTGGTTTAAAATGGTTTATTTATGAATGGTTTAGACTTTCCTGATAGTAAGAATGTTAACTAGTTCGTTAGGCACTCTCTGTAAATTTAAATCTTTTAAAAAAAAATTTATTTCCTCCATTTTTTCCCTTCAGATGAAATGCATTCAATCGTTAAACCTCAGCTGAGAAAAGTGATCTTAAACCCCCTGCCTCTGGGCAGGTCTGACACACTCAAACGTTAATATTCTCAGATAGCTTGGAAATGCCATTTGGTGCTTTCTATAACTGCACTGCTCTTCCTCAATCCCCCCGCTGCCCTCTGCTGCAACTCCTACCAGAGAAAACAAACTACCTTCATGTTGAAAGTGGGGGGGGCAGGTGGAAAACAAGAGAAAGGATTGTTTTTATAAATATTTTAGAGATATAAAAGAAATCCAGGCACTGAATACGTTATGTAGATCTCAAATTTGGGGGAGGTACGAACTCATTGAAATCATTAAGTACTTCATTTTTCAGATGAAAGGCTCTCATTTTGCATTGCCATGTAGAGTTCTGATGTAATTTGAAGTGTCATTTTGGAGGGGTTTTGGTGATTAAGACTTTTTCATTTCTCTCATTAAAGGGCCGATTTTCCTGATGTGGGTTACAACTTCGTTGCAATCTGAAATTTTACCCACTCCTTCTCCCCACCCAAAAAAGGTCTATGTTTATGACTGATTTTTAAAAGAATAACACATCCAGTTGTATGCATATTTTTTAACTGCTTTTGATTTTATTGAATTACGAAATGCAGAAATCACTTTGCTGTCATTCTCAAAAGTCCATTTTAAATCACAAGATACGTCAAGGTATAATTACTCATATTTAAAATGCTCTGTAATTATAAGAAGAAAGAATAGAAAAATGGCTTTAATATAAGGCTATTGGAAGCAATTGACTCTCAACAAATGTTGGTTTTTTATGTTGGTCTTTTATAAAGTTCATAATTTCCCAGTAAATTATTTTAAGTTACTAAACATCTTAAACATGAAGAACCTTAAAAGACTTCCTCATCTGCCATCACACGTACATGCACAGAAAAAAAAATAATAAAGTCTTCTAAAAGTGCATTTTTAAAAGACCTCAGAGACGGAAATATTTCTCAGGAAATGTCAAACACAAATGTCTACATAATATCTACACGAAATAATAAATCAAAATCAGTTTTTTTCATCTGACAAAACACAATAAACGGGTTTAGAACATTGTCTGAAGCATTTTTTTAGCTCTCCAAAAAACCAATAATAGATGATGCCCTATTGGGAAAGATAATATGTGTTTTCTTGTAGCCTGGTGGGAAAAATATTTTTTGCTCTTTGTAAAGGAAATTAGATATATATTTGGGGAAAAAGAATATAACGTTTCATTGTGATACGGTCCAACAAAAACCCAGGAAATTCAAAGTTCAACTGATGCTTGGCTAAAAATTCACACCATTGTGCCCCTTTACTGATGGCAGATTTAGAAGTCCAGAGCGTATGGGTGAACCTCAAGTTTTCTAACTTCCAGCCTCTTATGTCAAAACACCAAATTGTTATTTAAATATTAGCTGACCTTAGACTGGCTGCCATTTTTTTCTTTTGTTTTCTCTTGTATATTTTATATCTTTGCTGGTCTTTACTGCACATCTCCTGAAATGTATATACTACATTTTAATCCAAATGGCTGATGCTGTCTCTAGATAAACTGGATTTCTTTTTCAATGGGAAGACTATTGAACAAGAGAGGAGAAGAATCGTAGAATTGCAGGGTGTTTAAGCTGAGAGAAACGGGGTACAGAGAAAGTACGAAAGAAAACACATATGAAATGAAAACCTGGAGAACTGGGAGAGAAGGGGACCTAGAATTGTCAATGGAGTCCTTCTGCTCTATGCCTAGAAATACATTAACTGTTAGGGAGTCACGCCTTCATGAAAGTTTCAGTTCCAGAATCAAATTATAGGACCGAACACATTGTCAGGAGCCCTTTCTAAATATTTAAACCTCTAGTTCCACACCATTTGTAGATTTGCAATCATTAATTTACTACTAAATTGTTAATTACAATGAAGTAATAGCAAACTAGGCTTGTATTTTACGGACGCCACTTCTGTGCAAGAGATTGTTAATACGAAAAGCTTAAACTTTAACGGCATTTTAAGTATTTGGGACTGGAGCGAAAGCGGGAGCCGTGAGTAAATGCTTTCAGCAGGTAAGTAGTTATTAAAATGGACTTTGAAGCTCACTTTTGGTGTATTTCTGCATATTTTAAGGGTCCAGGCAAAAAATAACTTTTTTTAAAATGCACTTTATTTGAATTTCACTGAATTTTCTTCATGCCCTGATGTTAGAATATTTTGACGAATGTAATTCCGTAACCTCTCTGTATGAAAGAAAAGAAACTCTTTCTTGAAGAGATTTAGAAAGGGGAAGAAAAATCCTTTTTAAAAGGCTTAGGGGTAAGGAAGGATAAAGGGAATAAGTGGTAAGGGAGGCTTTATTTTCTAAAGCTCAGATTCCAAAGAAGAAGGACAGGCTACGTAAGAACTGAAACTAATTTACCCTGAATCCCTTTGTCACTGCCTGGCTCTTGACTATTAAATGATTCTTTTCACTAGCCAATAAAACCAACTCAAAAGCATGTTTTGGGTGGAGGGGTGGTGCCAGGCATTCCCCCTAAATGAAAAGCCAAACTATGCTGTGTTTGTTTTAGTTTTCCCCTAAGAGGATTTTCAGTGAAGGCGCTGGGGTTTGGGCCACCGTCCTTGGCCCCACTCCTATGGGGGAACACAGGGACTGTTTCGCTCTTGTCCACTAAGTGAAACTGTGCATCAGTATGACCCGAAAAGGAAAGAGAAAGTGCCTGCCCTGTAGCCAGGTCTACAAACCCTAGATGTTTTGTCTTTGTTTCCCTCTCAAAGGCTGTTTTAAGATCATTACCAACGCAAAGAGTTGGGGAACTGTTTGTTACTCTTCAGAAAACAGCTCAGACTTTCTGGGTCTTAATATCCCACCTTTAAACAGCAGCAATACTCACTGCTTTCTGTCCTTGAAGATGCTAGAGACATTTTTTTGCAAAGATTTGGGAATCCTAAAAAGCAAACAGCTATATAAAAATAGATTTAAAAAATACTACAGCCCACTTCATTCCATTCCTGATACCCAGTTGGTTTGAATATGGAAGAATCCCATAACAGTAATAATGATTACTAAGAATAAAAGTATCTAACACAGAGTGGGCCTTCAATATGGAACATTTAACCTTAATAGAGGTATTAGCCTTTCAAACTCTTTCTTCCCATCTTTAAACTAGAAGGATTTGTTGCCCTGTTTTATCAAGTAGAGGAAAACGTGAAGATGAGACAGTCTGATAATTACAGTCCCTGGACTTTCCATGCTTGAACAAGGATTTGAGACCTTATTTCAAGTCTCTTTTCCAGACAATGAAATGCACCCAATTGAAAAATGGATGAGCTAAAGCTTTTCTCTGCTCTCCCGTCCAAATTAGATTGGTTACTCAATTTGACTGAGTGCTTAGAAATTAGTCAATAAGGCAACTAATTAATAATTTGACTGGGGGAAAAAGTCAATTTCTCAGCCACACACAGGCACAAGACTGAGGGCTTCTTGAGGCACCTTGCCACATGACTCCAGCAATACCTTGCTGCACTGAAAATCTGCAGGCTGAGTTAAAAAGATAATCCTGGGTTTAGTTCACTTTATATTAGGCCTTTACTTCTAGTGGAATAGCATAGCAGAGGAATATGATGTGCAGCGAAAAAAGCAGTGAGAGATAGTTCAATACAAAATATAGTAATATTACATATAGTATTATATATTTATAAACTACTTTGCAAAAAATAATAATATGGTCTTATAATCATGATGTAGCAAGCATTTATTATATGCTAGGTATTATGCTAAGTAAGCACTCTAACTACATTATCTTATTAATCCCATGATCACACAGTGAGGTAGGTACTATGATCCCCATTTTACAGGTAAGGAAACTGAGGCTCAGAGAGCTGAACCACTTACCAACCAAGATTATATACAATAGCAGAGAAAAGAGCCAGATTTTTGAACCCAGATTCATGGATTCCAAACCCTGCTTTCCAATTCTTCTCTACAAGCACAGGGAAAATTAATCAAGGGACTCATTGCCAATTTTCCTCCTGCCCAGAGGAAAACTGGCACCCTGGACTGACCCTAATTTGATGTGTGGCCAGGGACAAGGCATAGTGAACCGCAGGTTCCCATGGACAAAACCAGGAAAGTCCTCTAGCAGTGGCTCCATAAAATAGCCCTACCATTTAATGCATCTTGTTCTACCAAGAAACATGGTTTTAAAGAAAATATCATATTAAGAAAATACCTCATTGTATTCAAAGATGGCAAAACTTGAAAAGACACTAGGATTTTTTTAAATCTGGAGTGAACCTTAAGAGAACATTTAGAAAGCCTTCATGATTTAGTTGTTTAGAACAATACCCAGCCTAGGTTTGATTCAAGCTCTACAACTTCCGGGGAAAGTGGGGCTTCACCTCGCTGAGCCTCGGTTTCCTCATCTGTAAGACTGGAATAACAGTATTAACACATACATACATACCTCACAGGGTTGTTGTGGGGATTAAGTTAGAAGATGCTTATACTGTGAACAGCAGAGTGCCTAACACATAGCAAATGCTCAATAGTGGTATCTAGAATGCGGATGATGGTAATGGATTAGATGATGAGGATGATGGTGATGTTGTTGGTGATGATGGCATGATAATGGTGACAGTGGTGATGATGGGAATGAAAATGATATGATTGGGATGATAGTGGTGATAGCAGTTTTCTTAGCAAAGGGGTTGAGGGTAAAATGGTGTTAATTTACTCAGTTTACAGATGAGACAATTGAAGCCCCAAAGTCATATGCTAATCACCAGCTGAGCTGAGACTAGAAATCTATTTCCTGGTGCTGGCCCATTGCCTTTTCCACTGCCCCATGCTAAAAATAAGTGGAGTAGGATTTAGCTGAAGGAAACTGGGAACTGCAGAGCTGAGAACCAGCAGCTTCAGCCTTTCCTCCTCCACCCCCAGCTCATTTTACAATGCCAGAGAAATCACTTTGTCCTCACCAGACCTCATACACTGCCTTTTATGGACGATGCCACCATCTGATGCTTAACTGAAAGGTGAGGGAAGAAGGTGAGTTGAAGAAAGCTGCTCTTTAACCAATAAGTACTCCCAGTGTTTTGAATGCAGCTGATCTCACACTGCATTTTGAGAAATTCTCCCTGGAGGAATTGATTTACTTTCTGGTTTCAGCCCAAGAGATAAAAATAATCCATTGAATTTGTCAATTTCATTTTCCAGATGGGGCTAAGTGGTCCCTCAAGGGGCTTGTGATGAACCCTGTGAGAAACCAGAGTTGAAGGAAAAGAGAAGATTGAGGAAAAAAAAAAAAAAGCAACACATAGATGCTACATGCCAAGCTGCAGCAGCAGAATTGACATTTTAGGTCAGCACAGATTTCCAAAGAGCACCGAGTTTCCCTAATAATGAGAGAGAAATTGGTTTTAGGATTCAAAGGAACCATACCATCAGGAGACAGTTGCTTCAGGAGTCCAAGGCTAACAAATAGGAAGAACAGGCAATACATTTCCCGTGAGGTATCCATGGCAGACATTGCTAACAGATAGTGGCATTCTCCACCAAACCCAAAGCAGCCTCCCAGTGTCTCTGAATCCTAGAGCTCCAAGCAGCCATGAGCAATCAATCAGAGTGGACACAGGGATGAAAACTATTTTCTACTTGGCATGTGAGAGCAAGACCAGTAAGTGATTCATAAGGTCTTGAACCTTTTTAAAACAAACAACAAAAAAATAACTAACAAAAAATAGTGTAGGCTAGATCAGAGGAGGGGTTATCATGTCAGGTAAAAACCACATAGGAGTTCCAAGGATTCAGCCTTCCCAGGCATCGTGAGTGATAACTCATTCATTTATTATTTTGCTCATTCATTCATTCACTCTCTCACTTTCTCATTCTCTTGGCTATCCATTTTTAAATACAACAAATATTTACTTATTGTGCATCCTATGTGCCAGGCACTGTCCTGGAGGCTGGAAGTGTAAAAATGAATGAGACAGACTCAACTCCTATCTACATGAAGTCTATAGGCTGAGAATATATTTTTAAAAAAAAACGAAATTCAACAATTACACAACTAATTGTTTTCTACTGTGATCATTTCGAGGAAAAGTAAAAGTACTAGATGCTTTGAGAGCATGGATCAGGGATTTGGCTTAGTTCAGCAGGGGAAAGGTAGAGGTAGGAATCAGGGCAAACTTCCAGGGAAAGGAACATTTGAGCTGAACACTGAAGGATGAGGAGTTCACAAGGCAAAGAGGGGGAAGAGTTTTCCAGGTGGAAGGAAAGACTTCTGCAAAGGCCTGGAGGTGGTAGAAGGACAGCTCATTGCTGAAAGTAAGAGAAAGAGGAATGGGAGCCCAGAGAGTGAGATGATGCCACAGAGGTGGGCAGGGGGCAGTGTCCCCTTCAGACATGAGCCCAGTTATGACCCTCATCTGCTAAAAATACTTCAGTGGCTGTCCCTTGCCCTCAAAAGAAACTCCAAACCTCTTACCAGGCTCTGATACTGCTCACCTCTTCAGCCTCACCCAACGCCAGCCTTTCTCAAGGAAGACACAACCCAGACTAAACGTCCAGGTTCTTGAAGGGAAAACACCCAAATGTAAGCCCTGTAAGAGCAGAAACGAAGTCTGCTTTGTTTCCTGCTGGATTCTCGGTGCCCAGGGTCTTTGGCACAATGCCAGGCATAGAAGATGAACTTGAGAAATACTGTAAATGTAAAGATGAGTGATTTTTGACCCCACCCTTGGCACAGTGCCTAGCACATGGCATTCATTGTACGTTTAAATACTAAAAGAGAAGAGGAAGAAAGAAGGGAGGGGATAGAAAGAAGGAAAAAAGGGAAGTGAGGAAGGAAGGGGACAAAGGAAGGGAAGGGAGGGAGGAAGAAAGGGAAGGGAGGGGGGGGGGAAGAAAGGGAAGAGAGGGAGGAGAAAAGAAAACTACTCATATAGGTATTGGGAAGAGGTATACGCCAAAAACCAAGGTTTTCAAAGCTCTAATTCCCATACAAAAAGACCCAGTCATCCTAAAGTATTTGAAGAACAAAGAATGTTTTTTTTAAAAAAGAAGATTTGTACTCACCAGCCTGGAAATACAAGGGCCAGTAGCAAGAAGGAGGCCTGACTCTCTGTAAGATGGGTGGGGCTCATTTGGATGCTTCAAGCCAAAAAGCGTTTTTGTGGCCTCATAATTTCTGAATGCTGTTGGCGAGGCTAACTGGCTCCAGGCTCAGTCTCCTGCAAAAACTCATCCTTGCAGTTCCTAAGTTCAATCTCATGTAAACAGGTCAAGCTATCTGTTGGGCCTCAGTTTCCCCATCTGTAAAACGAAGTCATTAGATCATCTCTAATCTAACCTTAACACTGACTCAAGCCTCTCTTGGGTACTCTTCTCAGAGTCCCTTCCTATCAGTCCACATCAGCCCTAAAATAATTGTGATGATGGTATAAAAATAGTAATTATTATTGTATTAGCTACCACTTATTGAAGCACTTTTTAGCTCATCTTCACAACTATCATATTAGGACACCTATGATCTGTTTTACACATGACGAAATTGAAGTTCAGAGAGGTTATATGTACCTTGTTCCAAGTAGGCAGCCAGTAAGGAGAAAAGTTGGAATTTGATCTCAGACATGTCTGAGCCCAAACTCATGCTCCTCAAACCTCTATCCACAGCTCTAGCAGGTCCTGACAGAGCTGGTGTTTACAAAGCACAAACAGAAGCACAGATCCCCTAGGTCTCACAGAAGGCAGGGAAACGTTTGTAGAGATATTACCATTATTGTTGTCTGCCCAGCCTCCCTTCTACCGTTTTTGTTGTTGTGGTTGCTGTTTGTTTTGTTTTGTTTCGTTTTTCCTGGTAAAAATGCCCATCACACATATAACAGGGTTTTAGGGGATGTGCTTCCCCCAGCTCCGTGTGGTTCTAATGCAACCATCAATCACAGAACCCCACAATGGCAACAATCACATGTGACATGGGTCACATGACCCAAGCCTCCACAGTCATTGTATAGTAGGCCATCTCCTGGCTACAGTGATTGGTTCAAGTAGTGGACATGTGAACCAAGACAGGCCAATCAGAGCCGTTCCATGGTCTGAAGTGGATAGGAAGAGGTTTCCTCTTTCCTCTAAGTATGCTAAGCTGAGATGATAGAAGCTTAGAGTTTCCTGTGACCTTGCTCCACTGCCACCCCAACCACTGTGCCATGAAAAACCAGTACCTGTTGGAGGGGGAGAATATGACCAACAGAGAAGCTGCAATTAGAGATGGAGAGAACAAGCCCTCATCTCATGGATGGGCTGCTGAAACCAATTCTATACCTGTCATTTCCAGGTACTAAGGGCTTGAACTTAACCAATAGGGCTTGACTTGGATTCCATCACTTGCAATCAACAGAGCTCCAAGAGTTTTTGACCAGCATTCCCCAATTGTAGCCATATCCCATCACACACATATACATACATACTATCTACTACTTGGAATTTTTAAACAGATCTGAAAAAGTGTGTTAGGGAAGAAATAGGTGAGGGAGAACCATTGAGAGAAAAGAGTCCCAAGATTGCCACTTGCATGCCATCTTGTACCAGTTGTGTCTCTGACCCGTATGGTGGCTCATGCATTGGTACCATATGAGCTTGAAATTCTCCAGAAATAAATGGCTACTCTTTACCAAACAGTTACTATTTTTTTCTACTTTAGCTCATTTAAACCCCCCCAAAAATCTTATAGAATATAAAAATATGTCCATTTTCAGGGGGAGAACATTGTGGTATACAGCAATTAAGGTGCCACACAACTAGTATGTGGCAGAGTCTGGAGTTTTGAACCCAGATCTGTGTCACCTAATTCTCTTCCTTTTTGTAACTACTCAGATGGTCTCCATCAATGACATGTCAGTTTGGATGCCAGTACTTTGATATGTCATGAAGGTTGCCTGAGCCCAGAAGGTCTGGAATTGACCCTAAGCACATCCTGATACATGATGTTTCTTTTCAGGCTTGTAGGGAAAGCTTGATCCTAAAAGAAAACATCCCCCAGTGCAGTGGCTGCTGGTGTTCAGCAGGCTGCCTTCATTTCCAGGAACCAGTGCCTCTGTGCATAGAGGACAGGCAGTTAACAACATTCAGTCACTTGCTATTACAAAGGCGAAGATATGAAAATGAGGGTGTCTGATGGATGTGGTATAAAGCAGGAGAGAGGCCTTTGAAAGCAGAGAGAATGAGGAAAATGACAGATAATATTATCATCAGTTACACTGCTTTGAACCCCCAATCTAAAAGCACTTTTCAACATACTCTCGGCATTACTTTTCATCCTGGGGGAGAAATAGAATTTCTGATGACCCTGGCTTCCACATTGGTTCTAGGTTGGTTTCTGGGTCAAGAAAAACAATAAAGCAGAAATTAGGAGTCAGTTGACTATTCTGTTGTTTTCATAGCAATCTGTGCTTAAGCTATCCATTCCAACAATATTTCTCGAGCATTTGCTATATGCCAGACACTCTTGTAAGCACAGCTGTCAATGAGACAGGCTTTCTCAAAGTCATCTTTCTGAACCTTAGATGGGTCATGTCGTGCTCCTTGTCTCCCTTCAGTGGCTCCTCATTGCCCACAAGATTAAGCCAAAGAACTCAACATGTTAGCCAAGGCCATTCGTTGGTGGTCTCTTCAGTTTAATCTCTTTCTTTTACTTGTTCCCTATTCCCATCCCTTCTGATCCATGCTGTGGCTGCACCAAAATTCTTTTTCCCCAAACCCCAGGCATTCAAGCCTGCTGTCCTTCTTTCTTGGAGCGGTCTTGCTGACAACACCATTATTGTCCTCTTGCCCACTCGTTGCCTGCTTAACTTACTCATGTCACTTCTCCAGGAATCCTTTTTGATTCCCGCCTTCTCCAACAGTGTTAAGCATCTATAAATGATATTGTTGTTTTATCAAATTCACCTTTCTTTTCCTCTTTTTTAGTAACAGAATACCCCTGCTTCTTTGGAGAATGCATTTGATGGAATTCAAGTGGGGGCTCTCCTAGGCTTCCTAGGCCATGCACAGGTTGACTGGAGCCTGGACTGTCCCTGAGCTGACTATCACCAAGACCCCCACTGATCTCTAAGTGCCACAAGAGAAGGACATGGAATGCCTGTATGTTTCACTGATCTTACCACAGCACCTGACACAGGTGGATAATCCACCAGGTAGAGTATCTACAAATATATTTTGAATAAATGATCTAAATATTGCCTTAAAATATGCTAAGGCTAAAAACAGCTGAGGTTTCTCCCACTGAAAATCCTTATTTCAGTTATCAGAGGATCAGATTTCAAGCTAGAGTGATCTGGGTTCAAATCCTAGCTTTGCCACCTAATAATTTAGTGGTCTTGGGCAAGTGGCTTAACCTTTCCAAGGTTCAGATGAAATGACATATGCAAAGTGCTTACAGCAGGAGCTGGCACACAGTGAGAATCAGTAAATGTTGGCAGTCTCTGAGGTCTTATTTAAATTAAGGAAATAATACCCTGAATAGTAGATGTTGCTTAAAGTGGTGGAAAGTGCACTGCCCCAGGAGAATGGATATTTTGATAGGAGTCCCAGCTCTGTGGTTTACCAGCAGCATGCCTTTGAGCAAGTCGCTCACCTCCCTGAGCCTCAGTTTCCTTATGCATAGGAAGCAGATAATGACATCTGCTGAGCCTGCCTTGTGGGATTGTTATGAGGATACAAATGAGATAGTGTTCATTGAGGATTAAAAAAAGCACAAAATACTGAATATGTGAACTTTTTTTTTACTGTAGTTATTATGATCCTTATAGCAGTCTCAATCTAGATTCTTATATTTTGTTCTTCCCAGCTACAAACATGAGCATTTGGCTTCTGGATCACTGATCTATGAGTCAGGATAGGTTTGCTGCTGTAACAAACATCTATAGTATCTAATAACCTAATACAATAGAAGTGTATCTATTACTGCTCATGTCATGGTGCTGGGGGACCCTGCGCCCTACAGACTTTCAGAGACCCAGACCCCTCCATCTTGGCATTGTCAGCATCTGCAATGCTTGGCTTCCAAGGTTTCCTTAAAGGTGGAGAGAGTAACTAGAGCAGGGCTCAGCAAATTACAACCTGCAGGCCAAATCTAGTCCACCATCCCTTTATTGGTGTAAATAAAGTTTTACTGGAACATAGCCATGCTCATTCATGGTTTCATTTGTGCTACTGTGGCAAAGTTGAGTAATTGTGACAGAGATCTCATGGCTCTCAAAGCCAAAAATACTTACTATTATTACAGAAAATGTTTGCTAGCTCTTGAACTGGAAGACCGTGCTGGGGTTTTATGGCCCAGTCTAGAAAGGAGAATATATCACTTTGTCCACCTCCTGTTGGCCAGAACTCAGGACACAGTCTCAGCTACAAAGAAGGCTGGGAAATGTAGTCTTCATGTGTGCCAGGAGGAAAATGAAGCAGAGTTTGGTGGTCTCATGGTATTGTCTCTGCCATGACGTTATTATATTAAATAAATACATTTTGAGGTCAGGCACAGTGGCTCATGCCTGTAATCCCAGCACCTAGGGAGGCCAAGGCAGGTGGATCATTTGAGGTCAGGAGTTCAAGACCAGCCTAGCCAACATGGTGAAACCCCGTCTCTACTACAACTACAAAAGTTAGCTGGGCGTGGTGGTAGGTGCCTATAATCCCAGCTACTTGGGAGGCTGAGGCAGGAGAATTGCTTGAACCCAGGAGGCAGAGGTTGCAGTGAGCCGAGATCATGCCACTGCCCTTCAGCCTGGGTGATAAAGCGAGACTCAGTCTCAAAACAAACAAACAAAAAACAAATATGTTTTGAGCACCTAAAGTACAAGGCATTTTTGAGGACCCTGGGCTGAAAAGATGAATCAGACAGGAGCATATTACTAAGAAGCTTACCTCAACTTAAAGAGATGGACAAATACTGAGGCAATGATGATAATAGTAACAATAACAGTAAAAAATCATCAAGCCTTTATCACACGGTGGGCACTTGCTAAGCTTAATTTTTATCATCTCATTTAACTGGCACAAAACTCTAAGAGGTCAAATCTATTATCCTCATTTTCAAATGAAGAAACTGAGTCATACAGTTGGTGAGTGGGTAGAAAGAAAAAAGGCCAGATTCAAACCCAGATCTGTCTGACTCCAATGCCTGAACCCTTGAGTGCTTTGCTAAACAGCTGCTGTAGTTACAATTCTGAATGGTACTGCTAGGAAGGACACACACAAGATATTGTGGGAAGGGAACAGGTGGCACCTTCAAAAGAGTGTATCAGAAGGAGGTTTAATGAGAAGACTCTTTGCAGAGATGTGGCAGGGCTAAGGAAACAAAGAATACTTGGTGCTAGCTGTAGTTAGTTCAGAGCTGTTGCCACCTAGGGGCTTAATGGGGTGTGGGTTGGGGGTGTCACTAGAGCCTGGTAAATGCTGGATCTCTGGAAGTGGGGCTCCTTGACAGGCAGCCATTGCACCATAAGGTAGGGAGTGGAAAGGTGATTGAATGAATGCCTCGGCCTTCTCTCCCTCACTCTCCAATCTCCTGCTGGTGCCTCCTATTGGCCAAACCCAACTGGTAGTGGGCACTGAGCCGTGGGGAGGACGACAAATAAGGAATAATCAACATAGTCCCTAAACTAATCTTTAGAATGGCTTTCAAAGAAGTCCCAGAGAAATTGTATATGCCTTTGGAAATTGATGTATGAGCACAGATATCACAGTCATACAGTCATGGACTGGTTACAACATCCTCACCAATATCACTAACCTACAGGACATTTTCCTTTATGTTACAAATGAGGTATCTGTTGAATGGAAGGGCAGGGCAGCTAACTGCTTGCCCTGTGACATCTTTCATCTGTGTGTGTGTGTGTGTGTGTGTGTGTGTGTGTGTGTGTGTGTGTGTGTGTGTGTATGTCGTTTAAGAGAAAGCTGGAAAGCTAGGAACAGAAGTGGAGTTGGGGACCAGTCCATTTCCCACTTTGGGATATGCTATTTATCCTTGGAAACTGACAAACATCTAACTTCAGCCTCAGATTGAGAAACTCTTAGAGTGGCCATTCCTCCTGAATTTTCAATTGCTGCTCACCTTCCCAGGGTCTGTCCAGTTGGGAACAGTTTTAGAATGTGGCTTTTTCATCTCAGCTGCTTCCATAGTTCTAGGGCCCTTCTTCCTCTTCAGAAGAGTTGGCAACTGGACATTGATTGCCCATTTGGAAAGAACCTACTCACAATGGCCTTTGACCAAGAAGGCCTGCATTAAGAACTAAACAGTCAATGAAAGGGCACATTTTCTAACCTCAACCCAGCTAGCTAGGAATTTCCCATGATGTCTTGAAGAGCATCACTTTGCCCCATCCTCTACACTTATTTGTATCTGTGGGCCAGCCTGGGTTGAAATTGCTGAAATAAAAGACAAACGAATGCTCCCTCATTATTTCCACTTTGTGTGGTTTGAAATGTTTACCTTTGCCATATTCTTCTCATGATATTCAATTTAATGAAGTGTTTTAATTATCTAGAAACTCTGAAATATAGACATTTCCTAGGGTGAGCATGGTTGTTCGTGAATAAGATGACTGAAAGTAGGTTTATTTTTAGGAGGAAAAAAGAAACTATCTAATTTCCTTTCTGTCAAATCCAGTTTCTTTCACCAGCCAAAACGTAGCATTGAATGTATCAGAACACCACTCCTTGGTGCCCACCTGTGATCTGAGGTTCTACTGATAAGACAGAACTGCCTGGTGGGTAAGAGCATGAACTTCAGAACCAGAAAGAGCAGCTATGTGACCCTGGAGAAGTTACCTGGATTCTTAGCGTTCGTTTCCTAACAGGTAAAATGGGGTCCATGGTTGTCCTAGTTGGTATCCTGAATGTTCTAGTTGGTGTTGTCCTGAAAGCGGAGCGTTAGTCATAAACCTGTGAGCAGGTAATTTACTTGGAAGGTGGTATCAAGAAGGAAGAGTGAGCAAGTGAGAAGGAAGAAAGCCATTTCATGACTGTATTTTCAAAGTCATTTCCCTAGGCAAGAGGGTCTGGATTTTGCAGGGACCTCTGGAGAAGTGCACGAAACACCTCCCAGATCTATGCCCAAGGAGAATGAGAGGCTAGAGTATTTATTCAGCTAGTCCTTGCACTCCTAGACAGAGCTTGGCTGCCACCTAGCAGGCTCAGTGTTAAAAATGACCTAGGACAGGGTTGGGGAGCTGGGGGAGGGATAGCATTAGGGGAAAATCCTAATGTAGATGATGGGTTGATGGGTGCAGCAAACCACCATGGCATGTGTATACCTATGTAACAAACCTGCACATTCTGCACATGTACCCCAGAACTTAAAGTATAATATATATATAAATATATATATATATGTATCCGTTTTTAGTTTTTGCTATTATTGTAATATGTAATATGTTTTTCTTATTCTTTAAGTTCTTTATAAGTGCTTTGGGGGTGTTTACTTGAAAAACTGAATTCACATTGCTGTTTGTCAAAATAAACTTTGTAACTTTTCAAAAAAAAAAATGACCTAGGACAAATGCAGAAACACAGAAAGCAAGTCCCTGAGACTATCAGCTTAAGGTGAGTCTAAGTTCATGGGGGAATTACCCACTGCTGCTGAGGCTGAAACCAGAATTGACTGATAATGTGTACCATGGCAGTTGTGATATGTGCCTAGAATTCTAAAAACTAAATGAGATGAGCGCAGCTCCCAGCAGATAGTAAGCACTCAATAAATAACAGCTGCAAGTAGTAGTGCTAAGTAACTTGGCAATTCCACAAGTACTACATGATCAGTCAATCTAACAAATGGGTTTCCTCCACTCACTTGCCAACTCTGATGCATTGGGATTGGCTGCTCTATTGTGGGAAGGATTCTGAGACACCATCCGAGCTCAGTTGGGAAGCAGTGTGATGATGGACTATTGATGTCTGCCATGAGAGGGGTGGAGAGTAGTGGCACATAGGATGCTAATTTTGAATGGCCAATTTTTAGAATATATTGTTTCAGCCAGGCACTTTGGGAGCCTGAGGCAGGTGGATCACTTGAGGTCAGGAGTTCGAGTCCAGCTGGCCAACATGGTGAAACACTGTCTCTACTAAAAATGCAAAAATTAGCTAGGCATGGTGTGTGTGCCTATAATCCCAGCTACTTAGGAGACTGAGGCAGGAGAATCACTTGAACTCAGGAGGCAGAGGTTGCAGTGAGCCAAGATTGTGCCACTGCGCTCCAGCCTGGTCAACAGAGCAAGACTCCATCTCAAAAATAAAATAAAATAAAATAAAAGATTATGCTGTTTATTTCTGCAATTTTTTCATGTCATACCTAAAGACTAAGCATCTTCACCTGTAAAAGAAGGACAATACCATGCTTGGCCTTCCTGTTTCACAGGCAGACTTCGAAATCCTAAGTTTGAAAGTGTTTGGAAGGATACAGGCTATACATTAATGTGAGAGATTTTTAGTCAGCTCTCTCCTCCCCACTTCATGGTGTTCTCCTTAAAACACCTTGGGAGTAAAGTGGCTCTCTAAGCAGACAAACCTGGTTCTCTTCATCTACTTGAAGATACTGAGGAGACTGATTCACGGCTCACGGATTCTTACATGTGGCAATGAACCTTGCAGTCAGTAAGTTGTTTTTCTCTGCCCAACCTTTAACTTTTCTCATAGTAAAAGAGTACTCTGAATTCCTTTGTGGACCCCCCACACAATTAGTCCATAGGGTTTAGAAAGGGTTGGTGACCCTACTCTTGCTACAGAAATAGTACTTTCATTGATCTTTCTAAGCCAAGGGTCAGCAAACTATAGACTATGGGTCAGTCACCTGTTTTTATAAATATAGTTTTATTCAAAGACAGTGAGGCCAATTAATTTACTTATTGTCTATGACTTTTTTCATACACTAACAGCAGAGTTGTGTAGTTGCAATAAATATCACGTGGTTCACAGCCTAAAATCTTTATTATATTATCTGGCCCTCCAAGAAAAACTTGCCAATCCCTGGTCTAAGCTAATCATACTGCCCATTTCCTGGATACCATGATTGGTTCATAGATCAAATTTAACCCAAATCAGGCCAATGAAGCTCAAAGCTCTCTTTTCCTTTGAACATGAGGCTAAGAGGATGTGAGGTCTGGAGCCCTTGCAGCCATTTTGCAATTATGAGGAAGGATAAAGTAGAGGAGGCAAGATCTACACAATTGACATACACAATGGAAACCACAGAATAACTAAAATATAAGGCTTTGGAGAGATATCTGCATAGATAAACAGAATGTTTAGAGGAGGCTTCAGGGAGGTGGTATGATTGAGGCTGGGTCTAAGAATTAGCAGAATTTGAACATAAGGAAACGAATGTGTCAGATTGGGAGGGAGGGAGGCATACCGTGAACAAAGGCATGGGTGGGAGTGAGCAGACAAGATTCGTGGTGTTATAAGGAGTGCCTTACTGGGAGAAAACTATCCCACATCAGGGGGATTTGAAGCCACATTCAATCACTATGGAGACCCTTCTTTCAAGCTTTAGACTAAAAAGATATTCCAAGAAGCTTAAGTGATAGAAATTGAAGAGATTTATAGACATAAAATACTAGCAATAGCAGTGACAGTTGTGACCCAGCAGCTCATCATACCCTGGTCCTCGTGGGGTTTTTCTGTTTGTTTTGTTTTCTTTGTTTCCTGAGGGTGGACTGCAGTCCCCCAGCTAGAGGAGTCACTGGGCGTGCACTAAGCACCAGGCTTTGTGCTAACCTGATTCCTCAACAGTCTTCTGAGGCACTCTCAGTTCTTACATTCATTTTCACAGAGGCAGAAACTAAGGCTTAGACAAGTTCAATAATGAGCCCACAGTCACATAGCTGGCCCATGGCGGGGATCCGGACCAAGCTCACTGCTACCACTTCTCAGCAATGTCACTGCCTTTCCCCTCCCAGCCCCCTTGTTGCTGGTGTGTGAAGGGAGTCGTGGAAATCCCCACAGTTCTAGAATGTTCTCCCTCCTCTGCACCCTTCTGTGCCTCTGTGGCTCGTGTTATCATGGGGGGCTAGGTGATGACATTCTGTTTACCTGGCTACAGCTCAGTCCTTGTGTGGAAATTTCCATGCTGGAGGAGTTTCTCTGATAAGATGGGAGAGGGTTCAGGGGACATTGCAGAATTCCCAGGGGGACAGAATGCACCCAAATGCCTGTTCAGGCCACTGATGCCCTTTCCGGGACCATCATTCCCAGAATAAAATCCAGACTTGTCACTATGGCCCAAGGTCCCCCCATGGCCTGACTCCTGCCCACTCCTCCCACCCCATCTCACACGATGCTGCCCCTCGCCTTCAAGTTTCAGCCACCCTTTTCTGCCCCTCTTTTCACCAGCATTCCATGCTGCATCCCACCCCAGCATCTTTGCACAAGCCATTTCCTCTGTTGGAAAGGTCATCCCCAAAGTTAACTCCTGTGCATCTTCCACATCTTTACCTAACTTCATTTCCTCAAGAAAGCCTTTGCTGATTCCACCCCAAAACTGGATTCATCCTTGAGAATCTAGACTCATGAGAATCGTCTCCTATTCCCTCCTCCACCCTCTAGGATTTCTTCCTCCTTCCCTTTTCCATATATATATAAATCCCTGGTCTAAGCTAACCATATTGCCCATTTCCTGGATACCATGATTGGTTCATAGATCAAATTTAACCTGAATCAGGCCAATGAAGCTCAAAGTTCTCTTTTCCTTTGAACACGAGGCTGAGAGGGTGTGAGGTCTGGAGCCCTTGCAGCCATTTTGCAGTTATGAGGAAGGATTCATCTCTCTTCCTATAAAATATATATATTTTATATATGTTTATAGATATATCCCTATAAAAATATATATATATATATTTATATATATATTTTAGAGTGAGGGTCTCGTTCTGTCACCTGGCTGGAATGCAGTGGAGTGATCATAGCTCACTGTAGCTTCCAACTCCTGGGCTCAAATGACCCTTCTACTTCAGCCTCCTGCATAGCTGCAACTACAGGAATGTGCCACCATGTGTGGCTAATTTTATTAGCCTGTATAAAAGCTGCAAAATCGAGGTGCTTTCTGCTGACCATGACACTTTTTATTAGCCACGCATGGTGACACATGCCTGTAGTGGGGGATTTTCACGTTTAATTCCTCACTTATCAAGCTCCATCTGCTGGACCTATGAACTCAGCCAATGGGAGGTCATGCTGTGTTGCCCAGGCTGGTCTCAAACTCCTGGGCTGTAGCAATCCTCCCACCTCGGCCTCCCAAAGTGCTGGAATTACAGGAGTGACTCATCATGCCCAGAATCCCATTCCCATTCTTGAGCCCCTGAAGGTGGCTCAGTCAGGGGCTTCTCCGGAAGCAGCATTCTCTTTTGCATTCTCTTTTCTCAGCAGCCCAACCCAAGACTGTCACTACCTGCCTGGAGATTACTCAGATGAGACTGACACCTTAACCTGTGCTCTGAGGTCTTAGTCAGCAGAAAGTACCTGCAATTCTGCAGCTTTTATACGTGCCTCTTATCTCCTGTTGGCAGGGTTCACTGCTCCAGCAGATGGAGCTTGATAAGTGAGGAATTAGATACAGGAAGCCCCACTTGGCTGGGAGAACAGAGGGAGGAGCTAACTGCATGTGTTCCCACCTGTCCTCTTTGCCTCTGTTTCTCAAAACTGCATATCTTCATTTTTCCATATATGTGATGTTTGTGAAAAATCAAATATAAAGAAAATAAAAATGTCGGCGCACTCCCATCTACCACCCATATCCATAGTTACCAGTTTGATGTATTCTTCCAGCCTTTTAAAGACTTCTTTAGATAACAAAATATGCGTAGTATAATCTAGTTTAACTAAATTTTTCACTTGAGTCTAAAACAAGCATGTCTCCATAGCAATATAAAAATACTGAGGTCATTTTTCTGAACAGTTACCCACTTATTCTACTGTTTTGATATGCCATAATTTATTTACCCCATTTCCAGTAACAGACATTAAAGTTGTCTTCAGTATTTCAGTATTATAAACAACACAGCAGTGAACATCTTTGCACTCCTGTCCTCGGTTTTCTTTGTTTTTTGTTTTGGAGTCCATTCCTGGAAGTGTGACTGTAAGGTCAAATGAGGCTCACATGTTTAAGACTTTTGATACACATTGCCCAGTCCTCTAAATCGAATTCTCAATTTATTGCCCTACCAGCAGTTTGTAAAAATGTCAGTTATTCCATATCCTTGGTCTTTAAATAAGGATGCAGCAGAGAAGCTTTTATTTGTACCTTTTTAGTCTTAAATAAAAAGTTGTACAAACAATAGTACAAAAGTTCCAGTGTACTCTTCATCTACCTTTCCCTGGTGTTGACATCACCATAGCACGATTATCAAAACCAGGAAATTAACAGTGGTACAGGACTATCAATTAATCTGCACAGCATATTTGGATTTTACCCATTTTTCACTCATTTTTTTCTCTATTCCAGGATCGAGTTCAGAATCCCATCTGACATTTAATTAACATGTTTCTTAATCCCCTCCAATATGTAACAATTGCACTTTCCTTCTTTGCCTTTTTATACCACTTTAAAGAGGACTGCCCAGTTAGGTGGCAGAATAGTCCTCAATTTGGATTTGTTGACTTTTCTCATGATTGGGATCATGCATTTGGGCAAGGACACCACAGAAATGATGTTGTGTCCTCAGTGCATTGTGTGCAGAGGCTCAAGATGTTACAATGTTGAATTACTGGTGATGCTAACTTTGATTGCTTGGTGTCATTTGCCAGGTTTCTCCACTGTAAATTACTATTTATCCCTTTGTATTTAATACATATCTTGGGGGAAGATAGTACAGTTGGGATCATGCAAATATCCTATTTCTCCTTCAACTTTGGCCCATTGGTCTCAGTATCTATCCACAGATCTTGTCAGATGCAGCATCTTTTAAAAATTGGACAAATAAAATTTAAAATGTGGATAAAGCCTGCCAGATTAACCTAAGCAGTAGACAGTGAGGGAGTAGATTAATTTACTAGCAGACTAGGCACAAGCATGGACACCCACCCTAGAAGACATTATTTCCTTTACAGTGAGCACTGCAATGACCTACCCCAGCTGGGAGGCTACCCATTCTGGGGCCAGTAACATGGCAGTCTACAGGAATACATGGGAAAGGGTTGGCAAGCCAAAGCACTCACCATCTTTTTCTTTCCTTTTTATTTGTCTCTCTTTCTCTTTTTATTTCTTTTTCTTGTTATCTCTGTTTTCTTTCCCTTTTATTTTCTCATTCCTTTCCTTTTTTTCTTTCCTTTCTTTTTTCTTTTTGCCTTTCCTTCCTTCCTCCCTCCTTCTCATCCTTCCTTCTTTCCTTTTTCTTATGTGTTTTTCAACATTTGCTGCACACCTTTTTTGTACCAAACCTATACTAGGCATCAAATAAAACAAGGCTACAACCTACTAGGCACAATGGCTCACGCCTGTAGTCCCAGCGATTTGGGAAGCCGAAGCAGGAGGATCGCTTGACTTCAGAGGTTCAAGACCAGCTTGGACAATATAGCAAGACCCTGTCTCTACAAAAATAAAAATTAAAAAAAAATAATCAGGCATGGTGGTGCACACCTGTAGTCCTAGCTACCTGGGAGGCAGAGGCCCGAGGATCACTTGAGCCCAGGAGTTTGAAGTTGCAGTGAGCTATGGTTGTGCCACTGCATTCTAGCCTGAGAAACAAAGTGAGACTCCGACTCTACAGAAAAGAAAATGGTCACAATATATTTCACCAAGGATAGAAAAAGAATCCTGATAGAGCATGCAATGATATGACAGCAGGAAAATGACAGCTGAGAGGTTCTGTGAGCATGGAGCACTTCCTGCTGGAGCCCTAAGAACTGTCACCTGTACATTTTGATGGTATTTCCAATCAGTGAGATAGTTTTACTATGCACCCACACTATACACATGCTTAGTTTACAAATGATATATTTGTGTAAACCCACAATTCTTTATTCAAAATTCTTGGGGCCAGAGGTTCTTCAGAAATGGGAATTGTTTTGGATTTTAGGAGAAGCAGCTGGTGTGTATATCGAATATTAGTTAACATCCCCATGGGGATATGGACTAACACTCTAAACAAACACGGAAAAGAGACAAATATGATCAGTTACACTAAAGGGAATAAATACTCTCAATGGCTTCATATCTATCCGGTTAAGGTATTGCGAAACATGTGTACCTCAAACTTACAACAAAAACTTAAGAACTCTCCGCGATTTATGGATTTTAGGTTCACAGACAATGGATTGTGGCCTCGTGGTTCTATTATTAGTTAATGTCCCAAAGTACACTATGTACTGTGGGTAAGATTTATCTTTAGGAATTGTGGATATAAACTCACATTTCAAATGGCCTTCCTGATAATTTTTAAGATTTTGGCCAGGCCTTAAACTAGGAATTAGAGACATGTCAGTTCTGCCATGTTCTTATTTGTTTGCATTTATATATCTTCCTGGTTTTATTTCTTCTTTGTAAGTATGTTCTTGTTTGTTTGCAATAATACCTTTCTGATGTGACATTCAATACTACTCAGTTATTTTGCAGGTATCTTTTCAAGTTGTGATACCATAGGTTGTTTAGCTCTGAGCACTAAATGCGTATCAGCACCAATCAGCTGACCTTAGCTCCAGAGGTGACAACCAGCTGAGGAAACACTTCAGAGATGTGACCCTCTGTCTCCAACTCTCCTTCCCAAGCCAGGCAAGTAGGCAGAGCTTGCAAGGAGGGGGCTCAGCAGGCTCACGTTCAAATTCTGGCTCCACCGTTTGTTAGCAATGTGATCATGGGGGACTTACTTCACCCCCCTGTGCCTCAGTTTTACCGTCTGTGAAATGGGAATAGCAGGAGTACCTACCTTAGAGGTTTGTTGCTAGAACTCAATGAGACCATGTCCAGAACACCTGGCAAAGAGTAAGTACTCAATGTACTATAGCAGTCACTATTACTGTCATGCAGTTTTTCCAGTCATTGTTTCTGGACGCTTTTGAGGAATTCCTCCTCCACCTTTAGTGTCTTCTTAAGTCATGTTAAGGGCTACCCAGCAAAACCCACTTGATTTACAGAAGAGCAAATGGAAGTTCCAAGAAGGTGAGTCATTATGGAGAGATGGCAGAAGGGGAAGATGATGTCTTGGGCTTCCATGCCATTATTTTTTCCACTGATGAATTCTGAATATCAGGAAAATTCAATCAGAACACTTTATAGATTGTACCCTCCATCTACCTTAGTCAGAACTGTTTTTGTGGAAGTAACAGAAGTCCAACTCCAACTGGCTTAAGCAAAAAAAGGGGAACTTATTAGCTCAATTAACTGAAAAATCTAGGAGCAGACAAGATTCAGGCATGGCTGGATCCACGGGGCTCAAGTGAAATCACTAGATCATGATACCTCCTCCACTGCCCCCTTATCTTGGAGCTCTATTTTTATTCATCCCCAGGAAAATTCTCCCTGTACCTCTTATAGTAGCTCTAGCCTTATGACCTCTTTGGATCCAACTCTTCTAAACAGAAACAGTTCCACAAGTCCTAGAATGGAATCTCAGTAGCCTGGGATAATAAGCTATGACTGGTCCTATAGAGCAGGACTTACAGCAAAGATGTAGATAAGGAGGCATGGCCCCAGTGCTGTGTTCAAGGCCTAGAACCTCAGGGCTTTTTGATGTGGCTTCTGAGTTAGAGAATTATTGCCTTATGTGTCATAAATCCTGATTCCAACTGCTGATGTGGGAGACTGTGAAAGACAGCAAGTCTGTTCTGCCCGACTGTGATGTGGCAAACATTTCAGTCTACTGAGGCCATCAAATGGCCACGTGTGCCTCAATGAGATCATGAGGGGCATGTGGGAATCCACCTGCAGGCTTCACCACCTCCAGGTTTGCCTTCTTTATCCCTTTATATTGCTCATGAGCTGCTTTAGTGGTGAAACAAAACACAAAAGCCACTTAGTCCAAAGGATTTACTCTTGTCCATCTTCAAAGCTGAACTAGACCCCGGACGAAACCTAGGTCTGAACTCACCAGGGGTTGAGGTGCATACCCTTCTCTGACCCAATCGCTGAGGGATGGAGTGCTCCAATTGGCCATGTGCTAGTCTCTGGAGTACAGAAGTGGTATCTACCCTACCTGAACCACCAGACCTAAGAGTGAGATTTTCCTTAAAAAATAAATAAATAAAAACAAAAATAAAAATAACATGATAGATGCTAGAACCAAAAAAGAACAGGTTTCAGTGTTCCGTCTCTGCCAAAGGCATCAATTATTTCCAACTTCTGTCTCCAACTCCGTAACCAAGGTGTGGCTGCTGTCTCAAAAGGGCCGGAGTCACATCCCCCCAAAAAAGAACAAAAACATATCCTTTGCAGTAACATCATGCAGCTGGAGGTCGTTATTTTAAGTGAATTAATACAGAGACAGAAAATCAAATATCACATGTTCTCACTTACAGGTGGGAGCTGAACATCGAATACTCATGGATATCAAGATAGCAGCAATAGGCACTGGGGACTACCAGAATAAGGAGACGGAGCGAGGGCTGGAAAACTAACTGTTGGGTACTTTATTCACTACCTGGGTGACGGGGTCATTCATACCCTAAACCTCAGCACCATGCAACATACCCATGAAACAAATCTGTACATGTATCCTTTTAAAAATTATACCAACATTTTAGATTCAAAGAATAAATCTTTTTTGAATCTAAAATAAATGTTGGAATTACTTTTAAAAAAATAGTTGTAGATGTCCATTAACAGGTTGAGGTAGTTATACCTATTCCTAAAATGTTGGAATTATTTTTTAATAGAATAAATCTGTTTTGAATCTAAAATAAATGTTGAAATTATTTTTCAAAACCTAGTTGTGGATGTCCATTAACAGGTTGAGGTAGTTATATCTATTCGTTGTTTGCTGACAGCTTTTTAAAATCATAAATGTTAAATTTTCAGTTATTTTTCTGCATCTTATTGGCATTATAATTTTTCTCTTTCATTTCTTTCATGTGGTGAATGACGCTGATATATGTTTTTAATATTAAGCCACTCTTGCATTATTGAGATAAACTGTTTTTAGTCAAAATATATTATTCTTTTTATCTATTGCTGGGTTTGACTTGCTAATAACTGTTAGGAATTTTAGGGTTGGGGCAGGGGAGAAAAATAAAAAATAAATAAAATAGATTAAAAAAAGAATTTTAGGGTCTGTCTTCACACAGAATTATAATTAGTTTTTCTTGTAACTAATTTATTTTCTGATATCAGAGAATAATGTTGGCCTCCTGAGAAGTATTAGAGAGTGTTTCCACCTTTCAAATTTCTGAAAGAATTTGTAGTACTTATTCCTTAGGTGTTTGACAAAATTCACCAGTGAAGCCACTTTGGATCTGGAATTTTCTGTTTGGGAGAAATTTTAGTTATAAATTCAATTACAGAGAGCTCAACCATGTTCTATATTTTTCTTAAGTTTGTTTGTTAATATGTATCTTTCAAGGAATTTGTCCCTTTCATCTAAGGTTGTAAAGTGTCTCAACACAAAGTGGCTCAGATATTTTCTTGTTATCATTTTAATTTAAAAGAAACTATAGTGATATCTCCCCTTTCATTAATAATTTCTATTTTCCCCCCCTTTTCATCGATTAATCTACCTAGAGATATATGAATTTTGTTGTTCATTACAGAAAATTTATTTTTCTTTGTTTTTCTAGTGTTTAAAAATAATTTCATTGACTTCTGCTGTTATTTCTTCTATATATTTTGGGTATAATTCATTCTTTTTAATTTAGGATGGGCCTATACTATTTCCTAATGAAAATATTTAATGCTATAAATTCCCCCATAACCATTTCTTTTTTTTCTTTTTATTGTACTTTAGGTTCTGGGGTACATGTGCAGATCATGCAGGATTGTTGCATAGGTACACACATGGCAATGTGGTTTGCTGCCTCCATCCCTCCGTCACCTACATCTAGCATTTCTCCCCCATGTTATCCCTCCCCGACCTCCCCCACCCCGCAACTGTCCCTCCCTTGCTCCCATCAACAGATCCTAGTGTGTGATGCTCCCCCTCCCTGTGTCCCTGTGTTCTCATTGTTCAACACCCGCCTATGAGTGAGAACATGCAGTGTTTGATTTTCTGTTCTTGTGTCAGTTTGCTGAGAATGATGGTTTCCAGATTCATCCACGTCCCTACAAAGGACACGAACTCATCATTTTTTATGGCTGCATAGTATTCCATGGTGTATATGTGCCACATTAGCTTTGTCCAGTCTATCATCAATGGACATTTGGGTTGGTTCCAGGTCTTTGCTATTCTAAACAGTGCCGCTATGAACATATGTGTGCATGTGTCTTTATAATAGAGCAATTTATAATCCTTTGGGTCTAAACCCAGTAATGGGATTGCTGGGTCAAATGGAATTTCTATTTCTAGGTCCTTGAGGATGTGCCACACTGTCTTCCACAATGGTTGAACTAGTTTACACTCCCATCAACAGTGTAAAAGTGTTCCTATTTCTCCACATCCTCTCCAGCATCTGTTGTCTCCAGATTTTTTAATGATTGCCATTCTAACTGGCATGAGATGGTATCTCAACGTGGTTTTGATTTGCATTTCTCTAATAATCAGTGATGATGAGCATTTTTTCATGTTTGTTGGCCTCATATATGTCTTCTTTTGAAAAGTGTCTGTTCATATCCTTCACCCACTTTTGGATGGGTTTGTTTGCTTTTTCTTGTAAATCTGTTTTAGTTCTTTGTAGATTCTGGATATTAGCCCTTTGTCAGATGGGTAGATTGCAAAAATTTTTTCCCATTCTGTTGGTTGCCAGTTCACTCTAATGACTGTTTCTTTGGCTGTACAGAAGCTCTGGAGTTTAATTAGGTCCCATTTGTCTATTTTGGCTTTTGTTGCCAATGCTTTTGGTGTTTTAGTCATGAAGTCCTTGCCTATGCCTATGCCCTGAATAGTGTTGCCTAAGTTTTTTCTAGGGTTTTTATGGTGTTAGGTCTTATGTTTAAGTCTTGAATCCATCTGGAGTTAATTTTAGTGTAAGGTGTCAGGAAGGGGTCTAGTTTCTGCTTTCTGCACACTGCTATCCAGTTTTCCCAACACCATTTATTAAACAGGGAATCCTTTCCCCATTGCTTGTTTTTGTCAGGTCTGTCAAAGATCAGATGGTTGTAGATGTGTGGCGTTGCCTCCGAGGCCTCTGTTCTATTCCATTGGTCTATAACTCTGTTTTGGTACCAGTACCATGCTGTTTTGATTACTGTTCCCTTGTAGTATGGTTTGAAATCAGGTAGTGTGATGCCTCTGGCTTTGTTCTTTTTGCTTAGGATTGTCTTGGCTATGCGGGCTCTCTTTTGGTTCCATATGAGGTTTAAGGTGGTTTTTTCCAGTTCTGTGAAGAAGGTGATTGGTAGCTTGATGGGGATCCCATAACCATTTCTTTAGCTGTATCCCACACATTTTGAGATACCGTGTTCTCATTTTCATTCAGTTCAAATATTTTCTAATTCCTTTTTGGGATTTCTTCTCTGATTCATGTGTTATTTAGCAGTGTGTTATTTCCAAATTTAAAGTAAATTTTAGGTATCTTTGTGATTGATTTCCACTAAACCCACTCTTGCCAAAGGGTAAAGAAAAGGACAATAATTGTAGCATCATCAAGTTTATCAACATTACCAGTGCTTGGCTTGTGGCAGCATTCAGCTAGGTTGTTCAGAAACACACCTGCTAGACAGCATCCTGGCATCCAGGAGATCTGGACTGAAGCCAACTATGCCTAATCAACTCTGATCACTTGGTGATGGTCTATAGTGCTGTATCCAGATAGAAGCTTGGTGCAACAATTGATTAGTCATGTCTGCCCTGGGCACAGGCAAGGGGAATATACCCATGTTTGTGGTGTATTTACTATCAACAATTATCTCAACACCTTCCTACTCTACATACCAAAATCCAGGTCAAGGCAATAAATATTTGAATATCCATTGCGAAACACTCTGGGATGGGAAAGAGGAGCCATACAAAATGAAGTAGATACAAGATTTTTTCTATTCAAGAGCTTACTTTTAACTGAGAAGACCAGGTATTTAGGAAAGTATGTGGATGTAGGAGTCTTGGCCTCCAACATTCCCAATGACTCTTGCCTACTTCCTCCATGTTTAATTGTCTCCACCTCCCAGGAACATCTTGAGCCTTACTTTGGGCCACTATCTCTGCTCTCACCTGTGGATTGGGGTATTCCTTATAAGGTATTAAGGACAGATAAGCCCCAAATAGAGTCTCTCAATGTAATCAGAAAAATCAAAAGAGCACTGACAAAGAGAAAGGACATTGTGTGTCCAGAACTCAGTTCCCTCTTATGCCTGAATCTTTAGAACAGGAACATTCTCTGCCTCCTTTTGTTTTGGGAAATCTCCAGGACAGAAGTCACTCAAGGAGAGGGTCTCATGAATGATACAAACACATGCACACATGTAGAGGAGAGTCTGCTTGGGCCGCCCTTGTACAGCCTGACCGTGTACACGAGTCACTTGGGGAGAGGGAAAAATGTGGAGTCTAATTCACCAGGTCTGGGTAGGGCCTGAGGTTCTGCATTTCTAACAAGCTTCCAGCGGGTGCTGGTGTACAGATCACACTTTGGGGATCAAGAAGCGTCATCACCAAGGATAGAATGCATGGTGCAGACTAGGTGCTGTGGGAAGACAGAGACTGGGCCTTGGGAGAAGAAAGGGGGCACTGCATAGGACAAGAGGGTACAGTGAAGGAAAGGACAGGAAAGCAAAGGAGGAGCTTTACGAGCATCTGGAAGTGCCCACCTACAGCCTGGCACACACCATAAAAAGTACATAAAATAAAAAGTTTCTTTCTTCCCTCCTTAATCCTCATGACCTAAGGAGTAGGTGAAATACCTGTTTCCACCCTCCCTCCCAATCCCCATACACTTTTCACGCAGGGAAACAGACTCAGAAGAATGGATAAAGAGTCAAGCCTGAAAGGGCAGAAGCTGGCTCCTTCCTGCCTATTTCCACTCTTCAGGGCTTGCAACCTGGAACCTGAAAAGAGCCTGCAGGGGGATGTGGTGATGTGTGTAAAACCGGCATAAGGGCCTTTATCCAAAGGCCTCCGGTTTCCCGAATAATGAGGCCAGTTGGAAGCTGTTAACACAGATGGGAACCAGCCAGCAGCAGGTGATCAGCCACTCAACCTATCAGCACTGCTTTAAACTACAACATGCTCCCAGCTTCTGCACCCCCATTTCAGGGGACCTGAGACCCAGGTGCACCTGCCAGCCAAGGAATGGAGTCCAGGCAAGAGACATGGGTCTTCACCACTCTGAACTGGTTTCCACGTTCTCTCATTTCCAGGAGCCCCTTGAGAGAACAGTTTCTCTGGGTTAATATATAGTGCTAATGAGGGGTAGCTGGCGGGGAAAGAGCCAGGTCTACTTAATCCAGGGCTTGGAATGAAGCCAGAATCTCTCTGTAGATTCTCTCTCCTTCCAGGTTGGTGTGCAGTGTGGGGGAGATTAAGATGTATAGTCTGCAAATGAACTAACTTTTTCCAGGCCTCTTTAATGAGCCTTCCTATAATAGGGCCATTTCTCTTTCTTATGTATGTGTACATATTCACATACACACACACACACACACACACCTTAACATAATCCATATGGAAATAAAAATCTCTCCGTTGCTCTATATTTTTAAGTGGACTCTATTACAGGTGACGCTTTTTCTTCACATGAAAAGCCATGGTTCAACAACATGCATTTCCAGTGAATCAAAAAGGTAGTTCCAGTCAACCAGCTAGGCTCCCCTCTTAAAACTCAGGGGTAAGGGCAACGAGTAACCAAATGGACCAACAGTTCTTCTGTGGCATAGCGGCGACCCAGCATGAAAATAAAGCCCTCAGGAAACATCAATTCTGTTACTTTCTCTAGACAAAGGAACATGAGCAGCCTCAAACCCTTGATTCTTGTAGACCGGCAATATGAATTCTTTGTCATTTAGACCTTCATCTACCTAAACGGATATATTACAATGTTTTCGTAATGCTATAAAGAACTGCCTGAGATGGGGTAATTTATAAAGGAAAGAGGTTGAATCGACTCACGGTTCAGCGTGGCTGGGGGATGTCTCAGGAAATTTACAATCATAGCAGAAGGGGGAAGCAAGGCACCTTCTTCACAGGGCAGGAGGGAGAAGCGCTGAGTGAAGAGGGAAGAGGGAAAAGCCCCTTATAAACCATCAGATCTCGTGAGAACTCACTCACTAGCAACAGAACAGCATGGGGGAAACTGCCCTCATGATTCAAGTACCTCCACCTGGCCTCTCCCTTGACACCTGGGGGATTATGGGGATTATAATTCAAGATGAGATTTCAGTGGGGTCCCAAAGCCTAACCATGTCAGGGGAGGAAATTCTAGCCTCCGATAGCATTAAGCATCTTCTAACTTTAAAATGTACTAGGGGAAAGGCAGATTCTGAAATCATCCTTCTAACCCTTGATTTCTCAACAGCCATCACAATCATCTATATCAGGGGCTGCAAACAGGAACCACCTGAGGATGTCAGCTGTTTCAATTTTATCCGGGATCCAAGACCCTTTTGACTTTAACCCTCCTAAAGAGCAGGGACAGTCTCAGGCCTGTCTCAGAGCGTCTGAACTTAAGACATCAAGCGGTGAGCAGTTGCCAAAAATTGAATTTTGTGACTACAAGGTAATAAAACTAGAAATTATTTTTGTAGAAGTATTTTGAAAAACCTCGACCACTTAGAAATTTAAAGGCACTCTCCCAAATAATTTGAGACAAAGGGGAAGTCAAACCCAACAATTACAACAAAGGAAATAACAATAATAAGAATACTGCGTATTTCTAAATCGCAGGGGAAGTGCCCAAAGCTGTAATTAGAAGCAAAAGTCATAGTATTAAATGCTACTATCATTATATTTAAAAGAATAAATAAATGTACTGAGCATCAACTCAGGAAGTTAGAAAAGAACCACATAAAGTTAAAAGGGTTATTAACAAAGGGAAAAGGAGAAATCATAAATTTGCATTATAAAAATTCAAAACGAAGATACAAAGATCCAAGAGGTTTAAGCAAGAAGAAAATAAGCAAGATACCATAATTAGGAGGAAGAGAGTTGGCGAAATAACCACTAGGATGGAAAAGATTAAAAATAGCAAAGCCTCTTGATCATGTGCAAAAATCTATGCTGAAATATTTGCTGCATCCAGGTTAACATTTTAATTATAAAAATAGTTCTCCCTATTTCTAGATAAAGCATACTTGCAGTAAATTAGAAAAACAAACTCTCCACAATAGAATAATAAGCAAATGGCATGAATAAGCAATTCAGAATAGAATAAAAACATATCAGTAATTAACATTTAAGAAAATGCCCAAGCACATGGTAAATCGAGGAAATAAAAGTAGAAACAACTGTGATGTTATTTCTACCCCTCCCTCACCCCAATCAAATTACCGAAGTTTTAGCCTTGTGGTGGTTCTTGCTTTCAGTGGCTACATCCAATAAGAATGGAAATGAGGTGTATTATTACAGATGTTCTCACGCATGAGTGGGAGGAACATAAATTAGCAAATTAATTTATCCCTTCTGAAAAATTTTTTGTGAGCATCTCAGGTGAATGTCCAGCAACTTCCCTTAAAGAGAGATATTCAGAATACAACTCTTCCTTATAAATACTATGAGGCAGGACCTGATTTCTACACGTTTGAGGGTTCTAAGCTACCAAGAGACTCAACTTCAGGGCAAACAAGAATGGGATCAAGTCAAAAATAAGAATGCCTGACTCCTGCCTGAAGATCGTGAAGGATCATGATCTTCTACCAACGACTTGTAAGACCTTGACAAATTATTTAACTTCCTGCCACCTCCATTTCACACCTGGAAAACGTGGGGAGCTGAGTTTGATCTCTAAAACCTTCCCCCCACACGGATATATTTTATTCTCTTCTCAATGTCAGGGTCTTCTGGTGTTTTTAGGATGGCGACATTTCTGCACAAGAGAGAAAGAGAAAGACTAATGGGGTAGAAGTCAAGAAAAATGAACTGTGAAATACAAGAGAAAGTTCTCTGCTCTCTGCTTCATTTCCCACGATTCTTTTTCTTACCTTTATCATCTCTTCATTAAACCATTTTCTACGTCTCTTAAATGAGCAATAATGCGTTCTACACTTAAGTACTCTGTAAATATTAATTTATGGAATGAATGAATGAATTGTATAGAAAACCTATTTTCATACATCTTTTTTGCTCATCTTCAAATCACTGGAAGATAGAATTTAAAACATTGATAAACTGATTGGGGTTTTCAAAAGAAACCGTGAGCCAGGGAAGGATATACACAGACTCCATTTCCTCACCCCAAATCAGGCTTTACTTATCAGTACCACAAGCAGAGTAAACACCAACCACTATGGCAAAATGAGCCCAAAGCAGTTGATCATTTCAGTGGAGAGATCAAATTCCATCCAGCCAGCCGCAGATAATTCTGTGGGGCTAAGGGTTATGTGGCCAGTGGTATCAGCCACATGGACTCAGCCTTGTCCACCCACTCCTTGGCCGTCATCACCATGAGGAAGAACCAGCCACTCGTTGGCTTGGTGAGACCTGGATGGTCAGAATAGGAGGAAATACCCTGGGCAAAGCTGCATTCCAGATTGCTCTCTGTGCTGGGATGGGCTAGAAACAAATCACAAAGCAGGTTAGCTCAAGTTGGGTTCAGCCGAAAGGACTGCATGAGTGGCATCACTCCCCAGGCCTTTACACACAACATACAACATCTTAGTCTTTCTCACTGTGCCCAGATAGGACATCAAAACTTTCCCAACACTGTTCCTTCCAGGCCACCAAATACCAGCTAAGAGTCCTCCCATAACACAAAATCTGTCTGTGATTCCAGGTTCAGAGAATATCCAGTTGTCCCAGCTTTATCCCAGCTCAGTAGAGGGTAGTATGAGCTGACTCATTTTGGCCCCCCCAGAATTCATATTTTGAAGTTCCAACTCTCAGTATAATACCTAAAAGTGTGACTTTATATGAAAACAGGGTGGCCGGCTGTGGTGGCTCACACCTGTAATCCCAGCACTTAGGGAGGCCGAGGCAGGAGGATCACTTGAGGCCAGGAGTTTGAGACCAGCCTTTCAACATAGTGAAACCCTGTCTCTACTAAAAATACAAAAATTAGCTGGACATGGTGCACATCTGTAGTCCCAGCTACTTGGGAGGCTGAGGCAGGAGAATGCCTTGAACTCGGGAGGTGGAGGTTGCAGTGAGCCAAGATCACACCACTGTACTCCAGCCCAATCAACAGAGTGAGACTGTGCCTCAAAAAAGAAAAAAGGAAAATGAAAACAGGGTCTTTAGAGAGATAATTAAGTTAGAATGAGGTCATTAGGGTGGGCCCTAATCCAATGCCAATCTACAAGAAAGAGAAAATTTGGATGTAGACAGGTACAGAGGAAAGACCTTGGGAACACACAGGAGAGAAGGCGGACACCTGCAGGCTAAGAAGCGAGGCCTCAGAAGAAACAAACCCTCCCACAGTTTGTTCTTGAACTTCCAGCCTCCAGAACTGGGAGAACATAATTTCTGTTGTTTAAGCCATCTAGTCTCTGGTACCTTGTAATGGCAGCTCCAGCAAACTAACACTCTGGGGGTGTGCTGATAATTTGTTAGATGAAAAAAAAAAAATCAAGTTATAAAAGAGGACTTAAGATATAAGATTTGTGCAATTAAATCATATATCCAGTGTACATGTGTATGTGTGCCTGAAAGTGTATACCCACAGAGGAAAATGTTTGAAATGTTACAGAGCAAAATGTTCAGAGCAGGCTTCTCTGGATTCGGGGGGGATTACAGATGATTTGAGGGAGTGAGGTTGTGGTTTGTGTTCTTACAAATCAATACTGCTTGATCAGTGACCACGTATTTACCGTGATATTCAAAAATATTTAAAATAGCATGCACATACCTAATAATAATCATAGACAACCCACATATGATAACATGTACCAGGCACTTACTGCTTTGTCTATTTAAACTCATTTAATCCTCACAATCACCTCACAAGGTAGGGACTATCTCCACTTTCCAGGAGGAAACTGAGGTAGAGAGAGGTTATGTAACTTGCCCAACATTACACAAAGCTGACAAATGGCAAAACCAGGCCACCCAACTAGTTGGTCTGGCTTCATGTCCATGAACGTAATCACAAAGCTACCCTGCCCCACTCTAGATGCCTGGTGAATTCACTGGTTTACCAAGAGTTTATCTGAGAAAATTTGGTTGAGTGTGAGATTTGATACAAGCGTGCATGAGCACACACAAGCATACTCAGCAACATCTGGCTCTTCTTCATGGTTCATCAGAGTACTAGAGTCCTTTCCATTTGAGGTTCACGATTTAACTGGATTCAAGACCCCATACCTGACAGGGTGACACCACTCTTGTAAATATATGGAGGAAGATCTCAGACGCTTCACTTTCCTGAGTTCCAAGGAGCTGACCTGTATGCTCTTGAGCAGGGGCGGGGTAAGCAACCCATTCATATTTTATAAGTTTGTTTAATGGAGCCTTATTTTTTGGGTTATGTATTTTTAAAGACTGCATAGCTTAGATTGATGGAGTCGCTACACTGATTCTCCTCTTACAAGCTAGAGAGCTGGAGGAAGCTCAGCCCTTCTGGGGCCCAGGAGGGACAAGAAAGAGTCACAAATGGACAGAGCTACCTAAATGCCCACCAGTAGAGACCTGGTAAAATAAATTATGTTCATTCCTATAATGGAATCCATGCAGCTGCTAAAAACAATGAACTAGAGCTACAGCTACTATCAAGGAAGAGTGTTCATGATAGATCATTAAGAAAAAAAAGGCAAGGCAAAGATCACTAGAAATAAATAATATGATCCTGTTTGGTGATAGAAAATTGTATGTGGGGTGTGTGTGTGTGTCTGCATGTGTGTTATAATAACTAAACATTTGGAAAGTGGTTGAACAGACTAGCATTCACATCCTGGCTCCATTACTAACTAGGTGAGTGACCTCAGGTTTTCTTAACCCTCCTAAGTCCCAGTAGCCTCATCTGTAAAATAAGGGTTCCCATTCCATCCCATCCCATGCATAACGTGGCCTGAGGACAAAGGAGATAGTGCATGGGGCATTTTCATGTCCTTGGTATGTATTAAGCACTCAAAACATACTCGTTCCTCTTCTTCTTGGGGCATAGAAAGGGTACATAAGAACACTTGCCCATCTCTCCCAGTGATCATCCCTGGAAATTGGTGAAAAGAAGACTCACTGTTCACATCATACATTTACACCATATTTAAATTTCTACAATGTGCAAATTTGGCCCTTGTCATTAAAATACAATATGGCAGATTTTTTTTTTAAATAAAGGAAGCTGACTGTTCCTTCAAAAGGAAACATTTGAACTCTGAAGTGTCCAACAGTCTCATTTTCTGTGAGCCAGCTGGATGTCGCCACACTCCTGGGTCAGGTATCCTGGGTGGGATGGAGGACAGGTGAGTGAGTCTCTCTGAATCTCTTAGGTGGGAATTGAGAGCATTTGCATATTCCCAAGATATGTGCATTGGCAATAAAGTCCTCCCTCAATTAATCCTTACCTCCCCCTATTTCAGCTCAATTCAAGCCATCTAAACAGATAAGGCTGGGACAAAGTTTTTAAGCAAACTTAAAAACATGCAGGGGCTGTGAGAAGAGATGTAACAGTGAACAACAGCAACAATTTCCTGAACACTTACAAGTGGCCAGCACTGTGCTACATACTTCTTCTGTGTTACCTCATTTCCTATTTTATAGAAATTCTTTAAGATAAGTAGTGACCGGTGCCCTTTTTACAAAGGAGGCAACTGAGGCTCAGAGAGTTGGTGACACTTGCTCAAGGTCACACAGCACACAAAAAAGAGCCAGAGTTTGATTCCAAGTCTACCTGGTCACAAAATCTAATCTTCCCTGGGGTGCACAGTAACAACCTGTGTGTTCTGTCATAGGGACGAGGGGGATGGACTGTTACTATGGGATATCAAAGACATAAATATTCCCGGGTGTCTAAATAATTGTACAAATTATATTTGTGACTACCCCTCTCCTTGAAATTTTCAAGATAGTCTCAGTTCAGTATATCCTAAATCGTTTCTAGGATACCATTTTGTTTTATCTGATACTAGTAAGTAATCTGTAAAGAAAGAGATTCTAAGGTCTAGTAATTCTAGGGAACTTAGGTTCTAGGAGTTCAAGTACATTTCACTTCCCAAGAGGTGCTCTTGAGCCCAGCATTGCCCAAACTTCTTTGGTCATAGAACCCTTTTCTTAGGAAGCATATCCCAGAACAGAATTTACTTAGGCAAATGCTAACCTAAATAAATATGCTTTTATTTTTCTTGCTTGCCTTTCCAAGCATATTTGAAATGGCAGAAAAGTTTATACACATTTAAATCTGAAACCACAGGAAAAAGTTTCCAAGTCTTCCCCAAATCATCCCTGTGCCTCCAGAAATACACAAGATTTTATACATCTCTTCACCTCCACTCTCCCCCACCCCCTTTTCAGTCTCTGGTATGTATCATTCTGTCTTCTACATCTGTGAGATCAGGTTTTTTAGCTCCCACATATGAATGAGGACATGCAGAATTTGTCTTTCTGTACCTAGCCTATTTCACTTAACATAATGACCTCCAGTTCCATCCATGTTCTGCAAGTGACATGATTTCATTCGTTTTTTGTGGCTGAATAGTATTCCATTGCTTATATTTTTTCTTTATCCATTCAGTTCTCTGGAGACTTCTATCACATTTTCTTTACCCATTCATTCACTGATGGGCACGTAGGTTGATTTCGTATCTTTGCTATTGTGAAAAGGGCTACAATAAACTTCAGGTATCCCTTTGATATACTGATATCTTTTTCTTTGGATAAACCAGTAGTGGGATTGATGGGTCATATGGTAGTTCTATTTTCAGATTTTTGAGAAATCGCCATACTGTTTTTCAGGAAACAATTCGATTCCATTTCTTTGCCTGCATCTTTGTCTTAAGAAAGCCACTTTTTGTACCCTCTTAGACAGCGTTTCAGTGCATGTCATAGTTGCTTCTGCCCAAGCTGTTTGGAAACACAACCATTTTTAGCCCATGCATTGCACTGTCATTGAAAATGTTATCCCAGGCTGCAAGTACCAATACTCATAACATGGGTCTGGCTGGGCCAGTTGTGTTTTTCCCCTGTTCTTCCTCTAGGTGTCTATTTGTGATCTCTGCCACCTAACTACTTACAGAGTTGTTCGTAAAGTGAGCCTTGGAAGGCTCGTTTATATGACATAAAACACTGGCAGGTCTGAGTCATAGCTCCTGAAATTAGTCTTAGGTCTTGTTGATTCTAGCAGATGAATGCTAGAAGCATCCAGAGAACTCGCTCTGATATTGAAGTTATTCCCAAATAGGACTTCGCTGGTGTAAATAAAATAATTGTGGGGAGTGCCCTGTAATCTGAGAGACTTTGCAGGGACCGAAATATTAGCAATTCCTTCTCTCCTGTAGGATAAGCTACTGTAGGAAAGGCCTCCCATGCTTTTTGGACAGATGCAGTATTTACAAAGGGAAGACTTCACTTCTAAGAGGATGACTCTGCTCCATCAGCAATGAGCAAGTTAAGCTAAGCACAAGCTTTGCACTCAAGCTCGTGAAGGAATAAGATCTGATGTGGCACGGGCCTCTTTCTGCCCAGAACCAGGAAGAGCGAGGGCAAGAAAGGAAAGATTATTGATGTAGGGAAAACACTCAATTGCAACCTCATGAGTAAATGGGCCATTTATCCCCCAGTCCGGAGCTCCTTGAAAAGGTGACCGTCCATCAATCCCTCCTCTGAGCTGCCCCTTGATGAGCTGTTCTATCAGTGGGCTAATTTAGCTGATTACGGAGGAATTTGAGAGGAATGGGCCGCCAGAGCCTGGGTCTGGGCCAGCAATGCATTAACTCAGCCAGTGTCTCCATCACCCTCCACTTGGGACCGATAGGGGCGTCTTATTCCTGAAAACATGTCCCATGATGTGCTTTTGTTAAACGCAGCTCCAACTTATCAGGTGCTAGGGTGGAAAACCTGCTGCTATAGGGCATGGACTGTTCTGTCCTCTGAGTCCTTGGTGGGGGAGGATGACCTCTGGAACCAGTGCCAGGCTATTCTCGGCTCCTGGTCAGCAGCATGTAGACACCCAGCCCTCTGGGAAGGTAGTGCGGGGAAGAGATGGAGAGTCCTAGGCTGAACCATCATTGCTCCTTTACTCCCCTGACTTTTGACAGAGTACAAGGCTTGGAAAATGCCCCCCTTGCTTCAACACTGGAGAGCTAAGTCACATTTAGGTGGAATAGATGGACAATCATAATGGGAATCTCTCTACTCCCCCCAAAAAACAATCGCCATCAAAATCTCCCCCACTTACTTCTAAAAGCTCCTGCAACTCCCATCGTTTGGATTAAAGTGCTTCCCTATCCAGATATTCCACTTAAAAGATTGTATTGTTAGCCACCTACACTTTAGTATGAATTAGTCTGCCACCCTATCTAAGGCTCTGGGAACAGGATACAGAATGACAAGTTCCAAAGGCATAAGTTGCTCCACCGAAAAGAAGGGCTGAAGGGTGCTACAAATTAGAGAACACACAGACGTTCAATTCTCTGTACAGAGGGAGCACAGCAGGTTCAATGGAAGGAAAGGAAAAGGAAAGTACTCAAAGAGGAGAAAACAGGACCCAGGAAACACACTTTTTGCATTCTCAGTTTTACTGAGAATGTAGAAAATTGTGAAACTTCCAGCTCAAGTCCCCATTTAAAGGAATAAGGGAGCGGCTTGACAGAGGTGTCTATAAAGTGACTTGGAGTACCATCAGTCATCTTCATTAACAATTTAATTAAGAATTTAATTAAGAATTTAAAGCCATCCTACTCCCTTTTTTAGTGGAGTTTCCTCATGTGACTGTGTTGGGACAGAAATCACCTCATTTGTTTATTTCTCCAACTTGAAACCCAAGCCCATTTGCACTAAGAAGTCTTTTGAGTGAAAGGAATCAAATTGAAACAGCTTGAATGAAAGAGGAAATGCATTGGCTCAGGTAGCTTTCAGGTTTAAAGGCTCAGGTTTCAGGCATGGCTTGATCCAGGGGGCTCAAATAATAGTATCAACAATCTGTTCTTTTCAGCTCCCAGCTTTTCTCTCCCATCTTTGTTGGTTTTATACCCAGACAGGCTCTCCATTTTGGTTCCCAAAAAGGCCATTAGGAGCTCCAGACTCCAATTCTGCCAGATTAGAAACCTGATAGAGAATAAATAACATTTTTCTAAAAGCTTCAGCCGAAGTCTCAGAGCTGATTCTAACTGGACCCATTTGTGTTTCACACCTTCCCTCAATCAATCACTGGAGCTCAGGGATGGATTGCACAGATGGATCTGACCAAGCCTCATGCCCAGCTTTGCATCTAATGGGAGCTCAGTCCCCATCCCAAGCCACATGACTTGAGAGTGGAAAGAGGTGGTCTTCCAATGAAAAATCAAAGAGCTGCTTTCAGATGAAGAAGGGGGAGATTCAGGGCAGGGAAACAACAGGGTTCCTTTAAGGATCATAAATAGATTAGTGCAATAAAGTGTTCTAGGTTCCTACACGGGAAATTCTACAGTCCTGTAGGAGTGAATACAGAGGCAGGAATAATTTCAGTGATTCCCATAGACCTTATCAAGACAGATTAATCTCCCCTGTGGAGTTTGAGCCCATTTCCTGATGTCCTGAAATCTGCTAATCATTTGAGGTTCCCATCTCAGTTGGCCTAACCAGGGCTTAAATGGTCTACCAAAAGCTTTAGCTAATGATAAGAGATTTGGCCACATAGGAAGTGTGTGGGTTTGGGTTCCAGGAAAATCTGTTTCTTTCTTCCTCTTAAGAAGTAACTCTACAAAAGCTGAGTGGCTTCTCTAAGCCCCTCGCTCAATTAAACCCACATTTGCAGAGAAACACGCAGTGGTGGGTGGGAGTTTCTTTGGGATCAAAGCTGTGTTGAGATTGGCAGCTCTGCTGTGTGACATGAGGCCACCAAATTAACCTCTCTGAACCTCAGTTTTCTCATTCATAAAATGAGGTTTAAGAACATCTACCACATAGCATTGCTCTAAGGATTAGATTAATGATATATGTTCAACATTAACTGACCTTCTACTCTCTGCCAGGATCTCTGGAGCTTATCTCCCAGCAAGAGAAACAGACAATAGACATTAAGAAATAAGTAAGTTATTTCGAATGTTAAAAGTTAAGTACTATTGAAGGGAAATAGAAATGGTGGAAATAAGGAATGAGGATGGAGGAGAGGAAAGTTGCAGTGTTGAATTGATTATGGTGAGTTTCACCAAGAAGGTGAATCTGAGCAGAGATATGAAGAAAGTGAGTGAGGAAATGAGGACGTGGGGGAAGAGTGTTCCAGTCAGAGAGAACAGCCAGTGCAAAGGTCCTGAGGAACGTCATGTCTGGTATAGTCAACTGCAGTGAGGAAGCCACTGTGGCTGGAGAAGAGTGACCCAGGAGGTGAACAGGGGAAGAAATAAGGATCCAGATCCTACAGGGCCTTGTGACCACTGTCAGGAAATTAACATGGGATGTGCTTAGCATAGCCTGGACCAGAGAAGACTCCAAGAAGTGGAAGAATGGGAATGAAGATGATGGTGATGGTGCAAACAATGTGATGTGCTGTCCGGCACTCCAGCAATAACATCCAGGCTGACACAGGCATACCCTCACCTTCCTGAGCTGTTCTGCAGATGGCAATATGAACACAGCAATTTGCACTTTGAACCCATGCTGAGAAAATTACTCTGTAAACATACGGTGTTTCCTGCCATCACAAGTCTTTATCATGTGTCTGACACCATTATCACCAAAAGGTCACCAGGTGGCACCCATTAGCAGGGCTAACACTTCTGCTTAAGCGAACCAGATCTTCACTTCCTCCTGATATCAGCAGAAATACCCTGAATCCAACCTATCTGCCTCATGGATAGTGTGTGTGCTGCACTCTCGGCCTTTTGTTCAAACCAAGTGGGTCATTGCCTGGATAACGTGTTGTATACTCATCCAAATTATCTGAATAGTATTAACACCAACTGACAAGCTCCAGGCTACCAGTACTGACATCATTAAAGCAGCCACCTGCCTCATCTTGACTCTTTACTCCTGGAAGCTACTGTAAAGTGTGGCTAATTCTTCTCAGATGGCTACTGCCCCAGCTGAGTGCTACCACACCACCATTTATCCGAAGAGGAGTTTTCCAGACTTTACCAGTGCACAAACAGACCACAGATGAGGTTGTCGAGGCATCCTGGGAGAATGCCTTCACCCATCCCCCTCCAAACTGGCTCAACGAGCCTCTTGCTTTACCTAAATTCATTTTCCAAATCCATTACAGCGGGGGAGGCTCATTCTGAAATTTAAGTCTGATACTGTTAGAACTATCCATGTCTTTCTAATTCCCATGGAAGGTCCAGATTCCTTAGAACTCCTAAAGCTTAGGCTCTTCCTGCCTCTCCAGCATCATCTTCCCCAGCTCCCATTCACCTCTAGCCAGGCTGAGACCCAGGGGCCTCCTGTGCATGCATTTCCTCATTGTATATGCTGTTCCCTCAGCCTGGCCAGCTCCCACGTGTCCTTCAACTTAGCCTCCTCCAGCTCCACCACGAATCCTCTGTTGACCCCCAACCAGCTGGGAGCCCCAGCCACAAGCACCCTCTTTGTTGATTTTATACCCAGACATCCCGTCTATAACTCCCTTGCCACTTCTGTCACATACATTGTGTTGTATTTTGAGGTGTTTCTCTCATCTGCTGGACATGGTATCTCATTCACCCTTAGTTTCCACCTTTGAGAAGAGTCTACTCATAGTAGACGCTCAATAACCATTTGTGGCTTGCACAGAAGAACCAGTGACATGTTTGATTATACCTCATCCTCACTGTAGCCCCTGAAACAGGTGTAGACGTACAATTTCTAGCAGGCTGGTTCAGCAGACCTGGGTTTGGATCCCTGATCCACGTTTTATCAGCTGTGTGACCTTGGGTAATTCAGTCTTTTGAGTATCAATTTTCCCATCTCTGAAAGTAGCAGCATGTACCACTTTTTATTCCTGTGTTGAGAGTTAAATGAGAAATTCTAGTGCATATTCTATGCGTGCTAATCATTATTTTTTATATTATCCACAATCAGCTAAATGGTCGCCGTATCCAGCAAGCTAGGGATTCCTGCCTATGGATTCCCTGACGTATCCCAAATGCCTATCACAGTGCCTGGTCCATAACCCATACTCAATAGACATTTGTTGAAGAAACAAACAAGCTGGTCTTGCTAGACTGAGGGAGAAGCTCCCTGTATTCCTAGAATTTTTAGTTTCAGCTGTAGAATTCTCAAGATATCATTTCCCCATTCCCAGAGACACTGATTTGGCAGAGTTTGGGTGGGACCCAGAGACCTGCATGTAAACGGGTTTCCCACGATCACTGAGTTCTCCATCATTTAGGAACCTTGACACCCGATGATTCAAGTCTCATTACCTCCTCCTCATCTCTGCTCACCACTATCTCTTACCAATTGCCATCATCTAAAAGCCCAATCTTAGTATCAGTAATGATCATTGTGCTGGGGCTAATATTATTTTCGTGAGGCACAGAAACCCAGCAAAGGCTTTTAAGTGAATACTTGGTAATAGAACAATCAAGTTAAAAGATCAGTGTGACACAGAGCATGAAATAGGAAAGTATCGTGGCCAATTGATTTGGACCACACTTAGGGGTTTGTGAAATGAATTTCATTTTCTGAACCAAATGGAAGCCCTGCTTATAAATCACTGCCAGTCTTGGAGATTAATAAAGGAAACAGGCTTGATTAAGAATTCAGAGCATTGGTCCCATTGCAGATTTATAGACCCAGAGGTCTTGCCACAGAGATTTCAAGAGGCCCCACCTGTTAATTGTCATTTAGGAAGATTAACCCCAGGGCTTCTGGCTAAGAATTGAGGACAGGGCCTGAGCCCTGCCTAGGATGGAAGGTAGATTCCAGGAAATGCATTTCTCCATGCTTTTCCAACGCTCCCAGAAAATTAACTACTCATGTGGCCTTTGATATACCATTGTGTAGAATTTTTCCTAGGTGCTGGACAGATGGAAATTTTTGTTTAAAACTCCTTCTGCATCTATCTCTACTAAAACTTGGCAGAGCAGAGTTGACTCAAGATCGAAATTAAAAACAAGACAAATGTAACAGTGCAGGGTTGGTAAAGGTGTTTAATGAAATCAACTAAATGCAAAAGATCCCCATCCATTCTTTGATGCTTGCATAACCCCGCACGTGGAGAGGTTTGCATTTAGTGCTGAGATGTTTGGCATTTGAAAATATTTGTGAAATTCCTCATCTGCCAAAAGCTGACATTGGCCGGGCACGGTAGCTCACGCCTGTAATCCCAGCACTTTGGGAGGCCGAGACAGGTGGATCACTTGAGGCCGGGAGTTCAAGACCAGCCTGACCAATATGGAAAAACCCCATCTGTACTAAAAATACAAAAAAATTAGCTGGGCCTGGTGGCATTCACCTGGAATCCCAGCTACTTGAGAGACTGACGCATGAGAATCACTTGAACCCAGGAGGTAGAGGTTGCAGTGAGCCGAGACTGTGCCGCTGCTCTCTAGCCTGGGCGATAGAGTTTGACTCTGTCTAAAAAAAAAAAAAAACAACAAACAGCTAATGTTAAAGCCAAAAGAGAGAGCAGAGCTCGTGAAGCCAGTGTTAGGGGATGGGATAGGACCACTTTAACAGGTTTGTTGGGACAGAGCCAACTCATGCGTTTTGTGAAATGTCACAGCTTGGGATCCAATATTTGCAAAAGTGTGCTCTGCACACCAGAGTTATGTTATTTTAGCATTCCACTCTGTAATATTATTGGCCCTGATGGTTTAAAGTCCAGCACAAGTGAGAATTCAGAGTGGTGTTAATAACGGCCGGAAGGGAGCATGGAGTGGGGTTCTGAGGTGTCACTAGGGTTCAGCAACTTGATCTGGATGTGTTCAGTTTGTGAAATTTTATCGAGCTTTACAATGAACATTTTCACTTTTCAATAAAAAGTTAAAGTGTTTGAAAGCAGCAAGAAAACAAATGGGTATATCTGATTATTCTCCAACATACCAGCATTGCCTGAAACTGAAAACACCAGTTAGGAAGCCTTATATAGCAATTCCTTCCTTCCTTCCTTCCTCTTTTCCTTCCCTCCTCCTTTCCTTCCTTCCTCCTTTCTCCCTCTCTCTTCCTTCCTCTCTCCCTCCCTTTCTTCCTCCCTCCCTCCCTTTTCTTCCTTCCTTCCTTCTTTCCTTCCTTTCTTCCTCCCTCCCTTTTTTCCTTCCTTCCTCCTTTCCTTTCTTCCTTCCTCTCTCCCTCCTTTCTTCCTTCCTCCCTTCCTTCCTCCCTCCCTACCTCCCTCCCTTCCTCCCTCCCTCTCTTCCTTCCTCCCTCCCTTTCTTCCTTCCTCCCTCCCTTTCTTCCTTCCTCCCTCCCTTTCTTCCTCCCTCCCTCCCTTTTTACCTTTCTTCCTCCCTCCCTTTTTCCTTCCTTCCTTCCTTTCTTCCTTCCTCCCTCCTTTTTCCTTCCTTCCTTCCACAAATCCTTTATGCCTACTCTGTTTATTCTACATGATTCTGTTTCCCTTTCTTTCTTCAGAGCACTTGTCATTATCTAAAATTATCTTGTAATTGGTTTTGTTTGCTGATGTTGCATCTGTCTCCCCCTCCCCATAGAATGCAACATCATGAGGGAAGGTATCTTGTGTTTCTCATTCACCGCTGTAACTATCCCCAGGGCCTAGCAAGTGCCTGACTCAGTGAACATTAGCCGGTTTCACAAACCAAAGAAATCAGGGCAGCATGCTAAGCCTTGGACTTTCCCAATGCATACCTCTATTGTAGTGCTTGGTTGCATGGTCATTTTAAACCTGCAAGTATTACTGAGCCTGTACAAAGCTCTGGAATTGCTACAAAGAACAAAGCAGAAAGTCCTGTGCACCCTCCCAGAGCTTAGAGTTTAAAAAGCAATTAAGGTAACAGGTGACAAGTCTTGTAAAAGGGAAAACATAAAGAGCTGCTGGAGATCAGGAAGAATGCACTTAGAGCTGGGCACGATGGTGGCTCACACCTGTAATCCCAGTACTTTGGGAGGCTGAGATGGGTGGATCACCTGAGGTTGGGAGTTCAAGACCAGCCTGACCAACATAAAGAAACCCCATCTCTACTAAAAATACAAAAAATGAGTCAGGTGTGGTAGCTCATGCCGGTAAACCCAACAGTTTGGGAGGCAGAGACAGGAAGATCACTTGAGGCCAGGAGTTGGAGACCAGCCTGGTCCACAAAGCAAGACCCCATCTCCATAAAAAAAAGTTGTGTTTTTTTAACTTGTTTAAAAAATAAGTGAGACAGAAAGAAGTATGTGCTCAGTAAAGAGCTGGGTCACCTTGATGGCAGGAGCTAGAATAGAAACCACAGACTAGCTTCTGAACACCCTAAAGACCCTCTCATCAGGAAGCTTTCCTGGGTTCCCTATATATTCGCAAGCCCACCTACCTCGACTAAGCCTAAGTCAGAATTTTTTAAAACAAAGGATTAAGGACTCAACTGTGTCCCCTCTAAATTCATATGTTGAAGCCCTAAACCCCCAATGTGACTATTTAGAGGTAGAGCCTTTAAGGGGGTGATTAAGGTTAAATGAGATTGTAAAGGTGGGGTCCTGATCTGATAGGACTGCCATCCTTATAAGAAGAGGAAGACACTTGGCCAGGCGTAGTGGCTTACGCCTGTAATCCCAGCACTCTGGGAGGTAGAGGTGGGTGGATCGCTTGAGCTCAGGAGTTCAAGACCACCCTGTGCAACAGGGCCAAATCCCATCTCTACAAATATATGTATATATACACACATATGTATATATATACAAAAAAATTAGCCAGGCATGGTGGTATGTACCTATAGTCCCAGCTGGTCCCAGCTGCTTGTGGGGGTTGAGACAGGAGAATTGCTTGAATCTGTGAGGTAGAGGTGGCAATGAGTCAAGATTGCAGCACTACACTCCAGTCTGGAGGAAAAGGTGAGACCCTGTCTCAAAAAGAGAAAGGGTGGAGGGAGGAAGGAGGAGGAGGAAGGGGGAGGAAGAAGGAGGAGGGCAAGATGACACTGACACTGGAGAGCCATCTCTCTCTCCATGCACAAAGGAAAGGCTATGTGAGGACATATAGCAAGAAGATGCCATCTGAAAGCTGAGAAATGAGGCCTCACCAGAAATCAACCCTGCTGGCACCTTGCTCTTAGACTTTCGTGCTCCAGAACTGTAAGAAAATAAATTTCTGTTGCTTCATGGTATTTTGGCATGACAGCTCTAGCAGACTAATACACCCAGTGTATCTGATTTTGTGGCTTTTAATTACATATATTAGCTGGGACTCTGCTAATGCTGTGGTGCCACAAAGGTCTTCATGAGAATATCTTTTATTCATTCAGTAAGAATAATTCACCCTCAGTATATTAGTAGATGGTCTATAAATTCTGCCAGAAATGGGAGATCAAAAGGCATTGTTGGAAGTGGTTTAAATATTGCCCCTGATACGTTGCTTACCATTTTCTTTTGAGTCATCCATTCATCCAACAAACATTTATTGAATGCCAACTATGTACCCAGAAAAGAGCACCGACCAAGTCCTTCTCTCATGGGGCTGTGTCTGTTCAACAGGAAGACCAAGAGAAAGCAATTCAGGCAGAGGATACAAGTACAAACTCCCTGAGACAGAAATGAGATCATGTGAAAGCCCCTTTGGCCAAAACTTAGAATATCACTGGGTTTGAAGGGTGGAGTAGATGCTCAATAACTATTTGTTGTTTGAACAGAATGCTTAATCATATCCCATGCTCGCCTTATCCTCTGGAACTGATACAGGTATACCAGAAGTCCTAAAGCCCTGTAGTGGGCTGAATCCACAGACATGGGTTTGGATCCCTGCCCTACCTCTTGTCAGTATCAAGGGCTATTGATGGTCTAGCATACTTAGAAAAGAAAGCCCACATTTAATGCCATTGGATACTATGTTATTCAAACCATGTTGTGTTATCCAATCTTGTTATCCAAAGTGTGGTCTTCAGACCAGCGGCATCAGCATCACCTGGAAGCTTATTCGAAATGCAGAATCCAGGCCTGATGCAGTGGCTCATGCCAGTAATCCGAGCACTTTGGGAGGCCAAGATGGGAGGACCACTTGAACTCAGAAGTTCAAGACCAGCCTAGGCAACATAATGAGACCCTGCCTCTCCAAAAAATTTAAAAATTAGCCAGGCACAGTGGCTCATGTCTGTAGTCCCAGCTACTTGGGAGGCTGAGGTAGGAAGATCACTTGAGCCTGGGAGATGGAGGCTACAGTGAGCTGTGACTGCACCAATGAACTCCAGCCTGGATGGCAGAGTGAGACCCTGTCTTAGAGAGAGAGAAATGCAGAATTCCTGGCCCTACCCAGACCTGCAGAATTTGAATTTTAGCAGGTTCATGCAAACATAATAGGTCGAGACTTGTTGCTCTAGAAAACACTTTATATTCCTTATTTTATTTCATCCTTGGAAGAAAAACGTTAAACGTGGACTCATGTCAAAAATATGACAATGTCATCCTCTCCCTTGTCTTTGATTCGTATCAACCTTTTTTAAGCCTCTGAGAAATACAATGACCATGTGGGATGCAGAGACAAGATTCAGGAGAAAGATTTGGATCTGAAAAAAGCTGCTAACATAGGAGGCCCTTGCAGGGAGGAAACTCAGAAGTGTTTGGTCTCCATTTTTTGTTTGGCTTGTCCCAGAAATCAGAGACAAATCTGGACAGATTCCCCTGAGAAAAACAAAGACCAACCATCTCTCACTGAGTCATGGCTTGTATGCTTTAAAGGAAGCAAGGAAGAATGCCTTGGAATAAGCTCTTATACAATGTTGCAGAAAGTAGACAATTACCAGCATTGGTTACACACTGCTTCAGGGTCTCCAGGCCTTCCAGGTCAGGCGTCTGTCTTCCCTGGGGGAATCAATTGTGAATATTTGTGACTCAGTGTTATCTTTGGTAAGTAGGAAGCACTGGGATTTGATTAGACACAGCTGGTGCAGCAAAGGGTCATTTGTCCAGAAAATTAGGGCTGTCTTGCTTGCAAAGCTGTAAGTGGGAAAAGTGCAGGGTCGGTTGAAATGGTTTCAGCATCCATGGGCCAAATTAAAAGGCGCAAAGCAGAACATAATCTATAATTCAGGAGCAGGACCACTACATCAGAGAGAAAAGCACATACATGCAGGAGGGGTTCCATTGCCTGAACGTCTTCAGGAAAATGATTATGATTATTTTGCACAGGAAGGAAAAATGTTTCCAAGAATCGATGGACACTGTTCAGAAATGCCCATAAGCTGGCATAAGAGACAGGACAGGAAGGGCCTGAGGATCTATTTTACAGATCGTTTAAAGGTGCTGACAGCACAATCAATTACTCGGGCAATTTTCTAACTTTAGAACATCATCCTAAAGGTAGATTTTCCCTCCCCACCCCTCAAATGCCTCCTCTCAGATTAGTCAATTTTGCTGACCCTCCAGCACCAGTTTGGGAGAGTAAAGAGATGAACCACGCACTAGGGTGGCTCACAGAAGGGCAAAAGCTGCCCCCTTGACCACCTCCTCCCCCTCATTAAATTGGGATGAGGATCAATCAGGGAGGAAAATGCAAACACCACCTCTAAAGTTACAGGAATGGAAAACCACACTCTAGGCAATGTAGATTCACATACAGATTCCACTGAGAGTCATCCAGACTAGGAGTCAGCAACTTTTTTTTGTAAAGGGCCAGATAGAATATTTTAGATGTTGCAAATCATCAGTTCTCTCTATTGCAACTCTTCAACTCCGTCACTCTAGGGTAAAAGCAGCCATAGATGATACGTAAGTTAATGTACATAAAGAGTTTCAATAAAACTTTATTGACCAGAACAAGCAGTGGGCCAGATTGGGCCCACAGGCCACAGTTTGCCAATCACTGATCTAAAAAAATGTAGGCCTGTCTTCTCATTGTGCAGATGGATAAAGCAAGACTCAGGTGAGAAATGACTGCCCAAGGTCACACACCTTGGTGAAGACAGAGCTCTAGGGGAAAGCCTAAAATGTTGACTCTGTCTTCTAAAGCTCTCTCTACCATACCACATGTCCCCTCTGTTTCTTCTTTCCTATCTTCTTCCCCTTTATTACTTGCTTAACACTGGGGGTACCATATGCAAGCAAACAGTGCCTTTATTCACACAGCTTTCAGCCTCCTGCTACACTAAGAAATCATTTTTTAAATAAGCTTACTTAAAGAATCAGCCTTAAGTTTGCATTGGTTTATAAATGTTAATATTCTAAAACCACTGCAATTAAATTATCAGAGTAGTGCTGTCCTGGGGATGCACTACCCTTGATAATATGTCTTCTCTTGATGTAAGTATGTAATCATTTGTGGATTAAGTATTCAAGTAATTGTGTTTGTTGAAAGGAAATTTTTTTAATGTAAATAAGAGGTAAAAAGAGAAATTGCTCACTATCCCATTATTCAAAGATACCCACATTAGCAATCTGGTGTGATTTCTTCCACTTCCTCACATGGCTTTACATAGGCATGGTTAGATACATGATTATTTGTGTGTGTGTGTGTGTGTAAACATACACAGAGTGTGGTGTGTATTGGGGTATAACAAAAATGGGATCCTTCTCTATGTACCACTTTGCACAGGCATAACATTGCTTCTGTGGTGAAATGCCTTTCCTTCATGTTAAACAATTTACAATAAATTTTTGGAACATAGCCTGCTCTTGAGTTGTCATTTGCCTAAATTTCTTAAGAGCCTATGGGGCCTAAGACGAAGTAGCATTGGTGGTGGCTGGGATGAGGCAGGCATGACTTTGTTGGTCTACTTATAAACATACCACTATTAGCAGAGGGCAACCCTGGCAAAGATCTAGACCCGTGAGCATCCAGTGATAAATAATTCAGTGCAGGGTAATATTTTGGCATGAGCCTCCAGGGAGTGGACTGGGATTTTTTTTTTAACATTCTCCATCTCAAATTTATGAATGTGACAGGTAAGTAAAAAAATGAGACCCTCTTAGGTTGGGAGACTCGGGTTGTAACAACTGAAACCCCATGAGTTCAGCAGTTTCTTCCTCTTTGAACGGTGCCTCATGTTGAACGAACCATCTGTGTCTTAATCCAATCCAAACAGAACCATTTTCTGAGGCTGGCAAAGGGAAGTTCTGTGATCCATATTGATTAATTCCATCCACCCATTTTGAGGGACTGAGTCTACAAGTGTATTCTTGAGGATTTTCTCAGTTGTCGGCAACAGATACCAACTCTGGATTACATAAGCGAAGCAGGACATTCTTGGAAGATGAATGAATAGGCTCATGAACCCTGAAGAAAAGACTCAGAAAAGACAGGAAGCAAGGCACTGTGGCAAGGGAGGAGGAACCAGTAGTGACATTCTTCAAGCCATGATTATCTGGGTCATGGACATCTGGGTCAATGGATCTCCAACCCAATTTCAGTCTTTGCATCACTTTACTCAAGACTTCAGTTTTCTGGAGAGTCCAGCTGATCTTCCTGGGTTTCATTCTCACCCCTTTACTAAGGAAAGGACAGCATCTTGATCGACATCCCCTGCTGGGGTAGAAAGTTCTCCCAAAACAAAACTAGAGTGACATTCCTAGGAGAAGGAAGAATGAATGCTAAGAAGGCAGAAATCACATGTCTGCAGCTGTAGGTAATATGCTAGGATAATAAGCTAAAATAGACCAAAGCACATGCTGCACAGACACATGGTTGGTTTCCTTCCATAGCATAGACTCGCCTTCTGCCTTAGAACCATGATGCCTGGGGATGTGACAGGGACCTGCATTTCTCAGCTTCCCCTTATAGCTAGGTGTAATCATGTAATTACATTCTAAGTTTCAGTCAAAGCAAAAGCAGCTTTGCTTTTTCTTCTGACTGGAATAAGAGTATGATGTCTTGAGCCAGAGCAGCCATCTTGAGCCATGAGGTAACTTTGGATTTGGAGGCTATCCATGGCAAAACAGCAAGCTTGATCTTGACTGCTTACTTCTGAACTTTTAAAAGGGGGATAAATAAATATCTAGCTTATTTATGCAAATAAAATTTGGAGGTTTGTTACAAACAATCTAATCCTAAATAATACAGGGTCCATCTATAGTAACCGCATTAAAGAGGAAAAGCAATGGGAGATCCAGGAAGCCAAAATCCTGAGCTGCATGGAGATGGAGAATCAGGGAAGGCTTCATGGAATAGGCACTGTGGAATGGAAAAGGGACAGGAGTGAAAAATGAGTCCGTTAGTCCAGGCAGTGAGGATGACTTGGAAAAAGATAAAGAATAGAAGGGCTTCATTGAATGTATGGGACCGAAGCAGATCTTTCATACACAGCAAACTCATGAAGACAACATCAAAAAGCAGGTTGGGTTGGGGCCGATTCTAGATTGTTTTGAACTCTAAGAAAAAGGGTTCAAACACTGTCCTCTGGATCAGGGGTCAACAAATTTTGTCTGTGAAGGTTCAAATAGTAAATATCTTAGGTATTGTGAGCCTCAGATGGTCTCTGTCACAATGACTTCACTGTTGTTGTCACAGTTAATAGACAGTATGTAAGTGAGGAGTCATCACTGTGATCCAACAAGGCCATGTAAAAACAGGTATCCAGACAATAGACCTTGGCTTACTGACCGCTGCTGTAGACTTAGGGTCCCCAGAGTATGTCCCTTTGACCACTTGTCCCTAGATACAGTTCAACAGAAACATGGTTCTGTTAACATATAGGGTTGGGAAATGCTGCATTCTTTATCTATCTCCTAGAGAGCCACAGTGCATCTTAGTGCATCAAAGGCTCTGGTAAGTCCTGCAGCAAGGAAACCTACTAGACCTTGTTTAATCCCTGCACTTCCCTAACTTATTATAAAAGACATTTTTAGTTCCAGAGAAGAGACTTTGGCAGCCTTGTGTAAGGCGATGAGATCCCACTAAACGAAGGGTTTCCAAAAGTGGGTCTGTGGAAACATTTCCATTGGCTCTCTGTGAACTGATCAAAGTTACATCGTCAGTCTAGTCAGTTTTTCAAAAGGAGACATTTATTTTATAGCTCTGTTCTTAATTTTAAAATTATATCCCTTCTACTTTGATGCTGAATTTTTTATCTCTTATGAAGTGATGACTTTAAAGGAAGGTAACCATCATTCTACTAGATTTAGTTATTAGGTGAAATAAAAACCTGACAATCCTCCTATGACAAGCCCAGATAATAGTTTTGCATTGATTTTTCATAGTGAAATATAGCACATATACAGAAGAGAGCACAAAATGCAGCTGTACAGCTGAACTATCTATCACAAAATGAATACCTGTGTAACCACAATTTAGGTCAAAAAATAAAATATTGCCAGAACCCCAGAAGCCCCTCTGCTGGCAATTCTCCTCATCATCACCTCCCTCCTCCCCAAAGGAAAACACCACCCTGATTTCCAACACAAAGCCCTGCCTTTAGTTTTCTAAATGGATTATAAGTGATATATTCTTTCATACCTGGGTTTTCTTGACCAACATTTTCCTCTCTTTCTTTTTTCTCTTTCTCTTTCTCTTTCTTTCTTTCTCCTTTCCTTCCTTCCTTTCTCTTCCTTCCTTTCTCTTCCTTCTGAGATGTGCCTATGTGCCTACTAGCCACGTCATTCACAGAAAGTTCTGTTAGACAGCTCTGGTCTAGGGAAACGCAGAGGAATAGGGCACCAGCCCTACCTTGCTTTTTAATCAGTGAAAGAGCCCCAGACAATTGGATTTCACAGACCAGCAAAAACTTTTAAAAATACGCTGAGAAAAAGAAAAGGCAATTCACAGAGTTGGAAATATATCTGCACTGCCTATGACTGGCACAGGGTTCTATAAATAATATTTTAAGATCTCCCCAAACCAGAAAATGAGAGAACAACTCAGTAGAAAAATGCAAAAGACTTGAACAGGGGATCTGTTCCACCTGCTTCATCTTCCAACCTCCCCCTCTCCCTGGTTCCACCTTTCCAAATGTGTCAAGCTTCTCCCTCCCTCCCGCCCTCCCTTCCTTCCTTCCCAGGATCTCACAACATTGCCCAGGCTGGAGTTCAGTGACGCGATCTTGGCTCATTGCAACCTCTGCCTCCCAGGCTCAGGTGATCCTCCCACTTCAGACTCCTAAGTAACTAGGCCTACAGATGTGTGCCACTGCGTACAGCTAGTTTTTGTATTTTTTGTAGAGACAGGGTTTGGCCATGTTGCCCAGGCTGGTCTCAAACTCCTGGCCTCAAGCCATCTGCCCACCTGTGCCTCCCAAAGTGTTTGAATTACAGGCCTGAGCCACTGTCCCTGGCCCCAATATATTTCCAACATTCCTCCCTGTTGTTGTATTTCACACAGATTTGTTCGTTTTTGATGATGCACAGTATTGCATTGCATGAAGGGCATTCTGGTTGCTGCCAGTTTGGAGCTACTACAAATAGCACCACCGGGAACCTTTTGTCACTTGTGCATACATTTCTGTTTGATATATACATGCACCTACACACCTAGGTGTAGATCTGCTGGATCATACACATGAATATCTATTTTGATTAGGTTAGTCGTATGTTCAAGGACTGACCCAATCAGTGCCTGTGGAATCAGTGGACACATCCCACTTTCATTGCTGAAAGTGAGCTGGTTTGGATAATAAATTATAAAGATGCCCTGTCTTTAGTGGATAACACCATACTGCTTTCCAAAGAGGTTGTGCCAATTACACTCACACCAACACATGAGAATTTGAGTCACTCCACATCCTTGCCAACACTTAGTATGGATAGCCTTAATTCTAGAAACTCTAATATATGTCCTTAGTCTGATATTGTTCATCTTTTCCAACTGAGCCATTCTGGTGGGTGTGGGTAGCACCTTGTTGTGGCTTTAATGGGCATTTCTCTGTCTCCTGGTAGGATTCAGCACCTTTTCATCAGTGTATTGACCATTCAGATATTCTCTTTTGGAAGATCCCTGTTCAAGTCTCTTGCATTTTTCTACTGAGTTGTTCTCTCATTTTCTGATGTGGGGAGATCTTAAAATATTATTTATAGAACCCTGTGCCAGTCATAGGCAGTGCAGATATTTTTCCAGCTCTGTGAATTGCCTTTTCTTTTTCTCAGTGTATTCTTAAAAGTTTTTGCTGGTCTGTGAAATCCAATTGTCTGGGGCTCTTTCACTGATTAAAAAGCAAGGTAGGGCTGGTGCCCTATTCCTCTGCGTTTCCCTAGACCAGAGCTGTCTAACAGAACTTTCTGTGAATGACGTGGCTAGTAGACGCATAGGCGCATCTCAGACGGAGCAAGTGAGTCTTTAATTTTATTGAATTTTAATTTAAATAAGCCACATGTGGCCAGTAGCTACCATATTGGACAGCACAGTTTCAGAGCCTGGTACACTATAAACAATTAATGAATAGATGTGTCTGAGTAGGGAAATGGATTGATGGAAATGGTCTGTTTAGAAGAGTAGCCAATCTGAAGAATTCAGCTGAAATTCTTGGGCACAAACATAATAGGTTCTTAACTGTCCTATATTTACCCTTTCCTACCACCCCCAAAACTCAATTTCCAAACAGCAGCAGAGCAATGATTTTAAAATTCAGATCCAATTGTGTCTGCCCCTTGGTTAAAACCCTTCACTAGTTTCACACCATCCTTCATATAAAACACCACATTGTATATTAGAGATGCCAGAATCTAGTTCCACCTGCCTCATCTTCCAACCTCCCCCTCTCCCTGGTTCCACCTTTCCAAATGTGTCAAGCTTCTTCCTCCCTTGGGGGATTTTGCACATGCTAGCTCTTCTTCCTGGGTGTCTTTTCTTCTCCCCCTCCTCCCGACTCTCCACTTCCTTCTCATCTGTCTGGCACCTTCCCCTCTGTATTCATTTGCAAGGGCTGCCATGACAAGGTGCCACAATGGGAGTGGATAAAACACAGTTCTGGAATATGGAAGTCCAAGATCAAGATGTCATGCTCCTTTTGAAGGTGATTTGCTGGCAATTTTTGGCGCTCCTTGGCTTGTAGAAATACCATCCTGATCTCTGCCTCCTGTTCTCATGTCCTTCTCTCTGTGTGTCTGTCTCTAAATTTCCCCTGTTTATAAAGATACCAGTCATATTACATCAGGGTCCCACCCTACTCTACCCTAACCTCGTCTTAACTAATTACACCTGCAACAACACCATTTCCAAATAAGGTCACATTCTGAGGTCGAGGGATTAGGACTTTAACATACGAATGTTGGGGGAGAAGAGGATGGAATTGAACCCATAACAACATTCTTCCAGTCGGAGATAAAATGTCACTTACACAAGACAGTTTTCTCCTACTTCCCAGACCAAGTGCCACCTCTCCCTCCCTCCCTCCCCCATCATTATACCTGTGCGTTGCCTTTGTGTACTTCTCAGAGCTCAGATCAACTACTTGTTTTAGTTTGTCTTCCACCACCAGATTAAGTTTCATGGGGGCAGAGACTCTACTACTTCCTTTGCATAGTATCTCCAGGGACTGGCACACTGAGGGGCACATAGTAGGACTTCTAACCATTTTTCTCTAACGGAGGTGCCAGGCACAAATGAGACACAAAGTGCCAAGTGATATTTACCAGCTCAGATTCCAGAGGCAGACAGACTAGGTTCAAATCCCAGCTCTGCAGCTTCTTAGCTGAACGATCTCCGTCACATCACTCACTGTGTCCATGACTCAGTTTTCTCCTCTGTCAAATACCTTCTTCATCAGGTGTCAGGTGAGTGAATACACATGAAAAGTATAAACACCAGTACCTGGTGCAGAGCAAAAACCCAATGAGGTTAGCACTTCAGACAGGGAATGCCGAAATCAGCATCTTCCGTAACATTGCTCCCTTTCAAGACAATTCTCTCATTTCACAAGGTCATCATCGTCCATCTCCTTCCATCCCTGCATTTTGTATTCTGCTGGGTTTGGCCATGCTTCTCATTGGAATGTAATTTCATGCAGTTTGGGACAAGATGACGTTCCTTGAAACTTCCACCCCATGGCTCTCTCGAGATTTCTTGGAGATAGAAAAGTAGATTTGGCTCCGTTCAGAACCTGTTTGAACATTCGTTGCACATACTTCAAAACCGAGCCCCTTGGACTTCTCACCCATTTACTCTTGGCAAAAGGCAACTTCCTGCTCCTGAGAAGTTAAGCTTTCAAGCTTAGGGGAAAAGGCTTTTTGGACAACAAGCAGCCCTATAAAAACAATATTTTGATGAGTTAAGTGTAAATGAATCAGAAACACATGGATTAAGCTTCTCTTGATGTACACATGGGTTTAATAATTATTGGGGGGTGGGAGAGAAAGGAAATGGGGCTGGAAAAGCTGTGTCTTGGGTTTTATCAAATCTAAAATGTTTGAGAAGTAATTCAAGACATTCCACACACCCCCAAGTGTAGCCAGATTTTCCGATTCCACTTCCAAGGAGCCACACAGGATCTTTCTAGTAACAACTGAGTGCTCCACCGTGCCAGGTTTTCATGGCTTCTGATTGGCTGGGCATAAAGCTATGATTTATGAGACCATTCAAAGATTTATATATTGCCATTATAACAAATTCCTTCCAAACGGAACGGTACCCAAATGCAGCTTTAAAAATATCTTTCCTGTTAGAAGCCTCCTTTCTATTCACAAAACGCTCCTTCTTTTCCTTTTCCCCAGCCCCTCCTTAAACCACAGATCCCCCCACGAGGTCTCAGACCAATGAAGACTGAGGGAATTAATTTTACCATGACTGAAACGTGTTTCACTTTGGATTGAGTTTTAAATGACTTGGGTCTATATAAACTGAGGGTCACAAGAAGGTTATGGCTAAAGGGTTTATAAGTTAGGTGAAGGGTGGAAGGGGTGGAATTTTATAAATGCTTATTGCTTTCATAAAAAGAAAAGCTAAGTTGTGTTCGTGCTCAACACAGTCAAACACTTAATATATCAGGGCACACTGTTTCCTAGAGGAAATGTCCCATATTGATTTGGTGGGCTTCCATTTTCCTCCATTTCAATGACATCATCAATGTTGGGCATCTGGTTAGGATAAGTAACTTCTCCCACATGTCACCATCCATGTGTCCTTCCCCAAAATAAATTTTGAGTCACTTCAAGCTCTGAGGTATTCTAAATAACTTGGCTTAACGGGCAGCAGAAAAGTGAGGTGAGAGGTAGTAGGAAGAAGGACTTCCTGATTTTCTGATTCATTGTCCCATGGGTCTTGCTTCAAATGACATACTCACAAGTCCCACCCAGCAGGGAGTACAGAGGTTATCAGAAAAAAAGAAATAACAGAGTTAAGCTCCCATGAGGTTCGTGGTAGGCACATGATTGCAAAATTGAAATCAGAGGGTTGACTGTTTTAGCAAACCCACAAGTGATGGCAATCCAACATAGAAAAGCCATTGCCTAAATGACCCAAGCCATCTGTATTAGTCAGCTATGCCACAATAATGCTGCATAACAAACAATGACAAAATTCATTATAAAGACCCTCATTTACTCTCATGTTCACAGGTCTGTGAACTGACTACAACCAGCTGAGCTAGGATGAACTTAATGCTCTAGATTTTGACTCAGGGCTCCAGGCTATAAATTGGGTTTAGATCTGTTTCAAGTGTCTTTCACCCTCCCTGTACCAGCAGTCATCTAGATCATGCAGCTTGCTCTACATGTCACATTCTAGAGCCCAGGTCTACAACTCCTTCTCAGATACAAGCATTGCTACTACACTACATTGCTTCCTGCTGTCTTTAATATATTACTTAAGTACTAAAATGTCTAATGAGTACATATATTCTCATGTCTAGCTCTTACCATGATGTCATCAGCTCAGGACTGCATGACTTTCATAAAAACAGCACCAGCTACTTGGACCTGTTCTTCACATGATGCGTCACTGTAGACAAGAGGTCAAAGTCAACTGCACAAGCACGTTCCACGTCTCTGCTCACATCATACGTACTAGCACTCCATTGGGCAAAACAAGTCCCCAGCAAGTATTAGAATCAAGGGGCAGGAAAGTACCCCCACACAATCACGAGGCCATGCCAGGGTTGTGAATGTGTCATATGTCTTTAAAGAACTCAAGAATTAGGACCAATTATTCAATCAAATCATCCCAAGTATTTCTTGATTTTCCTCTCCATCCATACCACATATCAAACCACCAACTCCTGCTAATGCTACCTGATTATCATGTCTAATCCATCCATTTCTCCATCCCCTCTACACCACCTATTCTAAGCCCCCAACGTCTCTCATCTCGACCACTCTCACAGCACCCTCCCTGCTGGTGCCACTTCAAGCCATTTCCTACATTGTGACCAATGTGACCTTCCTAAAAGACATATCTGATAGTGTCTCTGCTCTGCCTTTTGATGGGCTTCCCTTCATACTCAGGGTCAAGTCCAGAAGCCTTAACTTGATCCACAGGTCTACCTCTTTGTTCTTATTTCATGTCTGTTCTCCCCCACTGTCTGCCTCAGTCACACTGTCTTCCCCCTCCAAGTCTCCAAAACACACGTTCTCAACTGTCCTAATGACCTTTTCTCTTGATGGTATAGAAGGCTCTTCCTACCCTCTCTTTCCCTGGATAACTTCCTATTTTTCACATCTCTGCTGAAGAAATGTGTTTACAAGGAAGCCTGCCTTGATACCATAAACCAAGGTAGATGCTGGTTTTTAAACACATCTGAAAATGTCCATGTAGGAGTCTTGTTCCCCTGCCCTTAGACCTAAGAGGGACTTTATGACTGTCCCCATGAGTAGAATACAGAAAAAGTGACAGAGCATGCCCTCTGAGGCTGGCTTAGGAAACCATGTCACTTCTGCTGGCTTCTCTTGGGACACTCACCCTTGAAACTCAGTCTCCACGCTGCGAGGAAGCCCAGGACACATGGAGAGGCCCATGTGGAGGTAAACTGAGGCCTCCCAGCCAACAGCCCCAGCTTAGCTCCCAGCTGACACAAGCACCAGCCTGTCAATCATATGAATAGGCCACTTTGGAAGTGATCTCCTACCCCCTAGCCAACCCAACTGATGTCACATGGGGAAGAGACAAGCCTTCCCCACTGAGCCCAGCCCGAGTGCAGATGTGTGAGCAACATTGTTGCCATTGTTGTTTTAAGATTGCTGTAATCTTAAGTCACAAAGTCTGGGGGCAGTTTGTGACTCAGCCTTAGATAACAAGAACTGTGCCCCACTTTATGGCTTTTAAGTCATTGTGATATCCTGTCACTCTAACCGGTAAGCTATAAAGGCACAGACCATGTGTGTCCTACTTACTGCTGTAGCAATCTGTCTCTGTTGCACAGCAGGTGCTTAGTACATATTTTTTGACCAATGATAGGGGTCTGGGTTTTGGTAGGAAAAGCTAACCTTCTCTGGGAATGCAGGCTCTTAAGCAAACCCCTCCTTCCCTTGCCACTCTGTTCCTCATCACAGTCACAAATGACACCTCCAAACCTACTTGTATTTTAAGTAAAGTATCTATAAGAGTTCCAGCAGGAAATAGAACACTCAGATTAGAATAATTTGAAAATAGTGTAGTTTTCTGTGGCTGCTGTAACCAATGACCACAAACCAAGTAGCTTAAAACCACAGAAATTTATTCTCTCCATCCTGGAGACCAGAAGTCTGCAATCAAGATGTCGACAGGGTCACACCGTCCCTCACGGCTCCAAGGGAGGGTCCCTCCTTGCCTCTCCAGCTCCCAGTGGCTCCAGGTGATCCTTGACTGTGACCGCCTCACTCCAACCTCTGCCTCTGTCTTCAGATGGCCTTTTCTCCTTCTCCTTGTTTGTCTCCCCTTTGTCCCTTGTAAGGACACCTGTCATAGGATTTAGAGCCCACCCAGGCATTCCAGGATTATCTTATCTCAAGATCTTTCACTACAGCTGCAAGGACCCTGTTTCCACATTCATGGTTTCGGGGAGGAGGATGTGGACGTGTCTTTTTGAGACTATCACTCAACCCACTACCTAGGGCTAATTCCATTTAAATGCATGGGAGGGAGCCATAATGAGGTATCCAGTCACAGTAGAACTGTTACCATCTCTAGAGCTGAAAGGAGGTGAATTGGGGGTGGTACCAGAACCAGAAAAAGAGAAGTGTGTGGCAACTCTCCAGGAGAAAGTGTCCCTCCAGGACGAGGGATTCCTGGAGAAAAGTAGGGCTTTTGAGTCTAAAGACCCAACCAGACCAAGGTAACCCAAGGAAAGAGTCAAAGGAGCAATCTCTCTTCCTCCTATCGCCCCTCTTCCAGGATGCCCTAGGTCAAGCCCAATCTAGAAGCCAGAGGGCAAGGCAGTCCACAGCGCCATCCTGATGGGTCAGCTTCCTAGGCAGAGAGCAAAGGAAGATGGAGAGTGGAGCTGGAGGGGCAAGCAGAAAAGATCTGGAACAAACAATGTGCTCAGAAAAGAAAGGATAAGAGGATCCCACATGGGCTTGCAGGTATAGTACAGAGACTTCCAACCAGAACGGAATGGGCTCCCTATAAAGAGTTAACAGAACTGTACCCTTGACCCTGATGTGCCACACAGAAGCTGGAGACCTGAAGTAAGTCACATTTCTTCTCAGGCTTCCTTTCCTCTTCTGCAAAAGAGGGAAATCTGATGTGTGCTACTTGCTTCAGATGGCCTGAAGTTCAAATAAGGGAACAGGTAGAAAAGTGTGTGCTCTTCACAGAGGTATATTTTTTATCTCTTCTGCTTTCCAACCCGTGGAAGAGAACCTAATACATAGTAGGTGCTAATATGTGTTTGTCTAAATAATCATGAAATTAAAACCCAATTGATATTTACAATCCCATGGAGGGGTGGATTCACAGCCCCTTCTACCCAATAATGGAGTGAACTGTATGGATTAAAACCTTCTTGAGGTTATACCCTCTTATAACCTGCCTTATAAGCATGCTGCCCATTCAGAATTGGTCATTTCATACATTAAGTGGGTCCTAATGGTGGTAGTGGGGCTGCCAGTGATAGAAGCAAGCCATCTACAAGAAAAGGACAGAAATACAACTCAAATTGGCTGAACCAAAAACAAGGATTTATTGGTTCACAAAACAAAAAATTTCATGTCAGATCAAGCAAGTTAGAATAAGGACCCATCTGTTCAAACAAGGACCCAGTTCCTCTCTCCATTCTGTCTTGGAAACTGTTAGATTTGAACCGTGTTTATACACATTTGGGCATCTGCACAAGGCCCTCTGATGCTCTAGAAACTTCCTTTCCATTAGCAGTACAGTGAACACATGGCTTCCCCCCAGCCTGAGGAGGAAAGAAGGTCTCCTCTGGTAGCTTTCTCAGAGGGGAAAAGAAGCCTGTCTTTGTCAAAAACCCAAACAAATGTCTTCTTGCGTTTCACAGGCCTGGATTTGTTCCATACTCAATCCTGAGCCAATGATTGTGATCTGGGCTGGGGGCATGGTGAGGGGAAGATTTGCACATTGGCTTGCACTAGTTGGGCCTTGAAGCTGGTGTTGGGGCAGTCCCACCCAAACCACATGGCTGAGAGAGATAAACCTGTCCAGAAAAATGCCAGGTAATACTGCGGGAAGAACAGATTGAATGCTGGCAAACCCACACAGACCACTGCCTCACATTTGAGTTACAATTTCCAAAGCTCCTTTTTCACACATTGTCTCTGTGGACCCTTACAGAAGCTCTCTAGAAGACAGAATGAAGCCTTTTTGCCTCTAATATTTTCCACCATGCTTACCAAGTATGGGCACATCTCTTTCCCAACTCTGCATTCAGGGACACCGTGTTGGTAGCTTGAAGACAGCCATGCTGGGAATAGTTACACCATGGGAACTGGAAAACACTACACATCAGGTAAGTAAGTTTTGTTCAGAAAGCTGATTCACTGGCCCACTGAAGAGCTTCTGGCTCTGAGATTCTCCACGAAGTTCACCAAGGGGGGTCAGAGAAGGATTTGTTTACCAGCCGCAATCATCCTCCATTCAACCCCCACGGTGGTCTTTCAAGAACAAGACTAGAATATTTCATGTACATTCTTCCATAGCTACCTATTACCTTCAAATTATCTTTCCAGATTCATTCCCTTACTCATCCTTTGGGCACTGGTCCTCAGCCATTTGCTGTTCCCAAAGCTCCGGCTGTTTTCTCACCTCTGTGACTGTGTACATGCTGTTTCCTCTGCTTGGAACACCATTGTTTCCATCCTTCATGTGAGGGACTCCTCCTCCTCCTCCTCCACCAAGTCTCAATGCAAAGGCTGTAGACATTCTCTTCCTCCAGGTAGAGCTGGCTGACCTGTCCTCTATGGTCCCACCACCTCTCTACCCCAGAACGACCAAATCCTTGCCAGAATTTACTTACTCATCTACACATCTGTCACCTCCAGATGACTGCCTGCCTGGTTCACTGTTGTATTCTCAATGTCTAGCACAGAGCCTAGCCTATAGTAAATAGTTTAAAACTAAGTCTCGGATCAACAATAAATAAAACCAAGAAGTATTTAACACCCACTATATGCCAGATACTGTACTAAGCACTGAAATTTGTGAGAGGGGTCAAGACATGGTCCTTGACCTCAAAGAGCTCAGATCATGCACACAAATAAGCAAGATTAGGACCTATGCTAACATAAACAAGATAGAGACCGAAGTTAATCATCATTGCATCCCTTCCACTTAGCACTTAATATGTGCTAAACAACTGTTCGTGGAAAGAATGATGGTTCAAAACTCCCTTGGCTGATTCAGGCCAGGAGAGGGGCATTCTTGACTCGGCTGTCATTTGTAATACACCATCGTCACCAGACAGTATTAAGCATCCATGCAGTATAAACACAAAGAGAGTTACAGAGACGCAACCCCTGATGTCTGGGAGTCTGCATTAAACTAATGACATCAGCTCTCGGCAAACAGGAAAGAACAAACAAGCAGAGAAAGAAGTTGTGTGCTCCATGGTGAAATGCGAATAAGTAGCCCAAGCTCATGATGGGATCAAAGCACAGGGACACTGAGTACCGGGAACTCAGGCCAACCACCCTGTTTGGGTGAGATAAAGAGCATGAATCACCACTGCGTTCCCACTCTAAGGAGAAATGAAATGATGATGACTCGAATAAGAGGTGTGTGAGGCTGAAAAATCATAACAGTAGTCATCACTGACATCTTCTTCAGTGTTGATTGTGCGCCAGGCACCATGCTGGCCACTGTATCTCTAGCAGGTCATTGAATCCTCACAATAAGCCTGGGGTCAATATGACTTTATGGAAATTAAAAACTGAGGCTCAGAAGAGGTGAGTCACTTACCTAAAATTGCACAGCCAGTAATAGGGAAGGCTTAGTTTCCAACTCAGATCTGATTCCTGAGCCTGATTTTTAGCCATAGCATTGTACCTCAGAGAAGCTAGAAAAAGTACAAGTTTTAACCCCCTTTTCCAAGAAGGGAAGCATTTGGGTGAAATATGCATAAGCATTTGACAGGTGAGCCTCCCAAGGGCCAGAATGCAGAACTGCTCCATCACCACAAAGAAACTTCCTTGTGTTACTCCCTGTAAGTCACACCCTTCCTCAATAGGCTATTTTTTTATAGGTTACAAACCCAGCCAAGCAAGCCGGGCTAGCACAGATCTCTCTTTTATTTTTTGATCTGCTAATTTCCTTTTGTGCTACAAGCAGCTGGCTTGTAAACTGCACATCCTCGTGAGGGGTCATCTTAGCCTTTCCCTTCCCCTCTCCTCTTCTCAAGCCTAAAATGCCAACAAAAAGACTTCGAAGAATGGCGATCATTAAAAAATCAGGAGACAACAGATGCTGGAGAGGATGTGGAGAAATAGGAACGCTTTTACACTGTTGGTGGGAGTGTAAATTAGTTCAACCATTGCAGAAGACAGTGTGGCAATTCCTTGAGGATCCAGAAATACAAATACCATCTGACCCAGCAATCCATTATTGGGTATATACCCAAAGGATCATAAAACATTCTATTATAAAGACACATGCACATGTTTGTTGAGGTACTGTTCACAGTAGCAAAGACTTGGAACCAACCCAAATGCCCATTAAAGATAGACTGGATGAAGAAAATGTGGCACATATACACCATGGAATACTATGCAGCCACAAAAAAGGATGCATTCATGTCCTTTGCAGGGACATGGATGAAGCTGGAAACCATCATTCTCAGCAAACTGACACAAGAACAGAAAACCAAACACCACATGTTCTCACTCATAAGTGGGTGTTGAACAATGAGAACTCATGGACACAGGGAGGGAAACATCACACACTGGGGTCTGTCGGGGGTGGGGGGTGGGGGTATTGGGGAGAGATAACATTAAAAGAAATATCTAATGTAGATGATGGGGGGATAGATGCAGCAAACCACCAAGGCACGCGTATACCTACGTAACAAACCTGCACATTCTGTACATGTACCCCAGAACTTAAAGTATATATATATGAAAAAAAAAGACTTCCAACTGGGACAGGAGATAAGAATGAGGAGGCAGCTGGGAGCATCAAATGGATTAGGGTGCAGAGGCAGGAACAGCCCACGTACATGCCTAGTGACTGGACCAGTTGTGTGTGGTGGTGGAGCGGGAAAGGGTGAACCTCAATGCCAAGTCAACTTTCTTCTCTTTTTTTGGAAAATTGCAAGCCTATATTTGATGTAGACACAGATTCACACATGAAGAGAAGCCAGAGTAAAAGCTGCAGGCCCCAGGTTCCAAACTGGTCAAAGAACACTCACTGTCATTGTAAATCTTCCACAGGAACAATCCTGGTATTGTGTGACCATTAAACGCATGGGCTTTGGAATTGGTCCTGTCTGGTATTAACTCCCTGCTTCAATAATTGGTAGGGATGTTGCAGTGAATTGAGTAGTGCCCTGCCCGCCCCCTCACAAAAAATGGATCCACCTGGAACCTCGGTATATGACCTTATTGGACCTAAGAGTCTTTGCAGAGATAATAAAGTGAAGTTCTCTAGATGAGATTATCCGGGATTAGGTTGGGTCCTATATGCAGTGATAGATGTTCTCATAAGAGAGAAAAAGAAGACAGACACACAGGGAGGAAGCCCATGTGAAGACAGAGGCAGAGACAAGTGATGGCGTCACAAGCTGAGGGATGCCTGGAGCCACCAGAAGCTGGAAGAGGTGAGGAAGGATCCCTGCTAGGACGTTTGGAGGAAGCACAGCCCCACCAACACCCCAATTTCAGACATTTCACCTCTAGCACTGTGGAAGAATACATTTCTGTTGTTTTAGGCCACCAAGTTTGGCAGACCTAAACACTAATAGAAGTGATGCAAGGCCAGCCATTTCATTTTACTTCTCTGAGACTATTTCCCATCTTTAACGTGTTTAAAATGGGTATGTATTAGGCTGTTCTCACATTGCTATAAAGAAATCTCTGAGCCTGGGTAATTCATGAAGAGAAGAGGTTTAATTGGCTAACCATTCTACAGGCTGTACAGACCAATGCTGGCATCTTCCCAGCTTCTGGGGAGGTCTCAGGAAGCTTATAGTCATGGCAGAAGGTGAAGGTAGAGCAGGAACCCCACATAGCCCGAGCAGGAGCGAGAGAGAGTGGGAGGAGATGCCACATACTTCTATTTCATGGCATTTTTTTTTATGATTATACTTTAAGTTCTGGGGTACATGTGCAGAAAGTGCAGGTTTGTTACAGGTATACACGTGCCATGCTGGTTTCCTGCATCCATTCCCCCATCATCTACATTAGGTATTTCTCCTAATGTTATCCTTCCCCAATCCCCCCCCACCCCTTGCTGTCCCTCCCCTAGCCCCTTCACCCACTGACAGGTTCCACTGTGTGATGTTTCCCTCCTTGTGTCCATATGTTCTCATTGTTCAACACCCACTTATGAGTGAGAACATGCAGTGTTTGGTTTTCTGTTCTCGTGCCGGTTTGCTGAAAATGATGGTTTCCAGTTTCACCCATGTCCCTGCAAAGAACATAACTCATCCTTTTTTATGGCTGCATAGTATTCCATGGTGTATATGTGCCACATTTTCTTTATCCAGTCTGTCATTGATGGGCATTTGGGTTGGTTCCAAGTCTTTGCTATTGTAAACAGTGCCACAGTAAACATATGTGTGCATATGTCTTTATAATTGTATGTTTTATAATCCTTTGGGTATATACCCAATAATGGGGTTGCTGGGTCAAATGGTATTCTATTTCTGGATCCTTGAGGAATCGCCACACTGTCTTCCACACCACACACTTTGAAACAAGCAGTTATCTTGAGAACTCACTCATACATCAAGAGGGTGGTGTTAAACCATTCTTTGGAAATCCCACAATCCAATCATCTCCCCCCAGGTCTCACCTTCAACACTGGGGATTACAATTGAACATGAGAGTTGGGTGGGGACGCACATCCAGACCATATCAGGGTGTAATAATAATGTCTGCCTTTCAGGGACGGCAGAAGATTCAGAGCAGGGCTCTGTAAATGGTTGCTGCTATCATTATAAACTTTATGAGCTCATCAATTACAGAAGGAGGTCCATGAACAGACTCTCCTCATGCCCTGATACAAATGTCAAGGGTGAGAAGAGAGAACATGAAGGTGCAATGTGTCAATCTTGTGAACTGTAGCCCAGGACATCAGAGCTGGTAGCTAGGAAGGGTAAAATGGTGAAATGCTGAGAAAGGGCAAAAAAAGAGTTCCTTCAGATGCTTCTGAGAGGGCCTGAGACCCAGCTGCATATGTCTCTGAGCATCAGTTGGTTTTTCTATAAAGTGGGGGATAATAATAGAACCTTCCTTGTAAGGCTGCTCTGAGGATAAAAGGAAATTCCGTGTGGAAACTGCTTAATACAATGCCTGATATTTATTCACTCATTCCATTGATAATTGTAGGACCCTTCTGTGTGCTGGGCACCATGCTAGGCGTACAGGAAACACTCAGTGAATGGTCCCCACTGTCTTTATTTTTGTTATTGCTATTTTTTTTTTTTTTTTTTTTTTTTTTTGAGACAGAATCTTGCTCTGTCACCCAGGCTGGAGTGCAGTGGTGTGATCTTGGCTCACTGTAACCTCCACTTCCTGGGTTAAAGCAATGCTTCTGTCTTAGCCTCCCAAGGAGCTGGGACTACAGGCACGTGCCACCATGCCCAGCTAATTTTTGTATTTTTAGTAGAGATGGTTTTCGCCATGTTGGCCACACTGGTCTCGAACTCCTGGCCTCAAGTAATCTTCCTGCCCCGGCCTCCCAAAGTGCTGGGATTACAGGCATGAACCACCATGCCTGACTTGTTTTACTATTGGGTGGGCTGGGAACATCTCTACTGACCGTGGGCTTCCCTGAGTGTGGAAGAAGTTTAAGAAGAGATCACCCTTTCTCCTCCCCACCAATCCCAATCAGCTCAGAGAGGTTCTCTTTGGCATGTCCCTTAGGGGCATCCATCCATCATGCAAATATTTTTCGAGACCACGAGGAGGAGAACACTGTGGCCAACCTTCCCCACCCCCCAGGACCATGAGAATCTGCCCTGAGGACGTGGCTCCCCCGGCTTCCCAGAAATACAACAGGAGTTGTGAGCAGCATAAATCTCATAGAGTGACTTCAAGCTATTCAAGCTGCTCAGCTGAGAAACAGGACACAGGGATATCACAAGCTCCACTGTGCTGCTGGACCCCAATAAGAAAGATCACTCCATTTGTTCTTTCATTTGTTCATTCTTTCCGTGAATATTTATTGAGCTTCCTTCTGTGGCAGGAGCTGTTTCAGGCTCTGAGAATTCAAAGAGGAGAATAAATAGACAGTATCTCTTCCATCATAGCAATAATAGCTCAGTTTATAGTACATATAAATATATTATTGCAAACTATGAACACGTACCCTGAGGGGAAGTTACCCTTCGTGATAAGAGTGTTTACAGAGACCTAACCATAGATTTCAGGAGCGGGGACTGATCGGGGAAGGCTTCCTTAAGCTAAGGGCTGAAATACAATGACTAGAAGTTTAAAAAGTCAGAATGGGAGAGGAGAACGGTGCCAGGCAGTGGGAATAGCTTGTGCAAAGGCCCTGTGGTTGGAGGGTGAATTGCTGGAGGCAGAAAGGAGAAAGGGCTTGTGGAGAACAAAGAATGAGATAGGACAAAGAGAGCAAGGGTGAGACTTGAAGGGGCTTCTAAGCCTTGGAAAAGACCCATCTTTAATCATAGAGCAAACACTTACTGAGCACATCCTTGGTACCAGGTGCTGTGCCAAGGGTTCTCTGCATGATCAGCCTCTGTCAGTACCTGTTACAGACTCGTGAGGTTGTCACAACGTACCTCAGTTCAATTTCACAGGTAAGAGCCTGGGTCAAGGAGGTGTATTTATTTGCTCAAGCAGCAAAAGAAGTCCTTGAAAATATTTTATCTCTGGGTTTTGGGTTTTGTTTTGTTCGTTTGTTTCCTTAAGCAAAATAAAGAGAAGGAGAATTTTTGGAGTTTAGGGGGTTGGAATAAGGTGGGGGAAAGGGTCAGTATGCATGACTTGAACACACTCCCCAGGAAAGTCAGATGGAACAGAATAATATTAACACTCCACGTTTGAATAGCACTTTCTCTTCTTTTGATAGTTCCCTTCAACTCTCAAAGTAATTATTATTATTATCACCATTTTCTTAAAGGGATAAACTGAGGCAATGAAAAGATGAATGATGTGCTCTGAAACATAGAATTCATAAGTTCTAAGAGTTAAAGCCAGAACATAAACTGCACTTTATGTGACTCCTAAATCAGAGCTCCTTCTGCTCCCTCCAGCTGCACTCTGAGACTATCAGCCTTCCTTGCCTTGAGGGTGTCATCCTGGTCAGCATCTCACGCTAACACTCTTCTCACAGACTCACAGGGATTAATCAGAAGAGGGCATTTTCAAGAAGAGCTTTAATAAACTCTAATCTGGTTTCCGTACTCTTCAATAGCAAAGGATAAAACACAATTGTTTAATGTAATTCCTGACAAGGAATTTTATTTTGTTATAGATCAGGATTGTATTTATCCTTGTTGATCACACTCTTCACACCTGTAATCTTAGCCAAGTTTACCTGAACCTCTCTGAGTTTCAACTCCCTCGTTTTGTCAAAGGGAGGATTATTGCACACCTACTCCCTAAGACAGCTGTGAGACTTACAGAAGAAAGTCCATGCGAAGTGTTTGGTGCACAGAAAATGCTATGTAAAGTGAGCCTTCACTGCTACTATCCCAGCGATTATTTCTATTACTAGCAATTACTCTTCATACCTTGCGGAGCAGTGACCCCACAGTTCAGAATGATGAATGAGCTGTCCTCAAGAACTTTCCAGCTAAAAAGAAAGGCCAAGTGTTGTCACAAGACAAGGCATCAGGCCGTGTTGGAAACACCTTTAACAAACAACCTTTGGAACAACAGATAATAAATGACCTAATGAACTGTTTGTTAATCAGAGGAGAAAAATGCATATGAACTTAAATCTGTGTAGCAGGCTGCTCACATGTGTTATAAGCTAACAGATGGACCTCTACTGGGATATTTTGTATGCCCCCCACCCAATAACATCCCAAGAATATAATATCCCCTTTGGTTAGCTCGGGCCCCCCAGCCATGAAAAGAAAAAGTGGGTTTACAGCTACCTTTTATTGAGCACTGTTTTTTTTTTAGATATTTACATACATTTGCATATATTACATCCCAATTAAGCATTCTATCAACCTCTATAATATTTATTCCTGTTACTTCCATTTTAGAGATGAGAACATTAAAGTTTGTTAAGTCACCTGTCCAAGTGACAGAGCCAGGTTTTGAATTCTGGGCTGTTTGAGTCAAAACTCTTAGACCACTTTGCTCTACAGCCCCAATTATTGGTGGCCAAGCCCTCTCCAGCTCTAAAGATTGCATGGTTCTCGGGCATAAGTCCACCCTTTGTGCTGCTTCCTAAAAATCCTCTTTGCTCTTCTTCCTGGAAATCCTCTTGTAAATGTTATTCTTCCATATGTCAGCCTTGGCAGCCCCAGGCAGGGTCAGGGGGACAGCCAGGCCAGAGAAGTTGAGTTTTACCAGCCATAAATCCTCTGTCTCCGACATGCCCCTTAACTGCTTATCTTTGGAAAACATGACCCAGGATAAGCCAGGGGAATGGCAAGCCGAGTCATAAAGCCACTGGCCAGAGAATGTGAGGTGTCCAGGGTTGTGTTCCCGACATCAGACTGTGCAATGTCAGCCATCCAACCCACTCTCCCTCCCCCAACAAAATGTCGTGGCCCAGAGAGATGTCACGGGAACATCACCATAGGCCTCTCATCCTGTCCCCCAAGACATTTATTCTTGCCAGATACCCTCCCGCCCATTACCCTGCAGTTGTCCTTCACCCTCTGATGTGTTTCAGATGTGTAAATATGATATGAAAGCTCTGATTTCAAAGCCCTCATGGACTGAGTCTTGGGCCTCTTGGGCCTTGGGTTCTGCACTAAGTAGCCTTTCCCATGGCTGGATGGCTCCATCAGACATCCCTGCAGCGGGCCATCTTCCCAAAGGCCTTCATCTTTCTGACAGCAAGGGTACCAGAATCCCCTCACCCCAGAGTGAGACAAGGGGAAGAAAGCTGGAGAAAAGATTAAACTCTTGCTAACCTAGGGGATGCACAATCAGAAAGCTCAAATGACTGCACATTGGGGTGAAGATGCTGGGGGAAGGAGAGTACCCAGTAAACCTATAATCATCAGAGACTATTTTCTAAGAGCACCATCAGGGCAGGGCTCCTTAAATCTAGCTGCACATCAACATCATATGGGGAGAGTTTCTAAAATACTGCTGCTTGGACCAACCCCCTGGAGATTCATACTTGATGAGCCAGAAGTTGTGCTCATCAAATGATGCTGGTAGTTGTTATTGTGTTTGTTTAAGTTCCTTAGGTGATTCCATTAGTTTTCTTTGTAACATAAAGTACCCCACATTTAGGGGCTTCAAAGAACATATACTTATTATCTTACAGTTTCTATAGGTCAAGAGCCCAAGAATGGCCCCTGCTTCAGGGTCTCATGAGGCTGAAATCAAGATGTCAGGGAGAGGTGGGGTCTCATCTGAAGGCTCAACCGTGGATGGATCACCTACTTCCAAGCTGCTCAGGTTGTTGGCAAGAATCAGTTTCCTGCAGGTTGCAGGACTGTCAGCCTCCTTTCTGGCTGTTGACTGGAGACTGCCCTCAGTTATTTCCCACGTGAGCCTCCTCATTGTGCCAACCTGCTTCATCAAAACCAGCAAGGGAGACAGGCAGCTAACAAGATGGAAGCTACAATCATATGCAACATAATTGTAGAAGAGACATCTCATGCCCTTTGCCATGTGCTATTGGCTAGGGCAAGCCACAGCACCAGCCCACACTCATGGTATAAATATTCAGAGGTGAGATCACCTCAGGCCGTCTTAGGGTCTGTCTACCACAGGGAAACTAAGATGCAGCCACTGTCAAGAACCATTCATTTTTGGGTAGTGGGTGTCAAATCTCTCAAATTAGACTGGCGCTTCTCATACTTTAAAAAACGTATAAAACTCCTGGTATAAAAAACATATAAAACTCCTGGTAATCTTGTTAAAATGCAGATTCTGGCTGGTACCTGAGACTGCGTTTCTGACTAAGTCCAAGGTGATGCCAATCCACTGATTCTCAAATGACACTTTGAGTTGCAAGGATCTAGGGGCTGTCATGGGGCTAAATCATTTTTTTAAGGTTGAATTCCCACACCATCATCAGTGTCATTAGGGTTAGAGTTTTGTCCCCCAAATGTTGCAAAGTATAGAGCTCACTTTATCAGAATATTGGATTAACCAGAATCTCATATTCAATAATGCATCACTGAACACATGCCCTACTTCTAGACAATTGGGGCAATAAAACCTGAATAATTTGTTTTTTTGAGATATCTGCATATCAGTCAAATGAGTTTATAAAATTTAAATCAGATCAGATTTCTCCTTTATAAAAAACTCACCTACAACTCTTGTCTTACACAAAGTAGAATCCTTGCCATGGTTTATGTGGTCAGGCTCCTGTAACCTCTCAGACTTCATCATCCACCTCTCTTCCTGTCATTCACTCTGCTTTGGCCACATGGGCTTCCTTGCTGTTCTCTAAATATGCCAAGCATGGCCAACCCCAGGGTCTTTGCACCTGCATTCTCTTCTGCCTAGACTATCTTTGCTCCAATATTCACATGTATTACATTCTCACATCCATATGTCTCTGCTCAAATTTCACTTTATCATTTGATTGATACACAGATATCTCAAAAAAAATTGTTAGGATTACAACCCAAATATTGCTACAAAAATATGGTTGTTACTATCCACCTACTTTAGGCTTCAAAGGAGATTAGGCTTAGAAATAAAAGAAACAAACAGTGGGTTTCCAGTATGAGCCTTTTCAATTAAAAACTTTTAAGTCTCATATTTCCTTGATTCTAAAAAAAAGTTTTGAAATCCAGTTACGTCTTAAAACTTATGCATACAGCTAGTATATTGTATTTCTTATTTCTCTAAAACATCAATAACTTGGTGCTAATTATTATTGCAATAATCTCATAACTGGTCTCCCTTCCTCCACCTGGGCCCTCATAGTTTACTCTCCACACAACTACAAGAGTTGTCTTCATAAAATCCACATCAGATTAGATTGCTCTTTTATACAAAACCCACCCATAGATCTTGTCTTACACAGAGTAGAATCCTTACCACTGTTAACAAGATCAGGATCCTGTGACCTCTCTGACCTCATCTTCCACCTCACTCTGCTTTGCCCACATGGGCCTCCTTGCTGTTCTCTAAATATGCAAAGCATGGCCAACCCCAGGGCCTTTGCACCTGCAGTCTCTTCTCCCTAGAACACCTTTGCTCTAATATTCTCATGTACTGCATCCTCATGTCCCACAAGTCTTTGCTCAAATGTCATTTCATCAAAGAGGCCTTCCACAGCTACCTTATTTATGAAAGCACTACTGATCCTGCTCTAGTTGACCTTGTAATACTTATCCTTTCTTTCTTGTCTGGCTCCCTAAACCAGAAGGTACACTCCCAAAAGGTGGGGCTTTGTCCACCTTATTCACTGCTGTACCTCTGGCACTTAAATAGTATCCAGGTCATAGATGTCACTTGAATATTTTTTAAAGGAATGATACCTGGATTGTGTCCTTTAATTAAGAACCTATGATCTTTTGTTTTTTTAAGTCTTTTATAATGTGATTAAGTAAAAATGACTGTCAACTGAATTTACAAATAAGGGATCTGAGGGTCAGAAGGATCAGGTCATTCACCCAGGTACCAAGCTGGTACATGGCAGAGCTGGCATTTGCATCCTCGTAGCTTGAAAGTCCTGAGGCCTTCCCACTACAACGTCGAGGGTCAGAGGTAAGGTCAGGAGAGACAACTGAGTCACAGCTAATGGTTAGAGCTGTTGCCCAGAGAACCAAGTTGGTTGGGAACCCCCTAGATCCCTGGCTATCTCTTCAGGAGCCTTGGCCACACTTGGCACCTGGAGGTGGGATACCAAATACCCAAACTAGATCTCTAGGTGGAAGCTAACACTGCTGCCATGGGAGATCCTCCAGGCCACAACCCAGAGAAAGGAACGAGGAAGTCATTCAGCCAGCGCTTTACAACCTTAGGCAGAGATCTTTCCTCTGGGTGTGTCACCCTCCACCATCACAGTCCCAGAATGGAGACAAATAGTTCCTAAGTTGTTTTATGAAAGTTTATTTAAACTGACCTGGATTAAACCACCTACCATTTTAACACCATATAAAATCCCAAATCAAATAACCATGCATTGCCTTCCAAAACCTCTTAACAGTTCCTGCCAAGACACACACCAGAAACTGCCAGGATTTATAGGGAGGCTCTACAGACCTGGTTTCAAATACTGTCTCTGGCACCTACCAGCTGTGAGACCGTAGGCAACATACTTAGCTTCTCTGTGCCTCATCCAAAATGAGAATAGTTCTAGTCCCACAGGATTGTTGAGAGGATGCAATGAGATAGTCTATGTAAAGTGCTTGGTGCACACTAAGTTCTCCATACATATTAAGGCTTAATTTATTTTAAGTACATGGAGTGTGTTATCCTTTATTGAGAACCAGCAAGTCGTTTGTGAATACCTGTGGTATACATGGCTTCCACTGACATTATCTCATTCCATGCTCATAGCCACTCACAGCCTGGCTCCATGAATAGCTTTCTGTCCCAAAACATCTTCTCCATAGGGGAGAAATAATATCGCTCCAGCATGCAATCAACATGAAAAATGCATTCATGAGATATTTTACATTCTGAGTCATTGGTAGGTCTTTGAAATTCCATGTGTGTTTCACACTTCAGCACATCTCCATGTGGACTCCCCCATGCTGCAAGTGCCCAATAGCCACACATGGCTTCTGGACAGCATGCAGTTTGTCCTGAATGCAAACTTCCCTAAGTGTTGTCTGAGATCGCGATGGTTCCTCTCCAACAAGTCCTTCCCTCCACCCAGAAAACTCCTGTCTATCTGCAATCAGCCAGCTGCTCCCAATAAACTTGGAGAATCACAGGGGTGGGGCGGAGAGCCCCTCCTCATTCTACCTATGGAGGGCCAAGCCCAGGCATAGTCTCCACCAGGCAGTGAGAGGAGGGAGATGCTTGTATTGCCCTTTTTAGTGTCTGTCCTGTCCCTCTGGCTCAGTACCAAAGGAGAAACACAAGCCTTTGAAGCCAGCATCTCAGTATAAATACATAACCTTACACAGTGGAGTGGTGGGGATTGCAGCAAACTGGAAACCATGTTGCCCCATCTAAAAGGACCACCCCCAATCACCTTCTGTTGATTTGCTACCAATTAGGACCTGAGTCCAGTGTGTTAGACCAGATTCCACTTTTTCAAGTTAAGAAATTGGGATTGTTATATGAATTTCCTGATTTTAGTGTTGGCTCAATCGTTTTTTGTTTTTTTTTTAATAGACTTTATGTTGTTAGAGAAGTTTTAGGTTCACAAAACTGAGAAGAAAATACAGAGATTTCCCTTACACCCTCTACCCCGACACACGCCTAGCATCCCTCATTACTAACATCCCTCACCAGAGGGTGCAGTTGTTACCGTCATGAACCTGCATTGACAATCACTACCAAACAAAGTCCACAGTTTGCATTAGAGATCGCTGTTGGTATTGTACATTCTATGAGTTTAGACAAATGTGTAATGACATTGATATGGTCTGGCCGTGTCCCCACCTAAATCTCACCTTGAATTGTAATAATCCCCACACGTCAAGGGCAGGGCCAGGTGGAGATTACTGAATCACGGGGCAGTTCCCCCATACTGCTCTCATGGTAGTGAATAAGTCTCATGAGATCCGATGGTTTTATGAAGGGGAGTTCCCCTGAACAAGCTCTCTTGCCTGCTGCCATGTAAGACATCCCTTTGCTCTTCCTTCATCTTCTGCCATGATTGTGAGGCCTCCCCAGCCATGTGGAACCATGCGTCCATTGAATCTCTTTCCTTTATAAATTTTGCAGTCTTGGGTATGTCTTTATTAGCAGCATGAGAATGGACTAATACAGGCATGTACCTCCCATTTTAGTATCATAAAGAGTAGTTTCACTGCCTTGAAAATCCTCTATACACTATCTATTTATCCCTCCCTCCCCAAGCCCCTGGCAAGCACTAATCTTTGCACCGCCTCCATCATTTCGCCTCTTCTAAAACATCACAAGGTGGAGAAGCATACAATATGTAGCCTTTCTAGACTGGCTTCTTTCACTTAACAATGTGCATTTAAGTTTCCTCCTTGTCTTGCATGCCTTGATAGCTCATTTCTTTCTAGTGCTAAATAATATTTCATTGTCTGGATGTACCAGTTTATTTATCCATTCACCTACTGAAGGACATCATGGTCGCTTCTAAGATTTGGCAGTTGTGAATAAAGCTGCTATAAACATCCATGTGCAGGTTTTTGTGTGGACATAAGTTCTCAAGTCCTTAAATACCAAGGACCACAATTGCTAGACTGTATGGTCAAAGTATGTTTAGTTTTGTAAGGAACTGCCACACTGTCTTCCAAAGCCGCTGTACCATTTTGCATTCCCACCAGCAATGCATGAGTGTTCCTGCTGCTGCACACCCTCACCAGCATTTGGTATTGCTCTGGATTTTGGCCACTCTAATAGGTCTGTAGTGGTATCTCAATGTTTTTTGAATATATTTTGTTAAACACCCAGTGAGCTCCCCTAAAAGGGAAAAAAAAAAGACTTCTACTTTAACCACACATCTGTTCTAGGATGGTGAAAATAACAGTGTTCTTCAGAGCAGATCTGCAAAGTGGGGTGCACAGGCTCCACGGATGTGCAAGATGACCTGCTGGGAAGCAGGAAAATAATAGCACTTGGATTTGGGATTTGCAGTGTATGAGTTCTGGTTTTGTACATCCTGTGTATTTATAATACAGAGATATCATGGTGCCATATGCCACAAACCTTTGGCTCACCCCAGTTTTGGCTGCAACCATGATAGATGTTTGCATTAAGCTGAGGTTCCTTGGAAAATGCCTCACCCCAGACTCACTCCCCTGGGCTTTGGCTAACTTTCGGAGAGCTTGCTCTACCCGTGCGCAGCCTCAGAAATGCAAGGACATGGACAGTCCTGGGGAGGCAAAGCTCCACTGACGGGACGCAGAAGCAGGTAGATAAATGCCTTAGCTTCCTGTCCTCCAGAGATTCCAGGAGACAAAAATCAAGCCCAGTGTCCCCAGTGACAACGCACTCATCAACCCATTATTATATTGATTTGCCTTTGTCCTGTATCTCTGTCCCCAACTGCCTCACTCTCGCTACCTGGAACCGCCTCCAATAAACTACCTGTACCTAAGCAATTGTCACAGGCCCTGTTATAAGAGGAATGTGAACTAAGACAGCATGCAATAAATTAATACAGTCATTCACGGATAGAGTTAAACATAAATAGATGTACATACATTGGCAGTACATGTGCAAAAACAATTTTACTGATAACAGTATAGAATCAAAAACACATAGATCATGCCTCTAGCACATTCCATTGGTGGAGATTAGATGAGTCCCATGTAGACGGATATTGTTGTTGTTGGTGCTGTTACTGTTGTGTTATACTTTGTTACAGGAGCATACAAATTGCCCTACCTGTGACTGAACATTTTAGAGGCATATTTTTTGATAATAGATAATTTTTAGAGGAATTTTAGGTTTACAGAAAAATCACACAGAAAGTACAGAGGGTTCCCATTACTCCCTTCCCTACCTCACCTCCCACACAGTGCTTCCCATTATTAACATCTTACATTACTGTGGTGCATTCACTATGATTGATGAACCAATACTAATACATGTCCACAGTTTACTGTAGGGCCCACTCTCTGTGTTGCACAGTTCTGTGAGCTATGACAAAGTGTTTTTTTGCTATTTTCTTGTTTTTAAGAAACAAGGTCTCACTCTGTTTCTTACTTACTTACTTCTGTCACTCAGGCTGGAGTGCAGGGGCACAATCATAGCTCACTACAGCCTTAAACTCTTGGACTCAAGTGATCCTCCCATCTCAGCCTCCCAAGTAGCTGACACTAAAGGCATATGCCACCACACCTGGTCAATTTTTTAATTCCAGTCCCTTATTTTGCTCTTATGGGCAAATAATACAAAATGCCATAGACTTTTTGTTGGTAACTCCAACAAAGAGCTCTTTCCACAACCTGCTTCTGATTCATGATTCCACAACTTTCTCAAGTGGAATGCACATTCCATTAAAATTCCAGGATGGCTAGGTGGATCACCAGGTGCTCTGATCCACCTGAGAAGGTAAGATTTAAAAAAAAAAATGTGAGTCCCTCTCTCTTCTCTGTCTTGTTGTTGTGAAAACCTTAAGCAATAATATAGAAGCATAGAGTCAAATAGTTCAAGTCCCCTTTTATCTCCCCCAGTCCCACCTCCTCTCCAGATTTGGACACTGTTCACATTTTATTTTATTTTAATGCATTCTTCCAGACATTATCCTGTGCATTTATCTACAGCCGTATAGACACACATAAATATGCTATTTTGGATTTGGAGGTATTTTTTCTCACACAGTATTTTTAACATATATGTGTTTCTAAAAATATTTAAGAGTGCAGTGGCTCATGCCTGTAATCCCAGCACTTTGGGAGGCTGAGACAGGCAGATCACTTGAGGTCAGGAGTTTGACAGCAGCCTCGCCAATGTGGTGAAACCCTGTCTCTACTAAAAATACAAAAAAAGAAAAAAGAAAGAAAGAAAATTGACTACACATGGTGGCACATGCCTGTAATACCAGCTGCTCGGGAAGCTGAGGCAGGAGAATTGCTGGAACCCAGGAGGCAGAGGTTGCAGTCAGCCGAGATCACATCACTACACTCTAGCCTCTAGCCTGGGTGACAGAATGAGACTCAGTCTCAAAAAAAAAAAAAAAAAGAACAGATCATACCTTGAAGATCTACCCGCTGGAGACATATCTATATCAGCCTATACACATCCACCTCATTTCTTTTAACAGTTGTATAGAACTCTCTAGTATGAATGGACCATGGTTAATTCCAGTGCCAGGAATTCAGATATATTAACTGATTTTAATCTCAGATAGTCTCTGTCTTTCATCCCTCCTTTTTTCCTGATCACTCACTCTACACCCCCCCCAGCCTCTTGGCTCTTCCTCAAACACACCAGGCAGGGTCCTGCCTCACGTCTTTGTGCTGGCCGTTCTTTGCCTGGAATATCCAGATAGTGACACATCTCTCTCCCTCCTTTCCTACTCTTTAATGGAGGACATTACGTTAAGTGTCAGGACATTATGAAATAAGCCAGACACGGAAAGACAAATATTGCATGTTCTCACTCCTATGTGGGAGCTAAAAAAATAAAATAAAAATTTAACTCATGGCAATAGAGAGAAGAATGATGATTACCAGAGGCTGGGAAGGGTGGTGGGAGGGGAATATTAAAAGTGGACAGTTGATGGGTAAAAAATAGTTAGATAGAAAGAATAAGATCTAGGCTGAATACAGTGAGTGGCTCACTCCTGTAATCCCAGCACTTTGGGGGACCAAGGTGGGTGGATCACCTGAGGTCAGGAGTTCAAGACCAGCCTGGCCAACAGGGCGAAACCCTATTTCTACTAAAAATACAAAAATTAGCTGGGCATGGTGGCATGTGCCTGTAAGCCCCGCTACTCAGGAGGCTGAGGCAGGAGACTCACTTGAATCCAGGAAGCAGAGGTTGCAATGAGCCAAGATCTTGCCACTGCACTCCAGCCTGAGCGACAGAGCAAGATTCCGTCAAGAAAGGAAGAAAGAAAGAATAAGATCTAGTATTTAGTAGTATAATATGATAACTGTAGTTAATAATTTATTGAATATTTTTTAAATAACCAAAAGAATAGGCTGGGTGCATCTCACACCTGTAGTCCCAGCACTTTGGGAGGCTGAGGCAGGTAGATCATGAGGTCAAGAGATCGAGACTATCATGGCCAACATGATGAAACCCTGTCTCTACTAAAAATACAAAAAGTAGCTGGGTATGGTGGCACATGCCTGTAATCCCCGCTACTTTGGGAGACTGAGGCAGGAGAATCTCTTGAACATGGGAGGCGGAAGTTGTAGTAAGCCAAGATCATGCCACTGCACTCCAGCCTGGTAACAGAGTGAAACTCCGTCTCAAAAAATAAAATAAAATAACTAAAAGAATGCTCTTAACACAAAGAATTGATAAATGATTACCACATGTTGTATGCCTGTATCAAAACATTACATGGACTGGACGTGGTGGCTAACACCTGTAATCCCAGAACTTTGGGAGGCTGAGGTGGGCAGATCACCTGAGGTCAGGAGTTCAAAACCAGCCTAACAAACATGGAGAAACTCCGTCTCTACTAAAAATACAAAAAAATTAGCCAGGCATGGTGGCACATACCTGTAATCCCAACTACTCAGGAGGCTGAGACAGGAGAATAGTTTGAACCCTGGAGGCGGAGATTGTGGTGAGCCGAGATCACTCCATTACATTCCAGCCTGGGCAACAAGAGTGAAACTCCGTGTCAAAAAACAAAATTACATGTACCCCCATAAATATGTATAACTATTAAGTATCCATAATAATTAAAAATTTAAAAATTTTTACAAACTTTTTTTTTTTGGCTCCTCAGCACTTACCACTAGATCATATGTTTTCTGTCACCCCTCAACCAGAATGTCACTGTCTACCAGAAAAGGCATTTGTCTGTTTTGTTCATTGCTCTGTCCCCCCTTCTGGGATCAGCACCTGCACATATTAAGTGCTCAATAAACATTTGTTGAATGACTGAACAAATGATGGTGGTGTGTAATTAGTACCACTCTTAGTCCTATCTTACTAAAGAGGAAACTGAGGCACAGAGAGAGGATGAGGACATGTATGGTCAAAAGTCTCAACACGCCAAATGCAACTATTTTATCCCTAAAAGCCATCAGCTGGGCTGGGCACAGTGGCTCATACCTGTAATCCCAGCACTTTGGGAAGCCAAGGCAGGAGGATTGCTTGAGTCCAGGAGTTCAAGACCAGCTTGGGCGACATAGCAAGACACCATTTCAACAAATAAATTTTAAAAATTAGCCAGGCCTAGTGGTGCACGCTTGGGAGGCTGAGGGAGGGGAGGATTGCTTGACCCTGTGAGGTCGAGGCTGCAGTAAGCTATGATAGAACAACTGCACATCAGCCTGGGCAACAGAGCAAGAATCTGTCTCATTCATAGATAGACAGATAGATAGATAGATAGATAGAGATATATCTCAACTGCAGTCTTGGCTGTTGTTTGACTTATTTTGATTCACTCATGTAATAAATACTGGTTGAGTTTTTACTATGAGTTTGGCTCTCTAGTAAGTTTAGGTGACAATTTAGTTTCTACCCTCAGCATTTTAATTTGGTGGATGAGGAAGACCAGAAAAATGACAGTGACAATTCTGAGGCTATTCAGGAGAAAGTGAGCAGCATTAAGAAGCCATAGGGGCTAGGAAGGCTCCCTGGAGGAGGTGGCATTTAAGGTGCAACCTGACTATGCACAGAGGGAAGTGCACTCTAGGGAGAAATTGATGCACAGAGTCCTGGAAGCGAGGAAGAGAGGGGAGTTAAGTACATATAGGCCCGGGCTAGACAGGGAAACTGCATTTACCAAAAGTTCCTTTCCTCTATCATCCTTCTGTGGGTCACCTGCTTGAAAAACCCAACTATTCCCAGCCACCGTTAATAGGGAGAGCTGGGACATTCTGCTATCGCTTAAACTGCCCCTGACACTTCCAAATGCTGGGGGGGGGGCTCCTTCTGCTTTAATCCATGGAATTAGCTTCTGGCCTCACTGGCACCATCCCTTGAATTGCTGGAGGGCAGAGGTCAACGCATTAAGCAGAGTAGATTAATACCCGGCCATAAATCCCAGAAGCTGCATTTAAGCAGCAGTCATATTTCACACGGGATCACCCCAGCCATTGATCGGCCCAGCTTTGGGAGAGTGTGCATGTGTGTATGTCCCGGGCCGTGTTTATGAGCCTCGCTGAGCCCTCCTGGGCAGCGCCCCCACATGCTGCCCTTTGATCAGGGAAATCCAATACGTGAGGTCTGGACTTTATGGACACGCAAGTCTAGATTAAGAGAATTAACCACAGTGGATCACAACTCATAAAAGGGTCCTGGGCCCCACCGCAGTGTGGCCCTGGTGGACAGGTAGGGGCGGAGGGAGGGGGAAGAACGGCTGCCCAGAGTCTCACCCAGGGCCACCGCTCCCCTGCCCAGCCCCGAGCTGTGGTTGGCAAGGGTCTCTGTGTGTGTGTGTGTGTGTGTGTGTGTGTGTGTGTGCGCGCACACGCACCCACATTTTAATCTAAATTCTCTAATACCTTTGTTTTTCCTGTTCCACACTCTTTCTTTTACGTGACAATACAGACTCAACATTTCCTCAAAAAAAAGAGGGATTCCTAGGCAACCTGTTTGTTTATTTCATTCATTCATTCATCAAATATTTACAATGACTAGAGGAGGTAGACAGTGTTGTGGGTTAAATAGCATGCCCTGAAAAGATATGTTGAAATTCTAACCCTCAGCACCTATGAATGTGAAATTACTTGGAAATAGTGTCTTTGCAGATATAATCCAGTTAATATGAAGTCATATGGATGAGGGGTAGGCTCTAAGTCCGATGACTGTTGTCCTTATAAGAAGACAGAGAGAGGCGCACAGGGCAGAGACCATGGGACAGAGAGGCAGAGACTGGAGTGATGCTGTCGCAAGCAAAATCAAACGGACAAACAACAAACAAAAAACACTGAGAACTTCCCAAGAAGCTGGGGACGAGGCATGAAACAGATTTTCCCTCTGAGCTCCCCAAAGCAAACTAACATGTTGACACCTGGGTTTTGGACTTCTGGCTTCCTGAACTGTAAGAGAATAAATTTCTGTGGTTTTAAGCTACCCAGTTTTTGATACTTTCTTGCTGCAGCCCTGAGAAACTAATACAGGCACTGCAGATGCAACAGAGAGCAAATCAGACTCTGCTTCGACCTTCAGGAGACTCCAGTCTTCCTGGGACACAGACAGAGATGAGGCAGTTATAATGCCAAGTGATGTGTTTGGGAAAGAGAGAGCTCAGGGCCATTTGAAGGGCACAGGACCTCCTAGCATGGAGGTATCATGGAAGGCTTCCAGGAGGAGGTGAGACTTATGCTGAAGACTAAAGATGATTGGAGTCAGCTAGGCAAAGGAAGGGAGGGAATAGTGCTCAAGGCAGAGGGACCAGCCAAGGAGAGGGTTAAGAGGTGAGAGCGAAAATGGGGCCTTTGAGGGGATTAGAAAAACTCTGGCTGCTAGGAATAGAGAAAGAGAGGGATGAAGCTGAGAGAGATTTTCCATCTTAGTCCATTTGGGCTGCTATAACAAAATATCTTAGACTGAGTTTAGTGGCTTATAAATAAAAAGAATTTACTTATTTTTGAGACCGAGTCTCACTCTGTTGCCCAGGCTGGAGTGGAGTGGCATGATCTTGGCTCACTGCAACCTCAACCTCCCGGGTTCAAGCAATTCTCTTGCCTCAGCCTCCCAAATAGCTGGGATTACAGGCGTGAGCCACCATGCCCAGGTAATTTTTGTATTTTTAGTAGAGACAGGGTTTCACCATGTTGGCCAGGCTGGTCTCGAACTCCTGACCTCAGGTGAATAACCTGCCTTGGCCCCCCCAAAGTGCAAGGATTATAGGTGTGAGCCACTATGCCTGGCTAAAAGAATTTATTTGTCACAGTTCTGGAATCTGGGAAGTCTGAGACAAAGGCAGATTTGGTGTCTGGTGGGGACCACTTTCTGGCGTGTGGATGGTACCTTCTCACTGTGTCCTCATGTGGTGGAAGGAATGAGGCAGCCCTAGGGAGTCCCTTTCACATAGGCACTAATCCCATTCAAGTGGCTCTACCTCCATGACTGAATCATCTCCTAAGAGCTTCACCTCCTAATACCATCACCTTGAGGGTGAGGATTTCAACAGAGAAATTAGGGATGGGGCACAAACATTCAGAGCATGGCAGTGAGGGTGGGTGGGTGCCTAGCCGGGGAGGACCCTGTAAGTCAGGGGGGAAGGAGCTTGGGTTTATCCTACAAGTAGAGGGAAGCCACCAAGGAAATGAGTGATGTAGCAGGGGCTGTGGTTAGAGGTTATTCTGACAATGGTATTGTGTTAATTGCAGCGCTGCTAAGTGAGGCTGGGGGTGTCTTAGGGTGAATCAAACACCATGTAGAATTCCGCCTATTAAGGGCTGAGGGCTTCAAAGCCCCATTCCTATCATCCCTCACTCCTAAAACGCGGAAAGTTCTATAAAAGGACTTCCTGTACTCCCAAGCTGGGCACATGGCCTATGAGTTATCTCCCAGGCAGCACAGCCACCCAGGGGGAATGATGTCATCTCCAGCCCTGAGCCCGTGTGCCCAGCGCTGAGTTGGTATTCAGCAAACACTCCTTGAGTAAATACTCTGTATGTGAGTTAGACGGGAGCATCTTTAGTTAGGACTTACTGGGATGTGATCCAGTGATCTGGTTTGGTGATCTGTCCTCAAGCTGCACCAAGGGTGTCTGCGGCTTCACTAAAGCTATTGCCGAGTGTTTGCCAAATGCCTCCTAGTACAAGTTCAGGGCCAGCATCATGGTTCAGTCACTTCTTCCTGGAACATATTGTAGTCTTGCACAAGCTTTTTAATGAGCTTGAAAACAAGTCCAAAATGGCATTCTGCCTGTAATAGCAGAGCTCAGACTGGTCTGGAGTAATGCAAATTAAAGTCATGTCCGGAATAGGCCAAGGGCACAAGAGCAAGCATTTATTGAGCACCTACTATATGCAAAGCTCAAAGTGCTTTACAAATGCCTTTCTTGTCTAATCCACCCAATAGGCCTGTGATGCAAGTGTTCTCATCATTCCCAATTTACAGAAGAGCAGGGTGGCTACAAGGAAGCGACATGCTGAAGGTCCTACAGCTTGCGAGCAGTGCAGCTGGGCTGAAAACTCAGGCTCTTCTTTCTCTCTTCTGAGTTTCAAACACAAGGGTAGGCAAGGGAGGATCAAGGAGAGAGAAATCAGGCAGAGGTTTGGCCTCTATTTATTTCGGGAGGCTAGTGGAGGGGAAGGGCACCTTCACTCCCACACATCACTGGGACAAGAGCACCATCCCAGTGTCTACCCTGGATGGGGTACAGGCTCCACCCTCAGTGGGAAAACAAATCCCAGCCATTGATTCATACACATTCAGTCCTCTTTGAGGGATAGCCGTTGCTGGGTTGGCAAAGCAGGAAATAGATCAACTCTTGAAGCTGAGTCTAATGCTTTAGGCAATGACCCCACATTCAAGTGTGATCTACTGACAAATGTCCTCCCTACACATGGTGAGTCCTTCCTCTTCTCCCTTCTCTCTTCCCACTGCACACAGCATGACTGCAGGCTTTATTCAAACAATAGGAAAATTAAAGGGAAGTGACAGGCAGAATAGCCATCCTCCAAAGATGTCCACATCCTAACCCCCAGAACCTGTAAATATGCTGGTTGACATGGCAAGGGGGTATTAAGGGAGCAGGTGGGACTGAGGTTGCTCATCAGCTAACCTTAACATAGGGAGATGACTCTGGATTATCTGGATGGGACAAATGTAATCACAAGAGTCCATGAGGGCTGGGCATGGTGGTTCAATCCCTGCAATCCCAGCACTTAGAGAAGACCAGATGGGAGGATCGCTTGAGCCCAGGAATTTGAGACCAGCCTGGGCAACATAGTAAGACTTTATCACTACAAAAAAAAAAAAATTAATTAGCCAGGCATGGTGGCACATGCCTATAGTCTCAGCTACTAAGAACTATAGGTGGGAGGATGACGTGGGAGGATGGCTGAGGTGGGAGGATCACTTGAGCCAGAGAGGTTGAGGCTGCAGTGAGCCATGATTGTGCCACTGCACTCCAGCCTGGGAGACAGAGCAAAACCCTGTCTAAAAAATAAAATAAAAAAGTCCTAACAAGTAAAGGGTGAGGCAGGAGAGTCAGTGTCAGAGTGAGAGAGTATCAGAAAGACTCGACCAGCTATTGCTGGCTTTGAAAATGAAAGAGGTCATGAATCAAGGAATGCAGGTAGCCTTTAGAAGCTGGAAAAGGCAAGGAAATTGATTCTTCCCTAGAGCTTCCAGAAGGAACAGAGTCCTGCTCACACCTTGACTTCAGTCAGAGAATGTGGAGGCCCATTTCTGACCTCCAGAGCTACAAGATAATAATATTTGGGGTTATTTTTTATAGGAGGAATAGGAAACGAATCCTAAAGGGGAGGCTGGGCCAGACATGGGAGCCTGTGAGTGATGAGTGTCGGCAAAAATGCATGTTGTCGTGCTTGATTTTGGCGTGGCTCATTCATTCATTCATTCATCCATCCATTTACTTACTCTCATCAGTAATGTCCCATGTGCCCCCAGCATCATGCTGGGGATAATAATGGTGAACAGACAGACCTTGTGACATTTACATTCTGTCAAGAGAAATGTACATTGAACAAATAATTGGATAACTAATAATGCAACTGTGATTGTGTACCAAGTCCATAAAATGGGAAAACTTCTTCCAAAATACTGCACTAATCAATCTGCAACAGTAATGTCCATTCGTGGGGCTGAGAGTCAGTGAGTCACTATCAAGGAAGGGATGCTCACTCATTCATTCAGGCATTTACTGAGCACCTACTGTGTGCCCGGCGAGGTGCTGGGCTCTGGGGATACCTGGATAAACAAGACAGAGTCCCTGGTCTCATAGAGTTTAAAGTCCAGTGGAGGATACACATCAAACAGATATTCGCACGGTTAAGTATTTCACTGTCATTTTGATACGTAAAGAAAGGGGATGTGGCCTAAATTGGGGAAAGCGAGGGAGGGCTTCTCAGAGGACGTGGTTGGACTGGGGATGGAGGAAGAAGGGGACAGTGCCTCAGCATGGACCTGGTGAGTCCACAAAGGGCCAATCACGCAAGGCTCTGAAGATCAAAGAAAGGTTTGGGGGCTTTCTTGTCTGCAGTGGGGGATGCAATGAAAGGTTTCAAGCAAGAGGACATGATCAGATGTTCACCCTGAAATGACTGCCCTTCTGCTGGGTGGGGAAAAGATGGGAGGGGGAGGCCACCGTGGAGAACAGGAGATGAACAGGAGGCTGTTGCTGAGCAGTGCGGGGAGAGGATGTTCCAGGATGGGTCACAAGACTCTGGTTCGGGCAATGTCATAGGTTGAATACTGTCTGTCAGAAAGATACGTCCAAATCCTAACATCCAGTACCTCTGATTTTGACTTTATTTGGAGAAAGGGTCTTGGCAGATGTCATTGGTAAAGCTAGCATGAAGTCACAATGGGTTAAAGTGAACTCTCGCCCAGTGACTGTTCTCTATTAGAAGAGAGAGGACACAGACACGCACGGTGGAGAAAGGGCCATGTGAAGATGAAGGCAGAGATTAGAGGGATGCAGCCACAAGTGGGAGGAATGCTGAGCATTGCCAGGAGCCACAGAAGCTGCGAGAGGCAAGGAAACATTCTTCCCTGGGTTTTTGGTGGGCACAGGCTCTGCCAACCCCTTCCTTTTAGACATCCAGCCTCCAAAGTGGTGAGAAAGTAAATTCCTATTGTTTTAATCCACCCAGTTTGTGGTGATGTGTTACAGCAGCCCAGGTCACTAAGACGGGCAATAACAGGTGTATCACCCATCTGCCCTGTCAAAGCCACCTCTCCCTGCACTGTTGCAGAAGCCTCCCACATGGCCTCCCGGAGTCCAGCCTGGTCCCTCCAACATCTATTCTCCACCCAAAGCCAGAGGCATCCCATGGAGCCCGAGATCCCATTCTTCCTCTGCTCAACCTTCCATTCGTCCCTGTCTTTCTCAGAATCAAGGCCCAAGTTCTACCATGACATACAAGGCCCTCCATAAACTCTCTAGCTTCATCTCCCCATTTTCCCTCCTATTTTTCCTCCCCCGAGTGATGCCTCAGGGCCTTTGCACTGGCTACCCCCCACTTCCTGGAACCGTCTCCCCCAGGTATCCTCATGCCTCACTCCCTTCTTCCCACAAGGCCTCAAGTGTCTCTTTATCCAAGACACGTGGATCACTTGAGGTCAGGAGTTCAAGACCAGCCTGGCCAACATGGCAAAACCCCGTCTCTACTAAAAATACAAATATTAGCCAGGCACAGTGGTAGGTGCCTGTAATCCCAACTACTTGGGAGGCTAAGGCAAGAGAATCACTTGAACCTGGGAGGCAGAGGTTGCAGTGAGCCAGGATCACACCACTGCACTCCAGCCTGGGTGACAGAGCAAGACTACATATCCAAAAAAAAAACACACACACACACAGCCAGGAAACAGGAGAGTGGGGGACTAGAACCTTGACCTTCCAACTGAGCTCTCTTTTATGTTGTAGGCCCTCTCAATCGATTATTCCTGTATACACTTAAGGTTCAGTTACTGATATGTAAGCTTGTCAATCTGTTAGTAAAGTCCTAGAAGATGCTTAATTTCAACCTTACAAGGTAACTTTTCTTAATAACCTGAAGAAGGCCTGCAAGGCATGGCATGCTTTTCATTGCACAAACCTAACTTGCTTCAGGTCAGATCAATATAGGAACAAGCCATTTGCACGCAAGGAAAAAGAAGAAGGATTATTTGCTTCTAAAAGCAAAGTTTCTACACAAAATAAGAGCTCTCGGTTCTCTCTGTTCTTTCCAGCCTCTGAATTTTGCTGTTGTTCCCTCTCATTGGAATGCTGTTCCCCTCCTCATGGCCAAACTCCTGCTTATCCTTCTAAGCTCAGCTTACAAGTCACTTCCTGGGGGAGAGATATTCCTGAGCCTCTTGACCTGGTTCATTTTGTCAATGATACCTTCGCCCCCAGCATTCATTCTGGCCATAGCCCTCAGCTCAGTGATAAGCGGCTGTTCAATGTCTGCCTATCCTGCAGGATCACATGCTCCAGGGAGCAGGCACCATGTCCATCTTATTCGCTCTTATATCCAAAGATCCAGCTCCATGCCTGGAACATAGTAGCTGATCAGTAATCACCTGGGAATGATCTAGACTCCTCTTTCTTCTCATCTTGCTAATGTTGCCCAAGCATCCACACTAGAAACTTGGTCTACCGTTTATGCACACCCAGTGAACCCTAGCACCTCAAAAGCACTCACATCTACCCTCCCCGCCTTTTTTTTTCTGAGTTGGAGTCTCACTCTGTCACCCAAGCTGGAGTGCAGAGGCACAATCTCAGCTGACTGCAACCTACACCTCCTGAGTTCAAGTGATTCTCATGCCTCAGCCTCCCAAATAGATGGGATTACAGGCGTGCACCACCACATCTGGCTAATTTTTGTATTTTTAGCAGAGACAGGGTTTCACCATGTGGGCCAAGCTGGTCTCAGACTCCTGACCTCAGGAGATCTGCCCGCTTTGATCACCCAAAGTGCTGGAATTATAGATGTGAGCCACAGCTAGCCCCTCTTCTTAAATGTCACTGCCAATGTCCTGGTTTAAACTCTTATCACATCTTCTCTGGAGTATACTACAATGGCCCCTGTGGACTGTTAATTCTATATGTCAAATTGGCTAAGCTGCAGTACCCAGATATTTGGTCAAATACCAGACCAGATGCTGCTGCAAAGGTATTTTCTTAGATGAAATTAACATTTAAATCAGTAGACTTACCGTAAAACAGATTGCCCTCTATAATATGGGTGGGCCTTGTCCAATCAGTTGAAGGACTTACGAGACAATAAAAGACTGAGGTTTCCAGAGGAAGAGGGAAATCTGCCTCCAGACTGCATTCAGTCTCAAGCTGCAGCATCAGCTCTTCTCTGAGCCTCTAGCCTGCCTGACTATCTTGCAGATGTTCAGCTTGCCATCCTCCATAATTGCATAAGATATGAATCGCTCTCTCTCTCTCTCTCTTCCTCTCTGGATGGACAACACACACACACACACACACACACACACACACACGCATGCTATTGGTTCTAGTTCTCTGGAGAGCTTAGAGTAATACAGCCTTGTAGGCTCAAAATCAGTCTCCCAGCCTGAGGCTTTGTTCTTCCTGTTTTCACCTCCATATCTTTAGTCATGAAGCATCCTTTGTTCGGAAGTATTTCCTTCCCAGAGACTCTCCTCCATCCCCCAGTTTCTAGTCCCCTGGCTTGTCCCAACCCCTCCTACACAACTGGCCATCCAAGATAAACCAGGGTCAGACTTGAATACCGGTTGGTCTGACCCCAAAGTCTACCCCAAAGTCCAAAGAGCAGTCCAAACTACTCTTGCTCAATGGTACTCCACAACCTAATTCAAATGCAATGTGTTAGATAAGTGGGCATTTCCACACTTTTTATTGTGGAAATGTCTAGATATCTATGTATCTATCTATCTACTATCTATCTGTCTGTCTATCTATCTATCTGGATGACAAATAGTGTCATGAACCTCTTCTACTCATCTCCCAGTTTCAAAAATTATCAGCTCATGGCTATTCTTTCATCTATACTCTCTTCCTTCAATTCTTGTATTATTTTGAAGCAAATCCAAAACGTTGTATCAATTATCAATGTATTTATGAATATTTCAGAATATATCTCTGAGAGATAAAGACTATTTGTTTTAACATAACCACAATAGCATTATCCTACTCCAAAATTTGACAATCACCTCTTTTATTGGTGGCAGCAGTGGGATACATCATCTCTGTTTTATTATTATTGTTATTATTATTATTATTGAGACAGAGTCTCACCCAGGCTAGAGTGCAGTGGTGTGATCTCGGCTCATTGCAACCTCCACCTCTCAGCGGAAGTAATCCTCCTGCCTCAGCCTCCTATTTAGCTGGAATTATAGGTGTCCACCACCATGCCCAACTAATTTTTGTATTTTTAGTAGGGATGAGGTTTCACCATGTTGGCCAGACTGGTCTTGAACTCCTTACCTCAAGTGATCCATTGTCCCCGGCCTCCCAAAGTGTTAGAATTACGGGTATGAGTCACCAAGCCTGGCCTACAATCATCTCTTAATATTATCAAATATCAAGGGGAACCATAGCTTCCCTCTGTCTTAATTTGAGCTCTGCCAAAAGCATATCTGCAGACAAGAATTTGGGTGCAAACAGTTGATTTTGGAAGCAGTCCCAGGAAACATGGTAAGGAAGTAGAGAAAGACCCAGAGAGAAGGAATATGAGCCAATAAAATACACCTTAAGAAACAGTAGCCACTTGGAGCAGATGGTGTATAATCCTCGGAGACCTAGGACCTCAGAGACACTGTCCAGCATGGGAATTGGAGCCTCTATTTACCAACTCCCATCCTGCCTTGATATAAAGTTGCTCCTGGGGCATGAATTCTCAGCACTTCCCCGCCTGCCCTGAGGACAGAGTCAGCACAGTTCAGCAGCCAGAATGACCCTCAGGCAGAGACACAGGAAGCCTTGGTGTGTGCAAAAGCTGTGTGCAGCTGACCTCCAGTACCCATTATGGGGAGCCACCAGCAGCATCATCCCCAATATCCATTTTAGATGTGCACTTTCTTGTTGAAATAAACAGGTCATATTTTAGTTTCCTATTTTTGCTGCAACAAGTGACCACAAGCTTAGTCACTTAAGCAGCAAATGTATTATCTTACAGCTCTGAAGAGCAGAAATTTGACACAGATGTCAAGGGGCTAAAATCAAGATGTCAGCAGGGCCGTGTTCTCTTCTGGAGGCTACAGAGGAGAATCCATTTTCTTGCTTTTCCAACTTCTAAAGGCCACTTAATTCGCGGCCCCCTCCTCCACCTTCAAAGCCAGCAATGCAGTTGAGTCTTTCTCACATGACATCATTCTGATATTGACTCTACTACCTCCCTCTTTCGTCTACAAGCAACCTTGTGACTCTGCTGCGCTCATCTAGAGAATCCAAGAGAAATCTCACCCTTCTTAGGGTGAGCTGATTAGCAATCTTAATTGCATCTGCAACCTTCATTCTCCCTTGCCACATAACCTAATATATTCACAGATTACAGGGATTAGGACATGGACATCTTTGAGGAATCATTATTCTGACCACCAAAGATAGTCGGAATTTGCTAATGCATCCCCCCTGGTGCGATTTTTACATGTTCCTCTATCCTCTGTAGTTTCTGTAAGTTGCAGTTAGAATTAGAGACTTAATTGATTCAGGGTCAATTTATTTTTGGCAAGACTATGTCACAGGTGGTATCATGAGTGTCCACATTGTAAAAATTACCTTGTAGTATGAGGCACACTTATGGACACTAAGTAGACTGAGAATTTACAGCTGCTTATAAATTAATCCTTCTGTTACAATTCACAGGATATCAAAAATTTTGGACTAGGAGAAATTTTCAAAGAAAGATATACATTCCTTTTATTCTTTATGCAGAAAAATAAAGTCCTTTTTCCCATTTATAGGCAAAAATAATAATAAAGAATGAGAAACGTTTTTGAAAAGAAACATTTGCATGGTTTAGACAAAAAATAATTTTCAAACCAAAGTCAGAAACTTGTATTCCCCGCATTCTGTAATCAGGAGTTCTAAAAGCACATTCTGTCTGTAACTCAATTTTTTCAGCACTAAGGGCTCCCAGGCTTTCTATAAGACACCCAAATTTCATGACTTACTGGAAGAAAGGTACTCGAGTACATTCAAAACTGAAACAAAATACAGTCGCATCTCATTTCCTCACGATTTCAACCACTGGAGAAGACCTAGTCTCCAAATTAGGTCAGAAGGGATAACAGTTTGCCAAGGGACCTGTGAAAAAGAAATCTTTCCGGCCCAGACAAAATAAGGAAGAATGACCACTTGACCAAAGGAATAAACTTAGTTTTGTTTTCTTTTGTTGTTGCCATTCATGTTTTCAGTTTTTTGTGGGGTTTTTGTTTTGTTGTTGTTGTTTGAGACAGAGTCTCACTCTCATCACCCAGGCTGGAGTGCAGTGGCATGATCACTCACTACAACCTCTGCCTCCCAGGTTCAAGCAATTCTCCTGCCTCAGCCTCCAGAGTAGCTAGGATTACAAGCACCTGCCATCATGCCTGGCTAATTTTTGTATTTTTAGTAGAGACAGAGTTTCTCCATGTTGGTCAGGCTGGTCTTGAACTCCTGACCTCAGGTGATCTGCCTGCCTCAGCCTCCCAAAGTGCTGGGATTACAGGCATGAGCCACGGTGCCTGGCCCATGTTTTAGTTTTCTAAAATTGCTTACATCTCTGGGTTTTCAAATGTCAGAGGCAGAAGGTTTCTCACCTTACAAAATCTCCCAGAACTCTGTCATCAAATTACAAAGTGGCCAGCAATGATGTTAACATTTATCTATGTCACAGACGAACATCATATTTCATAGTAACTGGTCCTCACAAAAAACAGAGTGAGCAACTTCAGACCACAGGACATAGACTTGGCCAGGAGAGTGGAAAAAGTAGCAAGCAGGAAGGGAAAAAAATGATTTCCAAAGAGCTTTCAAAATGGGGGAGGAAAAGCCATGGGTGATAAAATATGGCTCTGTGAAATGAAAGCAACATAATTTAAAAGACAGTGTGGACTTACCCACACTCATGGATGAGGGAGAGATTAGTTGAAGATGTACTTTGCAAACTCTAGCAGAGTAGCTATACAAAGTAACAATAACAACGCAATAACTATATAAGTAAAAGAACTTACAGAACTACATATATTTAATACATAATTTTTTATTCTTCATTTTATTGAATTTTCTAACTAAAAATATTTAACCCATTTAGATATGTATAATTGAGAAAACAGAAACTTTTCAGCCAGGTGCAGTGGCTCACACCTGTAATCCCAGCATTTTGGGAGGCTGAGGTGGGTGGATCACCTGAGGTCAAGAGTTCAAGACCAGCCTGGCCAACATGGCAAAACCCTGTCTCTACTAAAAACACAAAATAATTACCTGGGTGTGGTGGCATGCCCCTGTAGTCCCACTACTTAGGAGGCTGAGGCAGGAGAATCACTTGAACCCAGGAGGCAGAGTTTGCAATCAGCTGAGATCCCACCACTGTACTCCAGCCTGAGACTCTGTCTCAAAAAAAAAAAAAAAGAAACTTTTCATAATTCAATCACATAGAAAAACACTGTTAACAATACTGGGTAAGTTGTTTCCTACCTTTTTCTATGTAGGGAAATATATAATTATATATGTTCATGTACATATATAAATGGTTACTCACATATATATACAATAAATTACATATCACATTTTATATGGCCAAAAAAATTGTCTTCAAAGATAGGATCATATAAAGCATATCTTCACCTTGCTTCTTTAACTTAACAATGAAGCATGGATATCTCTGTATATTGACACATCCACCTAATCTGATCATCTGAATGACTGCATCATAGGCCATGAAGAGCAGTGCTCATTAACACAACTTTTCCCTATTAATGGGCATTTAGGTTATGACCTTTTGAATGATCTTCTAGGGAAGATAAAGGAAGAGTGTATTAAATCCCTTCCCAAGTAAAGGCAACATAAAATGCACTTTTTAAAACTCTTTCTTCAGCCTACCACATGAAACCTGGAAAATTTAAATACTGTTCTCTCTTAATTTTAATTCCACTGATGTCAGTTTTGCTTGTTTGCACAGAATTAGGGTCATTATAATATTTGGTATGACACATTCTTATCGCTGATCTACGCTTTCATTTAATAATTTTATTAGTCATTTTTTAAAGAATATCATTAGCTTATAGAAACTCACCATCAACAACAAAACCTAGGACCCTATCAACAACCTCACATCCAACCTGTGGTCTCCCAAGCCCATCCTCCTCCTCCTCTTACCTTATGTAACCACCTTCCTGCATCTCACGGTCATCAATGCCTTGCTTGCAGTTATTTTTCTTTTCACTCATACCCAAAATATCAAAACTCCCTAGACTAATTTCTGTTGATGAAAAGTATCGCCATCATTGTAGTTGCTTGCATTTTTACACCATCTTTTCGCATCTGGTATTACTAAAAGTATGTTTTTATCTTAGTTGTTAACTTAAAACAGGATTATCAACTTGCATGTAACTTCTTGGAATTTTTTTTCCTCTTACCTAGTATGACATTCCCAAGTGCCTTCATTTGGGTTCTCCCAAAAGCTGACTGAGGACAAGGATTCAAGTGCAAATTGTTTGGGATGGAGGTAGAGAAATCAGACACAGAAGGAAAGACAGTCAATAAAAGCACAGCATAGGAGGAGCAACAGCTTCATGAATATGGGCTTCCTTTTAGGATGATGAAAATGTTTTAGAACTAGAAAGAAGGGGTGGTTGCACCACACTGCCACTGAATTATTCCTTTTTAAATGATTAATTTGTGTTATATGTGTTTCATCTCTTTTTATACAAGTGCAAAGGCATAAGAACTATATAATGGTTGATTATCACATTGAGATTTGGGGCTAAGGTGATGGGGTCTTCTAAATGAAAAAATGCTCATCATTGCTGGTCATTAGAGAAATGCAAATCAAAACCACATTGAGATACCATCTCACACCAGCTAGAATGGCGATCATTTAAAAAATCTGGATACAACAGATGCTGGAGAGGATGTGAAGAAATAGGAACACTTTGACACTGTTGGTGGGAGTGTAAATTAATTCAACCACTGTGGAAGACTGTGGCGATTCCTGAAGGATCTAGAAATAGAAATACCATTTGACCCAGCAATCCCATTACTGGGTATATTCCCAAAGAATTATAAATCATTCTATTATAAGACATGCACATGTATGTTCATTGCAGCACTGTTTACAATAGCAAAGACTTTGAACCAACCCAAATGCCCATCAAGAATAGACTGGATAAAGAAAATGTGACACATATACACATGTAACTCTATGCAGCCATAAAAAAGGATGAGTTCATGTTCTTTGCAGGGACATGAGTGAAGCTGGAAACCGTCATTCTCAGCAAACTGACACAAGAACAGAAAATCAAACACCGCATGTTCTCACTCATAAGTGGGTGTTGAACAGTGAGAATGCATGGACACAGGGAGGGAAACAGCACACACTGGGGTCTGTTTGGGGTGGGGGACTAGGGGAGGGATAGCAGGGGGTGGGGAGATTGGGGGAGGAATAACATTAGGAGAAATACCTAATGTCAGTGACAGGGGGGATGGAGGCAGCAAACCACCATGGCACGTGTATACCTATGTAACAATCCTGCAAGATCTGTACATGTACCCCAGAACTTAAAGTATAATAACAATAATAATAAAAAGAATTATATAATAGACTTTGGGGACTTGGTGGTGGGAGGTTTAGAGAAGGGTGGTACACTGCTCAGGTGACAAGTACACTAAAATCTCAGAAATCACCACTGAAGAACTTATGCATGTAACTAAAACATCACTTTACCCCAAAAACTATTGAAATGATTTTTTTTAGTGCCTTATCAAACGAACCACCACTGAGGGCAACTAGAGCTTAACCTCTCTGGGGAAGGTTAGGGTGTGTATATACATACTTCAGAGTTATCTCACCCAGGCAGTGAGACAGCTGAGGTTTACCAACACCTGTCAGTCAAAGATTGAGAACTCTTCCCAAGGAATGCCAGTTCTCTGGGGCTTCCACCCTGCAATGGAGATGGCCAAGTGCACTCCAGCTGCTGGGCACTGAAGATGTATGCATGAGGGCTAGAGGCAGGCCAGTGCAAACACTGTCAGCTGTATCGAAGTTCACCATATTGTTGCCTTTTCTACCCTTTGTTTTGGTTTTATTTTTTGCTGTTTTTTTTTTATTTTTTTTTATTTTTCTGATTCACATCAGGTTTTTTGTTTTTTTTTTTTTAATTTTAGGTTCAGGGGTACATGTGCAAGTTTGTTATATAGGCAAATTACGTGTCACAAGGGTTTTGTGTACAGATTATTTTGTCACCCAGGTAATAAGCATAGTGCCCGATAGGTAGTTTCCTGGTCCTCTCCCTTCACCCTCATGTAGGCCCTGGGGTCTGTTGTTTCCTTCTTTGTGTGCATATATACTCAAAGGTTAGCTCCCACTTATAAGTGAGAACACGCAGTATTTGGTTTTCTGTCCCTCTGTCAGTTTGCTTAGGATCATGGTTTCCAGCTCCATCCATGTTCCTGCAAAGGACATAATATCATTCTTTTCTATGGCTGCATAGTATTCCATAGCATATATGTACATTTTTTAATCCAGTCTACCACTGACGGTCATTTAGATTGACTCTGTGTCTTTGCCATTGTGAATAGTGCTGTGATGAACATACATGTGCATGTCTTTATGGTAGAAAGATTTATATTCCTTTGAGTATATGCCCAATTGTAGGATTGCTGAGAAATACAAATCAAAACAATGACATGTCATCTTACATCAGTCAGAATGGCCATTATTAAAATCTCAAAAAAATAACAGATGCTGGCAAGGTTGTGGAGAAAAGGGAATTCTTATACACTGCTGATGGGAGTGTAAATTAGTTGAGCCACTGTGGAAAGCATTTTGGTGATGTCTCAAGGAATTTAAAACACCTTTTTTTTTTTCACTGCTGTGTGTTACGTTGCATTATTGGAAAATACCACACTTTTTCATCCACATTCTGTTATTTGGTTTGTTTTCAACTGCTATAAGAAAACATGGCATTAGGAGAAATATTGTATAAATTCAAGGGGTACAAGTGCAGTTTTGTTACTGGATATATTGCCTTGGTTTAAGTCTGAGCTTTCAGTGTAACCATCACCAGAATAAGGTACATTGTACCCCTTAAGTCATTTCTCATACCCCACCCCCTCTTCCAAATCTCCAGTGTCTACTATTCCATGCTCTTTGTCCACATGTGCACACTATTCAGTTTCCATTTATAGTTGAGAACATACAGTATTTAACTTTCTGTTTCTGAGTTACATCACTTAATGGCCTATAGTTCCATCCATATGCCTGCAAAAAACGTAATTTCATCCTTTTTATACCTGAATAGTATTTCATAGTGTGTATATATGTATATACCATATTTTCTTTATCCAGTCAGCCGTGGATGAACACTTTGATTGATGCCATATCTTTACTATTGGGAATAGTGCTGCAATAAACCTCACAGGGCATATGTCTTTTTATATAATGATTTCTTTTCCATTGGGTAGACACCCAGTAGTGGGATTGCCAATCAAATGATAGTTTGATTTTTAGTGCTTTAAGAAATCTCCATATTTTTTTCCATAGAATTTGTACTAATTTACATTCCCATCAATGGTGTATAAAGCATTCCCTTTTTCTATGCATCCTCCCCAGCATCTATTATTTGGTGACTTTTTGTTAATAGCCATTCGGGACGAGGTGCAGTGTCTCAAGCCTATAATCTCAGCACTTTTCGAGGCCGAGGTGGGAAGATCACTTGAGCCCAGGAGTTTGAGACCAGCCTAGGCAACATAGCAAGACCTCATCCCTACTAAAAATTAAAAAAATTATCAGGGCATATGGCTCACAGATGTAGTCGTAGCTACTCAGGAGGCTGAAGTGAGAGGATCACTTGAGCCCAAGGTATCGAGGCTGCACTGAGCTGTGATCACACCACTGCACTCCAGCCTGCATAACAGAGAGAGACCCTATCTCAATAATAATAATTTAATAATAGCAATTTGGACTGCTATAAGATGATATCTCATTGTGATTTTAATTTGCTTTCTCTGATGATCAGTAATGTTGAGCATTTTTTCATATGCTTGTTGGCCTTTTAGGTTACACCCAGAAGAAAAATTACTAGGTTACAAGATTATAAATTTTCAAATTGAGTATATAACATTAAATTGTTTTTCCAAAATGGAGGCCTCATTATAATGATGTTCCATATCTCCTTATACATTTATTAGTAGTCATGTATGTTTCTACACTTGAAATGTCTGTTCATGTTGTTTGCCCACTTTTCTATTAGGTTATTGATCTTTGCTTATTTATTTCTAGAAAACTCTTTACATACGGCTCATAATACTCTCCCTTGTTAGCTGCTATTGTGAATATTTTCTTCTAGTTTGTAATGACTTTCACCGTTTTATGAGACTGTTGATAATAATACTCTTAGTTTTAACAGTCAAATTTATCAAACATTTTAGTTTTAAAAATACTGTCTGACCACAGAAAGCTAATCAAATAAACTATGGCACATCTATACAATGGAATATTTCATAACTATTAAAATTTATTTTGTTGAAAAATAATCTTTGAACATTTTTTTTGCAATATAATGTTAAGCCAAAAAAATTATACCAAAAAACAGTATGTATAGCAAGATCCCACAGTATGAATTTTTTTAAGTTTAATAATACACTACGTTATCAAGTTTCTGGACAAAGAGGCACTCTTACTTACTCCTGGTGAAGAATGTAAATTTCTACAATCTCCGTAACTTGCAATTTGGCAATGTCTGTCAAAAATTTAAATTTATGTATAACTTGACCCAGCAATTTCCCTTTAGGATATTTACCCAACCAATATCCTCATATGTGTGCCAGGAGGCATACATACAATTATATTCATTGCAGCACTGGTTAATAGCAAAAGACAACATTATAAAACAGCCATGCAATGGAATACTATGTAGCTGTTAAAAAAAGAACAATGTTGTCTATATGTATTATAATGAAATTATCTCCAAGGCACATTGTTAAGTAAAAAGAGCAAAACAGTACTGTATATCATTTGCATCAAAAATATTTAGTGCTATGTAAATTCTCTGCATGTATTATTTGCATAGAATATAACTAAAAGGAAAACAAAGGTAATGATTAATTGCTTCCTAGGAAGGAACTTGGTCTACAGGACATCCTCACAACCTCTTTAGGAAGCAGATATTATCATTCTATTCATTAGACATGAGGAACCTAGAACAAGAGAACTCCAGAAGCCTCAGTGAGACAAAAAGAAAAAAAATCCAATGAGATAGTCGCTATTAATTCACTCCAAGTTTCTTGACCATTGTCTTTGTGCCAGGCTCTCTGGAATCACAGTACCACCTACAGCACAGAGTGGTTTAGTGATTAAATGAGACCCAATCAGCAGGAATTTCTCCCCCACAGATGCTTGATAAACAGGAGCTGGTTTTTATAACAATGTAATTAATGGTACATAGTCATTTATTTTGCAGCTTATCTCATTTGGCTTTGCCAACAGCACTGTGTATTAAGTAAGGCAAGAGTGGTTGCTATCATATCCATTTTACGGAAAACTGAGGCTCAGGAAGGTAAAGTTCATAAGGGCTCCCCCATGCAATTTTGGAAGGCAAAGAAGAGGCTTCCTGGAGATGATGGTGCCCAGCCACTAGAGGACTTGGACGGAATCCTGGCTCTGCCCCTCACTCGCTGTGTGGAACCCTGAGCAAGTTACTTAGGCTTTCTGTGCCTCAAGTTTGGCATCTATAAAATGGAAACAAACAAAAGCACTGCGTCCTAAAATGCTGAAGATGAGACGAATGAATATGTAACAATGACTACAACTAGCAATTCCTTTATAATGTAAGTCAGATCCTGTCACTCTTCAGTTCAAACCTTTTCATTGGCTCCCATCTGCTTTGCAATAAAATCCAAACTCCTCACTGTGAATGACCCATGAAACTTCGCATGGCTGGTTGTCCAGCAACTTTCTGTTCTCAGCCTTTGGCTCACTCCTCCTCCACCAGCTGGCTTCTTAGCTGCCTGGGGACACACAGAGCTCAGCCCTGCCTCCAGGACTTAGGACACTTTGTTCCCTCTCTCAGGAAAAAGCTCTCTGGCGCCTCTGTCACCTCTCAGGCCACCCTTCCCTGACCACTCTCCCCCATCACCCTCCTTGTCCTGCTGGATTTCTTTCTCATCAGCACTTAGAGCCGCTCAACAGACCACACATCGTGTTTATCTGTGTATTCATTTCTTGTGCATCTGCCCTGCTCTTAAATGCAAGCTTAATGAGGGCAGGAATGGGCTGTTTTGTGCATCAATACATTCCCAAGACTTGGAACAGTGCCCGGCACCTCGCCGGCCCTCTGTAAATGTTAGGTCTCCCAAAAGGCAGGAGAGAGGGTCACTACAGGCAATGAGCACAGCATAAGCAAAGGCATGGCAGTGGGGACAGAGCATAATCCAAGCAGGGACCCACACAGAGCTCCTTTGACCTGGTGCTGCCACCCTGGTGAGGGGACATTGGCTCTGCTTACCACCAAGATGCCTTAGACACATGGATTCCTTAGAATCCCAGTCAAAACGCTTTGGGCTGACTCCTCCAATACTTCCTCATCCCCTGCTGTGTTTGACCCCTCATCCTTTCTGGAGTCTTTGCTGCCTTCAACTGCAGCCCCAAGGATAGATGTACAGGCAGCCAGGGCTGGGGGCCCCTCAGTCCCGACTAGCAGCTTTGGGGGTCTTTGAAAGGCTGATATCTAACAGAATGAGGACAAGACTTTGGGAGGGAAGAAAACTCCCTGGGGAAAGCTCCCTTGTGCAGAACTCACAGCTCACAGCAATAAAAAGAATAAAAACTAGAAAAGGCTGCATCTCCTTGGCCCCTTTAAGAAAGACACCTTGGGATTCTGGCTGGAGGTCACACCAGGAAACTGAACATGCACGGAAGGGGCTGCTCAATAAAATAAATAATCATTTATTAAGGTACTTGTCTCCACAGCAGGAAATCAGCACAGGGAGTGTGGGTGGGGGAACAGAGCCTCTCTGAGGAGGGCAGCCATCTTTAAAAGGGGGAGCTTGATTTGAAACACTTGTCTCCAGATGGGACCAGTAATCCTCAGCCCTTAGCCTCATTCCAAACCTCCCAGGAAAAGGAATAGCAGTGTACAGCTTTCTAGAACCTTCCAGGGCAGAAAGAAAGACGAAGAATAAAGAAACCTTCTTCAGGCCACCACACTGGCTTTCCCCCAACTTGTGCCCACGAGTTTTGGGCTGGAGCTGAGACAACAGCCTAGCAACATGTTTTATTTCTGCAAAAGGAGGTGATCTTTGAAACAGAGCCATGAGAAGATCTGAACAGGGATTTCCTGATCACAGCCCTGGGTGAAGCATCTAGGATGGAGCTTCCTCCAAATGCCAGACTGGCTAGGGCACCACTGCTCCCCTTTCTTGAAAGCTTCATACTTTCTCCTTCCATGGAGGCTGTGCAGGATTTTCTCTCTTTGCCTGGAATGTTCTCTCCCTACCATACTCTCCACCACCTCCACCATCCCTTGCATCCCTTGTCCTGGGAAACTTCTTCTCCATCTTTTAGATTTCAGCTCAACCAGGGATGCCTTCTCTGATCGCTCTTAAGCAACCGGCTGAGCTGCTACCTATGGGTTCTTGCATACCCACCACCCCCCTTAAATTATGTATTGCCCAGTGCTTACCATGGCTGGCACTGCACACTTTATATGGGTGTGATGGCTTATTGCATCTCTTCCCCATTGCTTCAGTCGTACTCAACACTATAGCCACAATACATGACACATCATAGTCCCTCAATGAAAATGTGTTGAATTAATGAACAAATGGACCTTTGGGAAAAATATATCACTATACTTCAGTCTCCTAGTTCAGTGTCCAAACACTTGAATGCATGCATGAATGAGGGTCGAATAAATGAGCAAGTGAATGAATCAGCAAATGAATAAATGAGTGAGTGAATGAGTGAGTTACTGAATGAATGAGTGAATAAGTGAGTAAGTGATAGTGACTGCATGAGTAAAGGGGGAAGTAAAAGAGTGAATGAATGAATGACGATGGCTTCCTCAAGGGTGGTCCTATTAGTTAATACTTTGTTTCTGTCTCTCCTTTCTCTGTATGCAGAGAAACAGGTAGAAGAGGTTGGCATGAATGTGACTCTAACCAAAACACATGGCAAAAGAAGGACGGCATTTCCCAAAGGGGCACCTGGTAGCGGGGGAAGGGGAGGGGAGAATGCTTCCAGGTAGAAGCTAACCCCCAAGGGGCAGCTCTGTCCCTGACCCCTTTCACCTTCCCTTGTTCTGATCTTTATGGGGCCGTCTGCCTTTTAGCATCAAAGGAGACAGCAGGGCCGTGACTTGTCCCACGGCAGCTCTATAAAAATGTAATTACCCAATAACCTGCTGTCTGCAAAACAAACCATCTTCCTGTTTCTTCTCCCATAAAAAGCATTTGACAGCCCTGTTCTATCAGCTTATAAAACCTGGAGAGAGTTGGCTTAGCCCCCTCTGAAATGAAAACCCTTAGCGGGAGAGTCCCAAGTGGGGGAGAACACACCTCTGACCCTCCAGGCAGTCGCTTCAAAGTTGCTGGAGGTTTTCAGAGAAGGCAAGGAGAGCAACCTATCTTGGAAAGATGGGGGACTGGATAATGCAAATCACACCTAAAAAGGGCAAAAGCCTTGGAAACTCTAAGAGCTCAGGCCTGCTGTGGGCACAGGCAGCATCATTGCATCTCACCAGAAAGTCATTCCTTCATTTATTTACTCAATAAACATTTATCAGGCACCTACTACATGCTAGGTATTAGACTAGGCCTTGAAGGTAAGACTCTAGTATAATAGGTGCTGGCCTTTTAAGAAACTCACATCTAAAATATACATTTATTTTAAATGATGATGGAGCACTTTGATCTGAATTTATTGACATGTAAAAAGTACATTTAATCCATCATTACACGGATCAGCAGGTTATAAAACAGTAAGTGGTGATGGTTACATAACACCAAAAATGTACTTAATGCCACTGAACTACACACTTAAAATGGTAAGTTTTACGTTGCATATATTTTATCAATATCTACATTAATAGAATTTGATTGATATGGATACATTGATAGATGTGGCTTCATTTGACTTTTTTTCATTGAAAGAGAAATGAGTGAATGAATGAGTGAGTGAGTGAATGAATGAGTGAGTGAATGAATGAATGACAATGGCTCCCTGGAGGGTGGTCCTATTAGTTAATACCTTTTTTCTGTCTCTCCTTTTCTCTGCATGCAGAGAAACAGGTAGAAGAGGTTGGCATGAATGTGACTCTAACCAAAACACATGGCAAAAGAAGGGCATTTCCCATTACGCCCATTACATTACACATATTTTTTCAATATCTACATTGATATAATTTGATTGATATGGAATGGGGGGGTGGTGATAAAATTATCCTATATTTTGACTGTGAAGCTATTTAGTGGGTGAATGTGTTTCCCACACAGATATATCCAAGTCCTACCCTCTAGTGTCTGTGAATATGACCTGGTTGGGACTGTTGGTCTTCGCAAGAGTAATTAAGGCAAGGATGAAGATGAGATTATTCTCTGGATTGAGGATGGTCCTAAACCCAATGAAAGTGTCCTTGCAAAGAAAGGAGGGGGGCGTTGACACACACAGGAAAGGAGGTCCTGTGAACATGAACGTGGAGATTGGCCTGATGTGGCCACACGCCAGGGAAAGCCTGAAGCCATCAGAAGCCGAAAGAGACGAGGAACAGCAACTGTGGGAAACTAACCCAGATTGTCGACCAGACAGCATGCTTTTGTCACAGAACTATTCCCTAAAAAGGGTAGCTTTGCTGTATTCAAATTAGGCTTTGATTTTTAAAATATTTTCTTAAATAGAAACAGAGGGATTGAATAGACACTTCTATGTTTTTATACTGATCTTCTATTGCAGTAGCAGAAGAACATGAAAGGACACTCAACATCTTCAGTCATTAGAGAATGCAAATCAAAGCCAAGGTGGGATACCACTGCACACCCATTAGGGTGGCTGTTTCAAAAAGGTTGATAATGACAAGCATTGGTGAGAGTGTGGAGAAACTATAATCCTTTGCATTGCTGGTTGGAATGTAAAATGGTACAGCTGGTGCAGTGGAAAACAGTGGTGGATCCTCAAAAAGCTAAACCTGGCAGGGGGCAGTGGCTCACACCTGTAATCCCAGCACTTTGGCAGACTGAGGCAGGAGGATCACCAGAGGTCAAGAGTTTGCGACCAGCCTGGCCAACATGGTGAAACCCTGTCTCTACTAAAAATACAAAAATTAGCCAGGCAGGGTGGCAAACGCTTGTAATCCCAGCTACTCAGGAGTCTAAGGCTGGAGGATTGCTTGAACCCAGGAGGTGGAGGTTGCAGTGAGCTGAGATCGTGCCATTATACACTCCAGCCTGGGCGACAATAGTGAAACTCCATCAAAAAAAAAAAAAAGCTAAACCCTAAACCTAAAGTTACCATGTGACCCAGCAATTCCATTCCTAGGTATAAACCCCAAAGAACTGAAAGCAGGGGACTCAAACAGATGCTCGTACATCAGTATTCGTTGCAGAATTATTCACAACAGCCAGAAGGTGGAAGCAACCCAAATGTTCGTCGGTGGACAAATAGATGAACAAAATGTGGTAGTATGTTCAGACATTGAGACGTAATTCAGCCATAAATAAAAAATTCTGATACATGCAACGACGTGGATGATCCATGAAGACATTATGCTAAATGAAAAAAGCCAGTCACGAAAGGAAAAATACTGTATGATTCTGTTTATATAAAGTACCTAAAATAGACATTTGAAGACAGAAAAATAGGTTACCAAGGATGAGGAGGAGTGGGAGAGGGAGTTACAGGGCTTCTGTTTGGGATGAAATGAAAAAGTTCTGGAGATGGATAGTGGTGATAGTTACATAACATCAAAAATGTATTTAATGCCGCTGAATTGTACACTTAAAATGTTAAGTTTTATGTTACATACATTTTGTCAATATCTACATTGATAGATATTTATTGGTATAGATAGGTAACAAGTTTTTATTGGTAACAAGTTTTATGTTACCTATATTTTGTCAATAACTATATCTATCAATATCAATATAGGTAACACGTTTTATGTTAAAACTTGGTAAAGTTACCTACATGATACCTATATGATAAAATATAGGTAACAAGTTTCATTTTATATTGATATTGATAGATATAGATATTGATAAAATATAGGTAACATAAAAGTTGTTACCTGTCTATATCAATATAGATACTGACATACATTTACACATAGATAATGGGGAGAGATGCCTAAATGGTATTAGACATAGATAATGGGGAGAGGTGCCTAAATGGTACCAGAGATGTGGGAGGCAGTTTTTACTTTTATTTTTATACCTTCTGGTGTTTCTAATACTTGTTTTACTGTGAACATACATTGTATAAGGAGCTCATGATCTGACAAGTGACACAGGTAGGAAAATTGACAACTGTGGGATATGAGAGCTGGGGTATCTAAATCAGTCTGGGGAGGGGGTGCCGTGAAAGGGCTCCAGAGAGAGGAAAATGAACAGGAATAAGTCAAGCAAAGAAGCTAGGGTATAGGAGGCAGGGCACTCCAGGTATAATGAGCGTTGAAAGTGTCTGCATCTTACTAACTGAATGACCAGGCCAGCAAAGTCACATAGCTTCAAGTTCCTCAGCTCTAAAAATGGTGACTGTAATCATTAATATCTCATAAGGTTATAGGGTGATTAAGGGAAGTAATGTGTATATAAGACCAATTTGCAGAGGCTGATACAGATTAAGTACTGGAAAACGCCAGTTATTTTACTGTCAGTATTATCATAATCAGCTGCAGCCAGATTGCTGGGTTGGAATCTTGGCCTGGCTACTTGCTGTGTGTCTTTGGGTCAGCTAGTCAACATTTCTGTGCCTCGGTTTCCTATTCTGTAAAATAAGGACAAATAATAGTACTTACCCCTTAGGGTGTTGTGAGAATTATATGAGTTAATACCTATAAATCAATTACAACAGCGCCTGGCATATGGCAAAGACTATATAAGAGTTAGCTATTATGTTTTTTCATGACTATAAAGGAGAGGAAACGTCTGGAAGCAGTACAAAAGAGAAGCGGCGTGGCCAAACGTGCTTGGGGAAAGAGCATTGTAAGAATCGTCTTCATGGAAATAAAAAGCAAATAAAGCCTTTGGGGAAAAAAAAGGGAAATCACAAATCTGAAAAGAAAGTGTCTTATGATGATGGGATTGCGTTTTGGACCAAGATATTTTTAGCTAACAAAATCAAGTTCAAGTGGGTTTTGACAGAGTGAAACATGCAGGAAATGCATGAAGGAGTCAGGCTTGAAAGGCTGAACATAAGTCAGCCTCTTTGTTAGAGAAAGCTTCACTGTGCTAACATTTGGAATTGATGACTTTGGTAGTCTCCTATGGGGGAAGAAAATATCCTGACATTTCCTGGTAAGTCTTCCTTCCTACTTTCTTGCCCTTAATGATATTCTTCATCAGCCTAATGTCGCTGCGTGAGCATTGATGGCTGTGTGGACACAGATAATATCCAGAAGGTTAGCAGTCTGGAAGGCTCAGAGCGGTATCCTCCACCTTCCTAAAGACGCAGGCAACATAATTGCATAAGCACCTCTTAACCTGCAGTCACAAATCACTGCTCAACAAATTCCAGAATTTCAAAGCTGTGGCATAAACTTCCAAGCCAGAAGAACAGCATGGGAGCCTTAAGTGCTGGGTTTCAACCCTCTAGACTCCCTGGAACCACTGTCTGAAGTTCTGGCAGCATCAATATGGCCCTTTCAGTCTCCTAAGGAATATGAATGGTGTGTTAAGCCAATGAGAGACAGCGTGTGTTCTTTGAATGGAAGCCACAGTGTGTACGTCAAGGCTCTTGGCTCCACTTTGAAATTTTGAATAGCAAATCCCTGCTCCTCACTCCTCTGCATTATCATCTTTTAAATGGGTGCAGCAATTTTTATTCTGGCACAGAATAAAAGGTCTTAAAGTCTCTGAGGGTTAAGGGGATAGGGTCAGGAAAAGAAAAACTATAAATATTGGGATTTTATTTTGCCTTTGAGGGAAATCTCTAAAAACATCATTTTACCCATTAGTAATACATTCAGCTCCAAGTAATAAGAATGCTTCACTATGTGCCTTAATTTAATAGTCAGCCCTTTCTTACATAACAAGAATTCCAGAGGTGGTCAGCTGCATGTTCCAGTTCAGCAGTTCAGCCACATCTTGACCAATATTTTGACAAAACAGCTGCTGCAGCTCCAGCCATCACATCCAAATTCAAGACAGGAAAAAAATGAAAGGGGAAAGTGGTGCATCTGTCCCTTTTACCAAGACAATAATTTCCTTTCCCCAGACTATTTCACAACAGACCTTTTGGACAGAGCTGGGTCATATACCATCTCAGATACAAGGAAAGCTGGGAAATTAGAGAACAGAACTTTGACCAATTATAATCCACAGCCTGGGTCTGGGCTCAGTGCTGCTCTAAACAAAACCTGGATCCCCTTATGAAGGGGAAAGGGCAAAGGATTTAAGGCAGGCAATGAACAGTCTGCCCCATTCTTCAATCCTGACATCCCGCACAACTTTAGTGATCAAAAAAAGTAATCAAAAAAAAAAAAGAAAAAAGAACCTGAGGCAAAAATAATAACAACATGACACTCGTAATTGCTTGCAGGGAAACTGATAAAGCTTTTATGTGTTGCCTGATCCCGGGATACATTTTTAAGACTTGTGAAAGTGAAAGCGGTGAAGTCACTATCTGTAGAGATGTTCTGAAATAATTCCTACAGGTGAGCAGTCAGATTCCAAGCTTCTCATCTAATTGGCATGAGTAAGTCTCACTGGGTTACTCCGATGGGAAAAGATATTTTTCCCAATTCATAGAACCCACAGCGAGATGTGAGAGAAACTTGGTATAATTTTTCCAGTCAGTGGATATGTACTGAGCAAAGCAGATATGTGTCCTACTCTCAGAGAGCAAACAGTCTAGCAAGGCAGATAAAGAATCACGTAGACAAACACAATGCTATAGACTTGCACTCTGCTAAGTGCTATGAAGCTTAACAGGGTGCTCTGAGGCAGAAGAGCCTAATTGAAGCTGGATAGGATCAGGAAAATGATAAGGAGCACAAGCTTCAGAACCACGTCTGGGTCAACTTCCTGACATGCCACCACGCCCAAGCCCAATGGACTTGGACAGCAATAAAAACAAGTATTTATACTAAGCACGGATCACGTATTAAACGTCACCCTCAGCTGTTTAATCACCACAACAACAGTTTGAGGTTACCTAGTCCCATTTTAAAGAGAGGATGATCAGCGATAGAAGTTTACCTACTGAGGTCACAGAATTGGTAAGTGGAGGAAGTTGGTATGAACCTGCGTTACTCCTTCTGCGAAAGCCAAAGCCATGCAAACTCCCTACGTCTGTTTCTTACATGTGCAGACAATTGGGAGGTCACTGTGCCTACCTCACAGGCTGGTGGGTGAAATTAGGTGAAATGATTCATGGGCAGCAGTTGGCACCATGACTGGCACACAGCAAGAGTGCAACAACCAATAACTATTATTCGAACTCAGGGTTCCTGAGATTCATTTGGTCATTTCTTCAAGTCCTCTTGGCCTGGGAAGTCTGAATCCAGCCACACCAACTGATCAGTCTTCATGGGGGCTTTGAGATTTCAGGGGTCAAAGAGACTGGAAAATCTATTTTTTTTTCTTTCTATACAAATCAGAAAACACCTATGTTAACAGTTAATAGCTAACAAAAATCAGAGTAATGAGAGTCTTTAGTTCAAACTTATAAAAAAGATAAAACAACTCCCAGATCTCTTAAAACGAATAGTAGTCAGGTATAAGTTCTCAATAGTAGACCCAAAGACTTTTGCTTCTTTTGAACCATGAAGAAATTTTTCAAGAAATGAAATTGAGGACGTGCATCTTGAATCATTTGGGGATCAAGGGACTCATTAAGCCACGTCAATAAGAGAAGTTATTTAAGCAAATGGATAAAAGCCATTTATTATTTAGCACTTTATATTTGTAAAGGGCTGATCCATTTCTCTAGCCCTACCTGCGCCTGACCCCACATTACTTAGGAATTTTTTCAGAGCTTCTCACTGATGAACAGGCATCCTTCAGTGCCTGAAATGAGCAGGTATTCCCATTTTACAGATAAAAAGGGTAAGGCAAAGAACAAAGCCCTCAAATGAGAAGACTGGAGCAAGGTATGGTTTACCCTGTTTATCAGCTAAGGATATGAAAGCAGAGACTGATTGGGAGATCGAGCTGAACGTGGGCAAATTTGCCCCAGATCAGCCAAGATGGCAACCCACACATCCCGCTCTCGGGCTCCACAGACTCAGGTAGTCCTGCTCAGGAAATCAGAGCTTCATCAAGCTCAGAGGGTAATGAATAGCAGTGACAATACCAGCAATAAGAATTCTAGAACCTACTGTTCCTTACTGAGCCCTCACTACGCCAGGCACTGGGCTAAGCCCTTTGTAGTCACTGCCTCTTAGATGCTCCCACAACCTTATGAGTTAAATATTATATACATAAACCCCCACTTTACAGATAAATAAACTGAGACACAGAGATAATATGTAACTTGCTTAGCATTTCTCAAAGCAGCAGCTGCAGAATGCGCATTTGAACCCAAGCACTCTCAACCCTGAGACTACATTTCAGGGGGGTTGGAAGAGTTCAGGAATTCCAGAAGCTTTTGCCATCCAGCCAAGCCCTTACTAACTTCAGGAGAAAAAAAAAATAACTGTGAAATCTACAGATGTTTTAGGAAGGTGAGCAAAGGAGTCAGGGCTCCAAGTTGTTACCGTGTGTTGGGAGCTTCCTGTTTGCCACCAATATGCACAGCACACCAAACCCTTGCCCTTTCTCAATGCTCCTGGTAGCCCTATGAGGAGGGAGGGATCCTTATTCCACTTGACAGATGAGGAACTCCAATGTCAGAGAGGTTGCATTAACCAGCAGATGGCAGCACCAATATTCAACATCATGCCATCTCGCTTCTGCAAAGAAAACTTGGGGAGCTTGGCAACACCCTTTCAAGCCACTCCTGCCACGGGGAGAAATCTGGAGAGAACTCATATCTCTATAAAAATAGTGAGAAGGAACTTGGAAAGACCCAGGTTTCCCATCAGAGTCCCATGCCTGTTCCTCTGGCTCCCAGCCTCACTGCTGCAAGTCTCCCAGGAGTCCTGAAAGCCCTGGTGTTTCTGGGACACTGTGTTAGTGTGTGTGTTAGCCCAGGTCCTTTGAGAAACAGGTGCCCGGCAGGATCACACATACAAGGATTGTACAGAGGGAAGTGCCTATGTGAGAGAAAATGAGAAGGGAGCTGGAAGAGGCTGGCAGAGCCGTCAGACTGAGATAGATGCACGTCCAAACTTGAGTGAAGGGGAGAGCAAGGGGAGGTTGGACAGAGGCCTCCAAGACTGCTGTGCAGTCCGAGGATAGATCTCCAAGGCCCTTTGGGAGTCCCAGAGCAAAATCACTGCTGGAGGAGTCCCATGTCTCCCAGGAACAGGCCCCTTCGCATCTCTCCTCACTCAGTCATTGGCTTGGAGCAAACAGTGAGAGGCCAGGCCTGGCAACAAAAAGCCACGAGTGTCAGAGTAGCAGCTGGCACCCTTGCAAAATCACACTCCTTGTAGTTGGAGGTTGGTGAGGTTCCATGGCATCACAAACGTCAAGGCTTACGGGAACTCAGGGCAGGTAAGTGTCCCCCAGGGCTGCTGTAACCCAGCCTCCATGCTGGGGCAACACTGTCATCCAACTGCCTTGGGAACTGGCAAAGTCCCACTGAGGTAGGAGGCAAGACTCAACTCCGGAGGCAGGGCTCAGACACTGAACCAAATTGAGGACTAGCTAAAACAGGGACAGGGTGGAAGCTCTTTTGCATAAGACACGCCCACCAGTGTGCCAAGTCTGTTTACCATTGCCATGGCAACACTCAGAAGTTATCGCCCCTTTCCCTGCAGTAACTGACTTGACAATCCAGAAGTTACCACTGTTTTTCTAGAAATTTCTGCATAATCTGCCTCTTAATTTGCATATAATTAAAAATGGGCATAAACATGACTGCAGAACTGCCCCTGAACTGTCACTCTGGGCACACTGCCTGTGGGATGCCCTCCTTTGCTGCTGCCATACACTGCTGCTTCAATAAAAGGCTAACACCACCAGCTCATCCTTGAATTCTTTCCTGGGTGAAGCCAAGAACCCTCCTGAGCTAAGCCCCAGTTTTGCCTGCCCTGCATCACCACCTGTGACCTCCCAGCTGCCAGCCAAGGAGGATGAGTGCCTGCATCTGGAAGATGACATGTAGACCATCCCTGCAATGGGAAGTTCATGCTGGAAGCAGCTGGACCCAGTCCCTGGGCCTGGAGGTGGGAGAAGGAAAGGTAAGTGAAGGAACAGAGAAAGTGCACAGTCCTATGTCCAGGGCAACCTGGTTGCATGAGTCTCCCTGTCAACAGGTTGCTTCTCTCATAACGAGCATGTTGATGCATGTGGCAGAGCCAGCCTCCATCTCCATGGAGGTCATCCTGAAGTGAGTCTGATATTCTAGTGGTTAAGAATTCAGGCATTGAGTCAGACCAACACGGATTTGAATTCCCACCTCTACTGCTTACTCCATGGGTGGCCTTGGGGAAGATAAGGTTACCTTGCGGGGCCTTAATTTATTCATGTGTAAAATGGGCTCAACACCACCTCCCAGGGTTGTTGTGGAAAATAAGGGAGAGAAAGTTTGTAAAGTGGTTAGCCCCCCCTGTACTCATTCAATAAATGCTATTCCAAGTCCCATTCTCACAGTAAGAAATGAAAAAATAACCACCCTATAGAGTTGTAAAAATGGCGGGCGATCATGTATATCAAACAATTAGCACAGAAACTGGCACATGGAATATTATTATAAATAATAACAAAGATAATTATCTCCTGACAGATCTAGTGGCTGGGGCCCAACAGACCCTCTAAGTGTGTCAAAGTTTGATCAGGTCAGCATCCAGCTGGAAGCAGGTAACACATTCAAACTGGACAATGTCAAGGAGGCATTGTTGCCAGAGCTGTGGGGAAAGTGCGGGGAAAACAGAGGATAGTGAGGCACCACAGAGCTGGTGCCAGCGTGAACTGTCACCATCCCAAAGGCCTGAGAGGCAAGGGCAGGGAGCAGTTCCCTCCGGAGGAGGCGGCCTGCCGAAAGGCTGCTTACCAGGAGCTGTGACCTTAAGCTGAGGGACACAGCAACCCACAACAGCCCCCCACACCAAGGGTGCTGGGGGTTACATGCCTAACCCCACCCTCCTGCCAAGGCCACCAGGAAGCCAGGGGGCTCAGGGGACGGGTCTGTGAAGAGACAGAGGTCAGCACCCCAGGCCAGGGAGCTGGCTGGAAAAGGGTAGACAGTGAGTCTGGAGGGGAAACTGGAAGGCACTCCGCTCATTTTCAGAATCAGCTGGGTGATGCTGGCTGCCTGAGGAGCCCAAAACCTGAAACTTTCATGCCCCACCTGTTCTCAACTTTGTGACCAATAGTAGTAATGTAGTGATCGTTTTGGCAATGGCAAATGCTCAGCATGTAAAAGCACAAGGACTTGCACAAGAGCATAAAAGCAACATGCACTGAGCACCAACAACATACCAGTCCTGGTGAACAAGCTACACAAAGCCCCTGCCCTTCCACATCACAGAGTGGCATGGAGCACACAGACAAGTGGGCGGGCAATGGCACAGTCACAGGACAGAGAAAGCCCCGAGACAGCTGTGGGGACTCACAGCAAAGGGACCCAGGAACACCTCCTGGAGAAAGGGGGGCCTACACGGAATGGGAAGGAAGAGAGGAGAAGAGGTCAAGTGAGGAGGGTCAAGGTCCTGGGGGCAAGAGGGAGTGGGGCTTAAAGTCGCTTTAAATAGCTCTTCTGGCCGGAGTGCAGCATTTGAGGCAAAAGTGGTGAGAGATGAGCCTGGACAGGAAGGCTGCGGCCAGGTCACCCAGGGCCTCGTAGATCATGGAAATAAAATGCAGGCAGGAGCCCAGCAGCAAGACCAAACCATGAAAGGGTTTTCAGCAGGTGAGTGATGTAATCTCCAGATTTGGAGCATTCTAAGCGCCACATGTACGAGATTCCATACCTGGGGGTGAGAGAGACAGAGAGAGAAGGGACGCACATGTGTTGGAAGGGATCAAGTGAACAGGAATGGCGCTCTGCCTGGAACCCAGGGATGGGGGTGGGAGTGTGTCCAGTATCTAATTTCTGCTGGCATGAGCAGCCAGGAGAAGCACATGTGTGACCTGACCTTGGAGGTCAAAGTGACCCACAAACAGCTGAACACCCCTGATCCTTCCATTTCCAATCTAGAGGTTGTTTTCAGAGCTCGGCAGCTTCCTCCCCTTTACCAAATCCACCCACAGCCATAATCTCTCAAGTATCTTCCCCCCTACCTCCTCTTACACAACTGAGAGCTCACCCAGCTGCCAAAGGCAGCAGATGGAGACAAGTTGGGGGCGGGAAGAACACTTCAGGACTCTGAAGATGACACAACACAGCTTACTCAGAAGACAGAAATGTGATCTGTCCTCCTGGGGACTGGCACTACTGGGGGGCAATGAGCTGCCAGGTATAATTAGACTAAGCCCCAGCAACAGGCTCTCTGCCCCATTCATGTCAGCACCCTCTTTCTGGCCTCTGCTTCTGGTGCCTATGCAGCCCGGTTTTATCCAGTGACTGACCTGGAGGAGCCTCACAGCAGAGAAGCATTCTGTGGTTTGTTCCCCTTACAGTTATTATCCTAGGAAAATTAATAATCATCAGACATTGTTAATAATAATGATTAATGACAACAGAAATAAAAATAATGCAATCACAGCAATGGCTTTTTTAGTATATACTTTGTGGCAGATACTTGGCAGGGTATTTAACATATGTAACCAACTCATCCACCCAGCAACCCTATGGGGAAGGTAATATTATCCTCATTTTCCAGGTAATGATAATGAGGTTCAGAGAACACTAAGTGATCAAAGCAGAAACTAGGCCCAGTGCAGTGGTTCACACTTGTAATCCTGGCACTTTGGGAGGCCGAGGTAGGCAGATCACCTGAGGTTGGGAGTTCGAGACCAGCCTGGCCAACATGATGAAACCCCGTCTCTACTAAAAATACAAAAATTAGCCTGGCGTGTTGGCAACTGCTGGTAATCCAAGCCATTCGAGAGGCTGAAGCACAAGAATTGCTTGAATCCGGGAGGCAGTGATTGCAGCAAGCCGAGATTGTGTCACTGCACTCCAGCCCAGGTGACAGAGCAAGACTCGGTCTAAAAAAAAGCAGCAGAAATGGAACTCAGGTTCTCCAGACTTCCAAGTACAGGTTCTAACTGCTCTGTCCTATGGATCTCCCCCTCCCACCAGACTCCAGCAACTTGATCTGCTTCTGAAATGTGTTGTCATTCTTCCAGGTTGGGAGTGAGTTCCAAGCTTTAGCCTAGGAGTCTGAGAGATGGATTCATAGGATTCTAACCCACAACTAATGAGCTTTTATCATCCAGGTTGATGCAGCCTTGCATGCACAGTGGATATAGTAGGAGAAAGGTGAAAAGGAAAATTGGCCCCTGACTTTGGAAGGCATTAAAGGTCTTTGATAGAGACAGTGAAACAAACTGAGCTGGCCTCTATTTTGATGTCTGTATGTCTGAACGCCCTTCTCCAAGCCTAACATTTGTAACAGGCTCCACATGTGTACTCAGATCCAGCAAGCATTTATTGGGCCCCTGCTGGACACAGCAGGCTGCTATAGACACTATGCAAAATGAGGAAGGATCCAGGTGATGACTTTCTAGCAGGGTCTAATCACTGAGGCAGGAAGAAGTTTTCCCCAAATAATGCAAAACAATGCTAGTCACTGCCTGCTCTTCTAATGGCTGCAAACTGCTGCTTTGTGGTTTCTAAAACAGGCAGGTGAGTTCGAGACAGCTGGTGTCCTGAAATCCTGACATTCCACATACACAATTTTCTCACATCTTCACACACAAAAAAATATTCATCTTTCTCCAGCTCCATCTATCCTTGAGGCAGGAACTAATCACCCCCTTGTAACTTCAGGATGATCAGTATGCTTTGGGGCAGACAGGCACACAGAGGCTGATAAAGTCTTCTCTGACGTGAATCAGCCAATTCCCTCCTATATCAGAATGCCTTATTTACCCATTAGTGGAGCTTTGGACACTAGCAGCAGACAGACTGGCTCCAGGGCATTTAAAAGGTCAAGAATCAGGAGCCCAGGAAGTCAGATCAACTGGGATTCAGACCAACAGAGCATCCAGGGATAAGGGTGGTTTTCTAAATGCACCGACAATGCACTTTGTCCTGGAAAAGCATGTGACCCAGTAGTTAGAGGCAAGCCTCTCTAGGAAATGTCCTTTCTCTCCAGCCCAAGGTGGCTAATAATCCTGCCTTCGACTGGAAGCCTTGCCTGAAATCACATTGACCTCGGGAAAACCAAGACTGCCTGGGGAAACTTTCTTGGAAAAACTTCTGCTTCAGGGAAACTGAGCCAATTAAAAAAAGGAATCCTGTATAGTCTGGAAGCCACCACAATCCACAAGAATGATCTCTTATTCCAACCAAATAGAATAGTAATGACTTAAACAAGCAGAGACAATTTAGCTCACTTTCGTGCAGCAGATATTCCTACTAAACACTCAACATTTATCCTTATTTAATACAACAGTCCTAAGAGGTACCTACGTTTGTCCTCATGTAATGGGTGAGGCTCAGAGAGGTTAAATTATTCACCCAAAGTTATCCAGCTAGTTAAATGGATGGATCTGGGATTTGAACCCAGATCCTCTTTGGTGGGGAAGAAATAGCTGTTAGCCAGCACTGGGGAGTTATAAATGTGTTGGGGCAGTGAGCTTGGTAAAGCCCAGATTGGAGGGAAAGGATATTTTTATTTGTTGTTTGTTTTTTCCAGCGCCGTTCAGAAGAAAGAGTGGCCCGACAGGCTGAACCAGTCAGACTGGGATTACATTGTGGTGGACTTAGAGGATGGATGGATGACTCACCACCTGAAGGTTTTGAAGCTGGTAGAAAACACAAAGAGAGGCTTGTTGGCTAGCATCTCAGAAAAATAAAAATCTCCTTGTTCTATAGACATACATGGAAAGTGTCCTGCCCAAATATGGCCTTAGATTGCTGGGGGGTGTTCCTGGTTTCCAGAACACTGCTTTTTCAAGTAACAGCAGCAGCAATTGTAGTAGTCCACATTTTACTCAGTGCTGACTATGTGTCAAGCTCTGTCCTAGGCATTTTATGTACATTGTTCAATTTTCACAAAAGCCTCATAGGTAAGTTCCGGGGCTCCAAGAGGTTGAGTCAATTGCCAAAATCACAAAACTAGAAAAAGGCAGGGATACAATTTTGAAACAGAAACAGCCCGACTCCAAAATCCAAACCTGTAACTCCTAACCTATACTTCCTCTTTAGAGTAATAGTCATTTAACAAGTGTTCAACGAGAGCATTAAGCAGAATGTTCCAGGTGAATGAGACCCTGCCTTCCTTTCAGCAGCTAAACAGCTCATCAAAGAGACAGACATACATGGGTAATTTAATACAATGCAAACATGCTTTCATGGGGGAGCAATTAAATAACAGTTTCAGTGATTTGGACAAAGACCATCAAGATGTTCTATGAGCTGAGTTTCAAGGGATAAGTAGGTGGTATTTGCTTAATGAAGAAGGGAAAACATTCTAACAGAGAGAACAGCAATACATGAGGAGAGAGCTGGGAAGCATGATGTGTCTCTAGACACATATGATTCCATTTAAATGAAATTCTAGACAAAACACAACTACGTGATGGAAAGGCGGGCGTAGTGGCTCACACCTGTAATCCCACCACCTTGGGAGGCCGAGGCAGCTGGATCACCTGAGGTCAGGAGTTTGAAACCAGCCTGGCCAACATGGTGAAACCTCATCTCTACTAAAAATACAAAAATTAGCTGGGTGTGGTGGCACACACCTGTAACCCCAGCTACTCAGGAGTCTGAGGCAGGAGAATTGCTTGAACCTGGGAGGCAGAGGTTGCAGTGAGCCAATATCCTGTCACTGCACTCTAGCCTGGGCAACAGAGCAAGACTCCATCTCAAAAAACAAAAGGAAAAAAAAAACCAAGTGATGGTGATAGCGATCAAAAACAGTGGTTTCCTCTACTGGGCAGTGGTTGACTAGAAAGGAGATGACGATACTTCAGAGTCATGGAAATGTTCCATATCCATGGGGCTGTAAATTTGTCAAAACTCATGAAGTCAAACTTGTAGAATCTGTACATTTTATGAAGTGTAAATTATACCACAGTTTGAAAAGAGAGAAACGAAGAGAAGAGGAGACAGAGAAAAGAGAGGATAAGAAGTCTGATTTGCCAGTTCACTCTAATGATTGCTGCTCTTGCTGTACAGAAGCTCTGGAGTTTAATTAGGTCCCATTTGTCTATTTTGGCTTTTGTTGCCAATGCTTTTGGTATTTTAGTCATGAAGTCCTTGCCTATGCCTATGTCCTGAATGGTTTTGCCTAGGTTTTCTTCTAGGGTTTTTATGGTGTTAGGTCTTATGTTTAAGTCTTGAATCCATCTGGAGTTAATTTTAGTGTAAGGTGTCAGGAAGGGGTCCAGTTTCTGCTTTCTGCACATGGCTAGCCAGTTTTCCCAACACCATTTATTAAACGGGGGAGGGACAGCAGGGGGTGGGGAGTTGGGGAGGGGATAACATGGGGAGAAATGCAAGATATAGGTGATGGGGAAGAAGGCAGCCACATTGCCATGTATGTACCTATGCAACAATCCTGCATGTTCTTCACATGTACCCCAAAACCTAAAATGCAATAACGTATATTTAAAACGAGAGAGAGAGAGAGAATAAGGACCAAGCAAAAGGGGTTTCCCCTTATAAAACCAAAAAGAAAAAAAGAACTCTGATTTAGATCTAAGTCTGAAGAACTATGTAGCCTGGCTAAGGAAATCAGACACTAGCGAGCAGGAGAGAAGCTGTTGAGATGTTTAAGCAGAGGCGTGATCTGACACAGCTTGATTTGAGGAAGATTACGCTAGGCTCTAAAGGAAGATGGAGAAATAGGTCAAGGTAAGGAGAACAATTAGAAGCATAGTACCCAGGAGCTGGCTACAGATTCCATTAGGGCTGTTGCCACAGCAAAATAAAAAAGAAAGGTAGGAACATTTCAGCTTGTAGAATTTGGAATGTCTGGATGTCAACTATGTTATGGAAGGTAGGGGGCAAGGGAAGGGTGTGGACAACTCTGGGGTTTCTGGGTGACCAAGTAAGTGCTGGCATCCTTAATAAAGATGGTGACTTTTATTTTAAGGGGGGCATGTTTAGAGACACAGGAGGTAGTTGGAGCCATTAGTTTATACATGGTGAGCTCGAAGGGCTTTTGAGACATCCAGGAGTGAGGGGCAGATGAATAAGGACAGAAGAGAAATTGCGGACAGAGAGAAATGCAAGAAACAGGAGTAGTTATACAAGTGATAACTTGTATACAACGGCCAGTTACACGCATTGCCATTGGTAATGTGCTTCCTATGTACTTCATATCCCTTGGTCCTCACAATGCCCTGGGAGGGAGATGTCCTTATAGAGGGGCACATGAGCTGCTCAAATCACCCAACTGGTAAGGGAGGAACCAAGATGAAAACTCAGGCCAACTAATCAAAGTGCTGAGAAAAAGATTCCCAATCACCATCCAACAAAGTGGATAGGAGTCCTCCAGGTGAGAGTGTGCATTCAAACTAGTCAAAGCTTGCACTGGCCCATAACCCCAGAGTCTTGGTCTTCTGCCTCCTAAGGCAATTCAAATTAATAAAACCTGATTGAGAACAATAGACTTCAAGAAGCACCCAGTTTTAAAGAACAGGGTCTACCCCTCCAGAGCTCACATGCAACTTCCAGGCCATCTTTGGACTTACTGATCTGAGGAATCCTGCATGCCATGAAGCGGTTCCTCAAGGCAAAGTTTGGACCTGGTACCCAAAATAGACTCACCTCTCACTATAAACCAATCTGGGCCTATTGTGCATAATATAATCTTGTATAGGTAGCAGCAACCTGAATCTGTCCCGAAGACACAGTTCCTCCATGTACTCACGCAACAAGTGTGTGTTAATTGCCAGCTATGTGCTAGGCATCGTAATAGGCACTGGCAATATCAATGTTTAAAAACATAGTGCTTAAAGTATCAACAAAGCAAGGGCACCATAAAACTGAGGGAAATAAATCTCTTTAAGAATTTCATATTTTATGGCTGCATAATATTCCATGGTGTTGAAGCTGGAAACCATCATTCTCAGCAAACTAACAATGGAACAGAAAACCAAACGCTACATGTTCTCACTCATGTGGGAGTTGAACAATAAGAACATATGGGCACAGGGAGGGGGACATCACACACTGGGGTCTGTTAAGGCATGGAGGACACGGGGAGGGATAGCATTAGGAGAAATACCTAATGTAGATGACAGGTTGATGGTTACAGCACACCACCATGGCACATGTATACCTACGTAACAAACTTGCATGTTCTGTACATGCATCCCAAAACTAAATATAATTTTTAAAAAGTATAATAAAAGAATTTCATATTTTATATCTACTGTAGTTATTAACTATGTATTGTATGCTTAAAAACTGGTAAAGGTAGATTTTAAGATTTTAAGCATTCTCAGCACAAATAAGTGATAAGTACGTGAATTAATGCATACATTAATTAGTTTGATTTAGCCATTTCACAATGTAGACATATTTCAATGCATCATATTATATAACATACATAGTGTTTATTTGTCAATTAAAAATAAATAGAATACATTTATAAATGAGTTGTAATAGCAAAAAAAGAAAGAAACATAAAAAAACAAAAATAAAGTAATTATCATAGCAAAAATCAGAATTTAAATGGTATCATAATATTCTCAGTAAAGTGAGTCTCTAAGAAAAGATATTGGTCTTTGCCTTTCTGGAACTGGATGAAACATATGTTAGGGGAGATTTGAATATGGTAGAATTTTTTAGTCATACACGGCTGGGTTCAAATCCCAGTTCTGCCACCTTCCAACGATGTGATCCTTAAATTATGAGCCTTGGTTTATTACAGAATCACATTTTACTGTAGAGTTGTTAAACAGACTTCATAAAGTAGTGTCAGGAAAGTGTATGCTGTAAGTCAATACAAATCAAATCTTACTATGAGATTTTCCTTCTCCTGGGCTGTGTTAGTTATCTATCACTACGTTAAAACATCACCATAAATTTAGAACCTTAAACAACCCATGTTTTATCTCACAGTTTCAGTGCGTTAGGAATCAGGCATCATTTGCCTGGGTTCTCTCTCTTAGATCTCTCACAAGCCTGAAATCAAGACACTGACCAGGGTTAAGATCTCATCTGAAAGCTCACCGGAGAAGATTGCAATTCCAAGCTCACTTAGGTTGTTGGCAGAATTTACTGCCTTTGGGATATTAGACTGTGAGCCTCAGTTCAAACTGGCTGGTAGCCAGAAGCCACCCTCAGTTTCTTGTCACATGGGCATCCCCAACATGGCAACTAGCTTTATCAAAGCCAGCAGAAAAGAGAGAGTTTGCTAGCAAGACAGCAGTTCCAAGCTTATATAATGTAATCATGGAGGTAACATCCCATCTCCTTTTCCATATTCCACTGGTTAGAAGCAAGTCCCAGGTCCTGCCTACACTCAAGAGCAGGAATTTCACAAAAGTATGCAGAGCAGGGTTGGGGACCAATGGAGCCATCTTATATAGCCAGTCTACCACACTGGCTGACATTTCCCACTTCTTCAGCACGTTCTTCTATTACTGGCACATCAAAAAGGATGCACCCGCTTTTCAGCTCAAGAGACCTGTGGCATTAAGGCCCCCTCCAACATGGCAGTATAGGCTGGCCACCAGCTGAAAGACACCTGCAAATCCAATGTCCTTGTCTTTGAACAAGACTGAATACAGGCGCGCATCTGCCTTCTGAGATACAGATAAGCTTCACGATCTAACTTGATGTGTATCATCTCATCGAATGGCAGATTAAACTTTGTTTACAAATACTTTCATAAAACGAAAGCGTCCTGTTTGAGATTAGGCAGAATCACATAACACTTAACACTTTCAAGACCAAGTTACGTTTATTCATTCAGCAAATACTTAGTGAATATGTACTTAGGGCCAGCACCATTCTAGAGATTGAGCAGACTGTGTAAACAGAGCAGAGAAAGCCTTCATCCTAGAGCTCACATTCTACTGGAGGAGGGGTCAGGGAGAGACAGACTAAAATAAAGACATAACATGTTTGGCAATGTTAATAATGTATCAAATGTGACTCCATTATAAAGTTTAAACATGACATTTTAAATCCATGGTCTATTTCCAAATATGAGAATTATTTTTAAAAGTTCATCGGCAATCTCAGCAACTAGTGCCTCAACAGAACAAAGTTTCTCCAAATTGAAATTGTTTTAAACTATAGATATCTTAGTTGAGGTAGCAAGTACATGAGCATACGCATTTGCACAACAAACTAAAATCTTACATTTAGAATGTGTGCTCTTTGTTGAATATATAATTTATACATCTAATAAAAGAAAATGGAAAAACAAACAAAAATTAATTTCAGAAAGAAACTACCTAAGAAGTACTATCCCTGAAGACAGATTTTTCCAGTTTGGCATTATCATTGCTAGATCACAAATTATTCGAAAATATTGATTATAATCATATAGTTCACCATTGTGCTGACATGAGAACAAGAAAATAGATGTTGCATGATGAATAGACAGCAGTTTGTGAAATATATATGCCTTGAGTTTATTGCTTTTGCAAATATCATTGGCCTGTTAACTGAACACCAAGTCTTGTTAATAATAATTAAATTCAGTCATCTTTGATATTTTGCTAAACTTCAGTTATATAGAAACCACATTATTACACAGAAAAAAATCGGTATTTTGTCATTTTGAGATGCTTATGTACACATTGGAGCTCAGGACATATTTTTTTCAACAGCTTGTTAGTTTGCATTCCAACGTTTAAATTTTAGACATTTAATGTATGGACCTCCCTGAGTTCCCTTGCCCGGAGTCTCACCAGTGTCAAAGATAGACCTGCCCAGTAGCTCTTCTTCCACCTTGGAGGTAACACAGGGCACTGGTTGAAAGCAAAGCCACAAGAATCACTAAGTCAAGTCCAGTTCTGCCCTACACAGCTGTGTGTCCTGGGGCAAGGCACTCATTGCTCAGAGCCTCAATTTCCCACCTGTAAAATGGAGCTGATAGAAGATACTTTGTCAGGATACAGGATGTTGGGGGAAGGTAAATGAGAGAACCGTCTGTAACTAAGTTAGCCCTGATCCTGACAGACCATAAATCCTAAAAATAAATTACCTATCACTTGTGTCTTGGTGGAAACAAGAAAATCTCTGGCCCTTCTTTGTGCAGAATTCCTTGTGGGTGTTTGTGGGAGGGCACATCTTGGAGGCAAGGAGTTTAGAGAACTTGGAATGGCTATGTAATAAAAGGTGGGGATTGGAATACAAGGCAGAAGCAGCAGAGAGATTGGAGCTAAGGCTCTGGGAACTGCAGAGATGACAGTTAGTGGGTTAACCAGGGCTCAGCCCCACCATCCATCAGAAGAGGCTGACTCTATTTGTGATTCACGGGGCCTGGGCCCACCTGGGGGCTGAGAACAGCTGCATTACAGATGCTGGGGGCCACCAGTACTGCCCAGGGAGCTTGTCAAAATGCAGGTTCCCAGAACACACCCCTAGGAATTCTGATTCCGCAGATCCCAAGATGGGGCCTAGGACCCTGATACTTTTACAAACATCTGTTTTCAGGGCAATTCCAAGAGTTCCTGCTCTTCTAGTATTATAAGTAAGCCATATTTATCTCACACTTTTTTTTTTCTATCCTAAGAGATAGGATTTTTCTCTGTCACCTGGGCTGGCATGCAGTGGCGTGATCATAGCTTACTGTAAACTCAAACTTCTGGGCTCAAGCGATCCTCTGGCCTCAGGCTCCTGAGTAGCTAGGACTACAGGCGTGCACCACCACCATGATGGCTATTTTTTATGTATTCATTTTTTTATGGATGGGGTTTTGCTATCTTGTCCAGGCTGGTCTCAAACTCCAGATCTCAAGGGATCCTCCTGCTTCATCCTCTTGAGTAGCTGCAACTACAAGCATGAGCCACCACATGAGGCTCATCTCAGACTTTTGAATATGTACACTCTGTGATCAGTTAGAGCCCTCAAAACCACTGCATCCACCCAGAAGGGGCAGCGATTCATAGGAGAGCCCCTTTTCACTGCTGGGTAGGATGCGGCTGTGCTCCAATATTGGAGGAGCACACTGAAACCCACCAGACCTAGAAATCAGGGTGCATCAGACAGCAGGAGATGGAAGTAGCCGAAACCACTAGGTCTGGGGCAGGGGTTGGCAATCTTTTCTGTAAAGAACCAAATAGCAAATATCTTAGTCACTTCAGGCCAGCAGTCTTCGTGGCAACCATTCAACTCTGTCACTGTGGCAAAAAGCAGTCATAGATGAGGCACAGATAAATGGGCACAGTTGTGTTCCAATAAAACTTTATTTACAAAAACAGACAGTAGGCCAGATTTGGTCCCTGGGCCATAGGTTTGTCAATCCCTGATGTGGATTCAGATGGAAAGGTGGTGAAACCCCAGCTGTGTGTACTTTCATAAGTCACCTCACTTCTCTGAGCCTCAGTCTCCTTATGTGTAAATTTGGAAACATAATGGCACCAGCTTCACAGTGCTGCTGTGAGGACTGTTAGATCAAAGAGCTCAGCATCATTTCTGGAACTCAGCAAACCATAACAAAAGTTAGCAATTACTCATGTCTGGTCCAGACTGCAGAGATTTCAACCGTGATGCTGTGGTCTGAATGTTTTTGTCCCCCCAAAATTCATGTGTTGAAATCCTAACCCCTAAAGTGATAGCTTTTGGAGGTGAGGCCTTTGGACGGTGATTAGGTCATGAGGGTGGAACCCTCCCAAATGAGATGGTGCGTTTGTAAAAGAGGCCCCAGAGGCTGCCTTGGCCCTTCCACCATGAGAACACAATAACGGGTGGCAGCCATGAACCAGGGAGCAGGCACCAAATCTGCTGGTGCTCGATCTTGGACTTCCCAGCCTCCAGAACTGTGAGAAATAAATGTCTTCTTTATAAACCACTCCATTTATAGTATTTCATTATAGCAGCCTTAATAGAATAAGACAAGTGGCTCCACCCCTTATAAGCTGGGTGACCTTGGGCATATGATGCAATCTTTCTGTCCCTCAATTTCTCATATCTAACATAGGGATAATAATATTTGCGAGAACTAAATGAGACAAGAAATGCAAAGTGCTTTAAAGTTAGCTTGAATTATGTTTTCTATACTGTGATTATAAATTATTGTTTTGTTATTCCACAATTTATCATAGGGAAGGGATTAATCAACAGGGTGAGGGAGAGAATTCCTTTTTCACCAGCAAAAAAATAACAATAAATAACAACAACAACAACAAAAAACAGTACCATAAGGCCAGCCTTTCCCAAAGCCTCTTAAGACTTGAGCCTTTAGTCAAAGGCACTGGCTGTAGAAATGTTTTTCTCTGCACCCACAAGGCAGCCCAGAGACACCCAACACAGAAATAAACTGAGCCAAAGCTGAATTGTATTCACCACGTGTAGTTTTGCCTCTAAATTCTTACTAAAGATGAAATACCACATCCAGAACCTCCTTGGCAACTTTGAGACAAAGACTTGTGACAGGAGAAAAAAAAAAACAAACTGGACTACTTTAACAATAGATGCTTTTTAGATGGTTTTAATCTTAGTTTTGCATTGGTTTCATTCTTTATTTAGTCTCCAGAATTTGCATATGCCTGCCAAACACCAATGATGCCTCTGCAAATACATTATCGTCTTTTACTAATATCTCTACTAAGGTCTACTCAGAGGGGTGTTCTCCCAACATGCACAGAAGCCAACACAATTAACTTTCCTTAAAAGAAATTCAATCACCTTTGCAGAAAACAGTTCTTGAGCTCCTTCTCTGGATTGACACAGCAACACACACACAAAAGTCCAAACAGCACTAAAGTAATTAAAGCAGCTGGGATTGATCGGGGTTCTGAATGACCTTTTGGTAACTTACCTACGCCTGCCATTTAGAGAAAGAATAATTTATGATGCAAGTCAAAGTGCAGAAAACCAAAGCAGACAGAGAGAATTCTGATTAGCCTTGGAAGGGTGAACTGTCAGGAAGGGCCCCCCGGAGCCCCTCATGAAAACAGGGAACAAAAGCAGTAAAAGCCCAGGTTCGCCCAGACACAGACGCCTGCAGTTCCTGGTGTGTGTCTGCTCCTCTGGTTCATAGAATCCAAGAATTTCAGGTCTGAGAAAGCCTTAAAGGTCTAAGTGGGCCCGTTCCTTTGAAAGTGAGGAAACTAAGGCTTAGAGCAGGGATTTATTCTAGGTCTCCTGCATGCCAAGTGGGAAGATTTTACCGCTTCATCTGGACAACTGTACTCAAACCAAAGGGAACTTCAACCCCTAAAATGCCCTTTGCGTGTAAATTCCAAATAAATTTACGATTAAAATTACAAATTACATTTGTAGAATACAAGCCCCATGAGGGGGCTGTTTTGTTCATTACTATAACCCGAGCAGCTAGGATAACCACTGGCACCTAGGAGACACGCAATAGATTTTTTGTGCAATAAGATTTTAGGATGAATTATCTCTGAACTCAAGAGGTGCATGGGTACCCATTTAAGGGACCAAATCATGAAAACAAAAGATTTGGATGTTCCATGTATTTTACTGGCACTGATTAGTTCACAGTCTCTCAGTGAAAAGTCCCTAAGACATGGATGACACTAGTAAACTCTATGCAGATGGGAGAAATGACTAGATGGTTGGGACTTCTTATAATGCATTCCTGCAAGTTCCCTACCTTTGCTTATGCTGTCACTTCCACCTTGGAAACCCTTCACTCACCTCTGAATCTTAACATTTCATCTATACTTTAAACCTCAGCTCATCTGCGGCCTCCTCCAGGAAGCTCTCTTTGCTTCCTCCTAAACAGAAGCAATCCCACCCTCCTTAATCTAACTCCCACCCAGCCTTTAAATGGCACTTTGTCAAGGGGGCCTTGCCTGACCCTCTGGATGGTTAGATTTTCCTACTCCCTATACTGTTACTCTCATAACACTAATTATACTTTATTTATTGCCTGTCTTCCCCCATGGAACAATAAGCTTCACGAAGTCAGAGACTACATCTGTCTTATTTTGCCATTGTATCCCAACACCCAAGACAGTGTCTTGCCCACAAGAGGCATGAATAAATGGATGGATGGACAAATGGATGGATGGATGGATGCATGCATGCATCAATTAATAACTGATTAATTAATCAGTAAATCAGTTAATGAAACAACAAATAAATGAATAAATCGATTAATTAATACACAAATTAGTGAATCAATGAATGACTCATTTATATGCTATTTACCCAATCTCTAACATGCTGTTGAATTTACTAACATTTCTCCAAGATAGAATAATACAGTGGTTGAAAGTGTTATTTCTAGAGCCTGGCTGCCTGAAATCAAATCTTGACTTTATGTACAGCCTGTGTGATCTTACGCAAGCTACTTAACATTTCTGAATCTGTTTCCCCATCTGTGAGAACGATCATACTGCCCATACTTTGTAGGACTGTAGAATTAAATGAGATAATATATGTAAAGAGTTTGCTACAGTGGTTGGCACATAACAAGTATTCAATGAATGTTAGCTTTCATTGCCCTGATGTTATCTTAGGGCAAGAATTGCCAAATCTATCTTGGTAAGGCCCAGCCTCTAGCACAGTACGCATATCCCCCAAAAATATCAAACAAATAAATGGATAGTTTAAGCGTCTCTGCCAGGACACTTCAAAATTGTGGGAATGTCAAATTTGCTCGTGTCATAAAGGAATCTAAAAAGACATGACAGCTAAATGCAATGATATTGGACTAGAACCTGGAAGCATGCTGAGAACAGCATTGGGTCCATTTGCAAGGCTGGACTACAGATGGTAGAGGAGATGAAAGTACTGCATCCATGTTAAGTTCTCTGGGTTGATAACCATGATGTGCTTACATTAGAGGCCATCTCTGTTCTTAGGAAATACATGGAAAAACACAGATGTCAAAAGCTATATTGTATACAACAAAATTATGTATAAAAAGACTTGCAAATTGTGGCATGAATTTGCGAGCTGCCTTGTATTGTAGTTCTGGGATTTCAAATAATAGTTGAAAATAAAAAATAATAGCTAAAGATAATAACAGAAAAGCAATCTGGTGAACTAGTCTCAAGTAGGGAATCAGCTGATAAACCTGCAGAGGAGTCCAACACATGACTGCCATTGCTTCATAGCGGCCAACGTTACATCCTTTCCCAGCAAATCCAGACACAGCCTCAGAATCCTTCTCAATGCAGCTACTGCCTACCAAACAAGGTTGGTCTTCTGGATGAAATAGCCATGGACGTGACCTCTACCAGAGAATGTTCTGTTTCAGTTGGAGACACGGCAATATTCAAAGCCTTTCTAATGAAGGCATTTCAGCTTTTGGAACAACTACGTAGGCAGTCTTCAAACTACAGCTCAAAGATCTCTTTGAAACTTTATCCCTACCAAAACTTAACGTCAATTTTATTTTAGAGAAAGAAGGTGCTATGGGGTAGAAAGGTGTGTGTGTGTGTGTGTGTGTGTGTGTGCGCACGTGCGCGCGGGGGGGTGTTTGAATATCAGCTCTGCCACCTTCCACCCTCAACACATTGTCCTACATTCCTGTGCCTCAATTTCCTCATCTGTAAAAAAGGGCTAGCAACCCCCAGGCTTTTGTGAGAACGAGCAAAGTTCATGAATGTGAACATCTTGTACCTTTACAGATAAATCATATGATTATTGTGATGGTCATCAACATCATCAGAATTGCCATCTTTCACTTTTTTCTTCTATGCAATTACCCGAAGCTAATGGAGTCCTGTTTCTCTTTAGAGGGTGAAGAGCCATCTCTGCCCAGAACATTTCCAGCTTGGGTTTTTCAACAACCCACGGAGTTCTCCTGCCTTGAACTTGAATCATGCTGGAGTTTCGAGAGAGCAGTTACATGTCCATTTCCTTCGATTATCAGTGAAAAATAAAGTGCCCTGGCTCTCAGCCCCAGATGCCACCTGGCCTGGCCCATCTAGGGTTTCCATTAGGAGCCAAGGTAGAGAAGCCGGGCCTGCGGGTTTATTCTCTGTCCCTGGCCCTCTAACTAATAGAACTTCACCCACTCTCTTGAGCATAAAGCTTTCTCTCCAGGCAAAGCCAACCAATTTAAATGGCACTCACAGCTCATGTCTGTATGTCATGAGCTCCTGAGTACTCCAAGGAGCCAGAGCAATAAATCTATTAGGTCTCTTTTGTCCCATCTTGTCGTGAACTTCTAAGAAAAAGGCACTAAGAGGATCAGTACCCAGAAAACCTTCATAATTGTGGCTTCTACACGGCGAATGAGAACAATTACCAAGGCAACCAGCCAATCATTCTGGTTAAGGGCAGAGAGAATTTAGTCAAGAAGAGGCTCTTGTGAACCTGTATTGCACTGTAATCAGAGAGTAACCAACATTTTAAAAGGCCCTTGTGTAAAAACAGGAGAGATGGCAGGGAAGGGAAAAAGAAGAGGGGGGGAAATTAATTTCCTCTCATTTCCTGCCTGCTCCATTGATTGCGGTCCAAAGGCAGAATGATGGGCTGTACCCTCGCACCTGGGGCCACAGGAGCTGGCAGGGGAGCCAGCAACGTTGCCTCTCTGATGCATGTGTCTGTTTATTTACCTTCCCCCTCTAGGCTTAGCATCTGCAGCAGAGATCTCATGAAAACAGTGAAAAAGTTTTCAGTAAATATCTTTAAGGACAGTATAGAACATCTTAAATTATCTTCTAGTTCCTTGAGAAATAATAACACATCCGTCTTTATCCAGTCTTCCTCACCTTCATTGCTGGTTTTGCCAGGTCATCTTGTTACTCAAGTCATTTTGCTCATCAGAGTGTCTCCTGTGAAGTTATGTTTGTAAATCAGGGTAATAAAAGGATAATTGGGACATTAGGAGTACCCTAAACTCCAGACGCTTTTCCATTTGGAGGACTGTCAGGATTCTGGTTGCGGACTGAGTTAAGAATCTGCATCTTCCTCCTGGGCTGTGCAAGGCTCCTGGGAGGGTTGACTATTTTGGTGAGTTTGTTTGTCTTTGATTCACAGGTCTTAATCCTGTGTCTCTTGCCTTGGGGTGGGGCAGGGAGGTGGGGGAACATCCCAAGAACAGCAAAGTATTCTATAACCTGCCCTGTGTTTGCTGAGCTTCCTGGTAGAATTAACAAAGCCATCCAGTAACACAGGAAGCTACCTTGTCCATTAAGGAGTGCCAAGTAACAGGAGGTGTGAAAGCAGAGACATCCCCAATGGAAGAAATTCATTTATTCACTCAACAAACACAAGCCAGGTGCTATTCTTCTAACATCAGATAGGAAATTATTTCCATGGGTCTTTCCAAGTACAAGAGCCTATAATTCTAGTTACATTGGGATAACAGTAATGAAAAGAATATTGTAAATAACAATGAAGGCAATAGCTACAAGTGAATTGAGCATTCACTACATGCCAGGCCATGTATCTGACCTCTCTAAAGCCTCTAGGATATTGTTGTATAATTCAGGATCCCAGCAGGAGACAGTTGACACACTGAAAGGGTTTAATTGAGGAGAGTTTAATAAACCCAGGTTTGGACAGGGCTAAAGGAACCACGAAGAGATATTTAAATTCCTGAGGTCCAGCAGTAGTGAGGCTGTTACCACTTTGGCCAAAGGAAGGGGAATATTGTTCTTGGACCATGGGAGAGGAACCACCCAACAGGAGCTGAGGTCAGAGAGGAGCACAGCATGACCTAAAACCACATGAGGCAAGAAGGAGCTATGGAAATAGATTATTCCAGTCTTCTCTCCTGCTCTCTCATCTCACCAGTGAGTCCATCAGCCAATCCCAAAGCAAGCCAGAGGCCAAGGAAACCTAGTGATCAAGTCCACGCAGGTCAGCTCCGTAAAGCACAGAGCAGGGTGAGAAGGGTGGACAGTTGTTATGGGGAACAGGGGAGGGGCACAGAGAGAACAGCCAGCACGTGCCTGTCCCCATTTCACAGACAGAGACAGTGAGTCCCAAGAGGAAAAACTAACCAAGGTCACCCCACTAGCAAGTGGTGGCGTGAGAATTTCAGCGTGTATCTGCCAGACACTGAAGCTGTTATCTAGGATGGGGCTTACAGATGAATGACAGTGAGGAAACTAACAAGTATGTGAGGGGGTAGGACAGTGGTCCTCAACTGTACAGAGGGCTAGGGTCATGAGAGAGCTTTTTTGTATTAATTTGAGGTTCCGGGGTATACGTGCAGGATGTGCAGGTTTGTTACACAGGTAAACGTGTACCATGGTGGTTTGCTGCGCCTATGAGCATCAGGGGGAGATTATTAAAATGCAGACTCCCCAGGCCCTATATGCAAAGATTCTTAGAGAAAGGGCTGGGTGTGCCCATGGCTACTGAAAAGCTCAGGTCCCATCTAAAAGGGACTAGGTTCCGACCTGGTGTGGTGGCTTACGTTTGTAATTCCAGCATTTTTGGAGGCTGAGGTGGCTGGATCATATGATGTCAGGTGTTTAAGACCAGCCTGGCCAACAGGGCAAAACCTCGTCTCTACTAAAAATACAAAAAAATTAGCCAAGCATGGTGGCAGGCACCTGTAATCCCAGCTACTCAAGAGGCTGAAGCAGAAGAATTGCTTGGACTTGGGAGGCGGAGGTTGCAGTGAGCCAAGATCACAGCACTGCACTCCAGCCTGGGCGACACAGCGAGACTCCATCTCAAAAAATAAATAAATAAAGGGAACTAGGTTCCATCTAAAGACACTGCTCAGCTCCACTCACTTGTAGCCCTGCAAATTTGAGAACTAGTTAGCTCCTCCAGTTTTCCAAGAGAACCCCAAAAGTCCAGATTCCTAGGTAGAATCTTCCCCTTTTTAAATGAAGGCAATTAATTCAATGAGCAGCGTCAAAATAAAACAAAGCCAAACCACCATGGCCACAAAGCATATCTAAAGGGCACCAGTGTGCAGTCTTCCCTGCGGAGAAAGCCATTCAGCATCGTCCGGCCCTGGGACAGTGTCCTGGCTGAGAAGTCAGAAGAAACCTAAGCTCCCATCCAGGCTCTGCAGCTGACTCCCTGTATGTCCTTGGGCAGCTCTTGTCCCCTCTTGAGACCCCAGTCTCCTTGGCTGTCCACCTGAGGGAAATGGAAGATGATCATCTTAAAGGCCCTTTTCCAGAACTTTCATGATTTGACACACTTTTCCCTCAGTAGGAAAGCAGTTCAGTTGCACAGTCATTTCTGACAAATGTCCATCGTGCCCTTCAAAAGCTGCTTGTCTCAATTCCCTCCTACTGATAATGCATGCACCCCCTTTCTTAAGGGAAGAAGAAGGTTAACCTTAGAGGATTTCTAAAATCCTCTAAGGACAGTATAGAGTCTCTTAAAGAATCTTCTAGGGTCAGTCATGATGGCTCATACCTGTAATCCCAGCACTTTGGAAGGCTAAGGTGGGAAGATCACTTGAGCCCAAGCGTTCAAGACCAGCTCTGGCAACATAATGAGATCCCATCTCTACAAAAATATTGCAAATTAGCAGGGCATGGTGGCATACGCCTGTAGTCCCAGCTATTCAGGAGGCTGAGGTGGGAAGAGCACCTGAGCCCAGGAGGTTGAGGTTGAGGTTGACGCTGCAGTGAGCCATGATCACACTGCTGCACTCTAGCCTGGGTGACAGGAGACTCTGTCTCAAAAAAAAAAAAAAAATCTTCTAGCCCCATGAAAATAGAAATAATGGTGCCACCTTCTGAATCCAGCTGTCATCACCTTATTTGCTGGTGTAGCCAGGACATTTCATTATCTAAGTCACTGTATTCATCAGAAGGTGTCCGAAAAATTCATAGGAGGTATGTTGCAAATAAGGGTTATGTATGTAATTACCAATGTAATGTAACACTAATGATTCAACTAATGTGGTTATTAATGTAATACTAGTAATAACGTCATAACATCTCTCAATGTTGTTCAAAGTGTACAAAATTTCAGTTAGGAGGAATAAGTTCAAGACATCTATTATCGCACAACATGATGACTGCAGTTAATAACAACGTATCGTATTACTGAAAATCACTAAGAGAGCAGATTAAGTGCTCACAGCACAAAATAATGATAAGTACGTGGGGTAATGCATATGTTAATTTGCTCACTCAATTTAGCCATTCTACACAGCAAAACATCATGTTGTAAACCATAAACATATACAATCTTTGTCAATTAAAAGATAATTTTTAAAATAATAACACTAACAATGTAATATGACCGGTGATATTATGGCCAGAGGATTCAGGAATACTGGCATCCTGTCCCAGACCACATGAGGTCCCTGAGGGAATGTTATGTATGAGATGGACATGTGGAAGGTGATCATAGACTCCTCCTACACACAACTCAAGTTAACAGAGCTGGGCCACCTAGAAAGAACCTTTGGTTACAATAGCCTTAAACCAAAAGCAGACTCAAAGCCTTTTCTACCTGTTTCACTCCTTATACCCAAGTTCCAGAATCATGGCTATGACGGCAAGGACTCATCCACCCCCTCCCCTCCAGGGCTGCCACCTTGGGCCAACCCCACATCACTTCCCTCATTTGGATGATCCCAACAGTCTTCTAACTGCACCCCCTGGTTCTTTTTCCTGAACTTTCTCTAATGTTGTTAACTAATGCTTTATTTTCTGTTTTTAGATTTAACAAGTATATCATCCTTGAAACAAAAATAAAAGGTCAGGCATTGTGGCTCACACCTGTAATCTCAGCACTTTGGGAGGACGAGACAGGAGGATTGCTTGAGGCCATGAGTTTGAGACCAGCCTGAGTTACATAAGAAGAGGCTGTCTCTACAAAATAAAAATAAACGTTATCCAGGCATGGTGGTGCACATCTGTGGTTCCAGCTACTTGGGAGGCTGAGGTGAGAGGTTCACTTGAGCCCAGGAGGTTGAGGCTGCAGCGAGCTAAGATTGAGCCACTGCACTCCCACCTGGGTGACAGAATAAGACTCTGTATCAAAAAAAATAAGATCGCATACAATTCATGGAAATTATTATATAATAAATCATATATTCATGGAAATTATAATAATTAGAATGAGCTAATTATTCAAGTTTTCATAACTTAAAAGGTAGAATGTTCTAGAGAAGAAGGCAGGTAAACATAAAACAGACAGGGTTTGGGTGGAATTCACTATAAAGGGACCGTGGCTGGGCTTCGTTTCCTGGAGAATCTCTGCTTCTACGTGGCCTCCTTCCTTTCCCTTTAGTCCCCTGCATTCATTTTCTATGAAGCTGCAAAGGAAGTCATCTTAAACCTCATTTAGACCACATCACCCCCTGCTTCACGCCTTCCAGTGATTTCCCATCACATTTAGAAAAAATTCAAACTCTTTCAAGACCCTCGTAATCTAGACCATGGATTGGCAAACTGTTTTCTGTGAAGGGCCAGATAGTACCTATTTTCCAGATCTGTGGGTAATGCAGCGCCCGTGGCAGCTACTCAGCTCTGCTGTTGAGTAGCCAAAGACAATTCATCAATGAATGGACACAGCGTTGTTCCAATAAAACTTTATTTGCAAAAACAGGTGGCAGGCTAGATTGACCCCAGGAGCAGTGGTTTGCTGACCCCTGATCTAGACTCCTGCTACTGAAAATGAGGTCCAGGGACCACTGTATCACTATCACCCAGATTTGTTGGAAATGCAGAGTCCCAGGCCTCCCCCCTAGACCCTCTGGATTAGAATCTGCATTTTAACCAATCCTAGGCAATTTATAGGCCCAAATCCAAACTTTTCCTCCGACACCTAATCTAACCCCCCTTCACATTCTCCCCCTCACTTGCTTCCTCTGTCCAGGGCCACTTGCCTCAAGCTCCCCTCATGGCTGGTTCCATTTCCAGCAGAGCTTTTATCACTGAATCTTTTATTTTGTGAAATCTTTTGCTTACTTGTCAATGGTTTGACTCTTCCTGCTAAAACAGAAGCTCTGAAGCCTGGGACCCTAACCGGCCTGCTCACTGTTACATCTTAGAACAGTGACTTACATAAGCTGGTTCTCCAGAAATATTTGTTGAGCCAAAGAAAAGCAAAAACAGAGAATTCTTTTTTTTTTCCCCAAGAAAAGGAGTACAGGATTGTGTGAAGAGAAAGGAAAAAAAAGAATTCTAAGAGCCAAGTCTAAGCTGCCTCCCCCTGGCCACAGGGTTTGGGTTCTTCTAAACACCATGCTCACTGATGTCCTGATCCCCCATAGAAGATTGGAAATCATGGCTGCAATCTTTTGTAGCTCCTTCTGTCAAGACACAGAGTCTATAACCCCACTGCCTGAATCTGGGCTTGCCTTGTGACTTGCTTTGACTAATAGAAAGTGGTGGAAATGGCATTGAGTAAATCCCAGAATCTGGGTACTAAGAAATTTTCAGCTCCCACTTTCATGTAAACCCAGGCGCCATGCTGTGAGGAAGCTGGTCTAGACTATTGGAGGAAGAGGGACCACCTGAAGAAGTGAGGCCCCCGCCGAGAGCCAGAACCAACTATTAGATGTGAGAGGAAAGCTGCCCTGGACATCCCAGCCCCTGCCACACCTCCAGATGAATGCAGCCACAGGAGTGGCCCCGACATCATCACACAGAACAGAAACAAATGTTCTCTGCTGAGCCCTGTGCAAATCACAAAATTGTGGGCAAATAAGTTATTGTTTAAGCCATGATCCTGTTACAACAAAAGCTGACTGAAATAATTCCCTTTAAATATCCATGTCCAAGGAAGATCTCTCCCATCAATATACAGGAATCTAATTCATACAGATTGGTGATTCTTATCCCTGGGGTGGAGGAAAGGAAAATGTGGGGGATGGAAGAAGATGTCTTCCCCTACAGGGAGAGAGAAAGGACCAAATGTTTTTTACCTTTGAGAGTTTTGATGTGTGAGGATGGCTATCGTACGTACCAGCAAAAGCAGTTCACATGAGTTGTGGGGTTTTTTGATTGTAAATTACATATAAAAATTTCCATTTTAACTATTTTAAAGTGTGTATTTCAATGGCATGAAGTTCATCACTACTGTCTAACTCCGAACTTTTCACCCCTCTGCTCCACCCCCCCAGTCCCTGGCCACCACCAATCTGCTTTCTGTCTCTACAGATTTACCTGTTCTGGACATTTCATATAAATACAATCTATGATATACGGCCTGTCTCATCTGGCTGCTTGCATTTAGCATAATATTTTCAAGGTTGATCCATGTCGTAGCATGTGTCACGACTTCATTTATTTTTATGGCTGAATAATATCACCGCATGGATACACAAGGCTTTGTTGACCCATCCATCGGTTGGTGGGCATTTGGGTTATGCTCACCTTTTAGCTCTGATGAATAATGCTGCTGTGAACATTCTCACACAAGTTTTGATCTAATCCAATGGCTCTCACCCAGGGGTGACTGTGCCCCTGAGGGACATTCCTGATTGTCCCAAATGAGGAGCAATGCTATTAGCATCTAGAAAATGGAGGCCAGAGACGCTGCTAAACATCCTACAATGTACAGGACAGCTCCCACGGCAAGCATCTTTCAGCCCCACTTGGTGCAGTGGCTCATTCCTGTGACACCATCTATTTGGGAGGCTGAGCCAGGAGAATTGCTTGAGCCCAGGAGGTAGAGGCTGCAGTGTGTCCTTGTCACACCACTGCTGCACTCTAGCCTGGGTCACAGAGACCTTGACTCCCCCAATTTTTTTTAAAGGAATTCTTTAGCCCAATGTCAATAATGGCCAGGTTGAGAGGTCCTAGTCTAATTCAACCTTCCACAGCCTCAGTGGCAGCTCAGGAGATTACACCAAACTTACCCTTTAACATGAATTATTTCAGAGCCTCCCAATAAATGGAAACTTTATCTCCTTCTCATCTCAGAATCCAGAACCTGGTGGTCAGTTTAGCAACATGTGATTCTTTTTAACACCCACTGCTTCTAAGAGGAAAATCAAAACAAAACCCTTCAAATAAATTGCGGGAAAAATAAAAGGATATTTCTGATGCTTTTCTAGGCTTTTCATCCTATATTTAAAATGGGGGCAGGTGGGTCAAGTGGCAACTGGGGAATAAAAACTAGTGTTCAAAAGCATCAGCGACCCAAGGTCCACAGAAAATCAAAACAAACCCAGCTCTCAGTGTGCGTAATTACGGGTACAATCAAGTAATGAAAGGTTTATTAGTTTAATGTGATTCCATCAAGTACCAAAAAGCGGGAAGGAATGGGAGAAAGAAAGAAAATGGATATGAAAGGGGAGGGGGAGAGAGACATGAAGAGGAATATGAATGGGCAGAGATGGCAAAATTAAAATGCATCTTTATTTAAACTGCACATCCTGGGTGTCAGTCAAACCAGAGTCGGTCCAAGGCAGCTGCAGAGGAGCCAACCTGAGCACCTCGTGTAAAACATATGCCTTTGCAATCATCCAGTGGATAATTTTTTAGACTATGCCCTTGACCCTGTTTTGGGTTGTGGGGGACCCAGCAATGAATGAAATAGACAAAAATCCTTCCCTTCCCCACTCCACCCCCTGGAACTTACATTCAAGTGGGGAGAACAGACATTCGACAAAATATTAATTCAAATGCACAGGATTATTGCATGGAGAAATATAAAGCAGGGAAGGGGGATAGGAAGTGTCAGCAGTGGGGGAAGCACTGGATTTTTAGAGAGGCAGCCAAGCAAAGACTGGAATGGAAGGACATGAAGGAGTGAGCCAACTGACCTGGGGGAAGAGCATTGCAGGCAGAGGCTGAAGGAAGTGCAAGTGTTCTGGGGTAGGGCATGCCTGTGGAGGAACAGTGAGAAGGCCAGTGTGGCTGGAGCAAGGCGGCAGCAGCAGGAGATAAGGACAGACAGGGCATGGAGGCCAGATCCTGTAGAAGCTTGGAGGGCACAGGAAAGTCTCTGGCTTCTATGTGGAGTGAGAAGGGAGCAAGGGGAGGGTTTTGAACAGAGGAGAGACACAGATCACCCTAGCTGCTGAGCAAGAGAGGGAAGCAGGGCTGAGATCAGGACGAGGCAAGTTAAGCATGTAGGGAGCAAAATTTTAGATGCCTCACTCACCTCTCCCTATCCCAGCCCTGCAATGAAGGGGTATTTAGACCTTAAGGTAAAGACTCTGTGATGGACACAGACCACGCCCCCATCAAGGAGTGCCTTGTCAGCAGACAGTCTCCAGCTATCAGCTCTCCAGGGATGGCTCAAGGTGAAGAAAGCCGTATCCTTTCTCAGGGTGCGTTTTTATCTTTTTAAAATTTTAAGTTCTGAGATACACGTGCAGAACACGCAGGTTTGTTACATAGGTAAATGTGTGTCACAGTGGTTTGCTACATCCATCAACCCATCACCTAGGTATTAAGCCCTGCACATATTAGCTATTTATCCTGATGCTCTCCCTTAGGTTGTGTTTTTAAATGTAGGCTTTATTATTCTCGTTATCACTCAGGTATGGCAAAGTCAACAGATAGGAGGCCGTAGAGTATTAAAAACATAGCTTGTTACTCACAGATCCAGTGGTGGGAGCTTGTCATGTCACACAGTGGCCACGGGAGGGCAGCACCAGGGATGTTCAGGAGGCAAAGGGATGGGTGAAAACGTGGACAAGATGTTTCATTGCTGTTTCTGAAGGAAGAAACAGGTGAGGCAGGGTAAGCAGGCTTGGGATTGGCTCGTTTGAATAACTTCAGTAGGTTCTGGGCGGAGCACTATCCCTAGTTTTCTGGTACCTGTCCCTGCAGTGATTAGGTAGGTGGATAGTGGCCCATAGTGTGAGAGCCAGTAAAGGAGGTGGTTGGGCCTGTGGGCTTCGGGCTGCTTGGTTTGCATGTGAAAGGTGCATTGAAGTCCATTCATTTACTCTCTCAAGGAATTGACTGGCTTTAGGAGAGGCAGTCTCTCCAGAGTCATCAAGGGTCCCAGATATCAAAACATGAGAATGAAAAGGCGTTCTTTGTTTTGTTTTGTTTTTATTAGCCTCCGTTATCTGAAGCATCTAAATCTCAGAAAAGGCATTCTTAATACAGGGTGGCCCACATCCAATGACCAACGTATGTAGGAGTATAAAGGCCTGGCCCTCCCAGCCCAGCATGGACAACCCCAAAGAAGACACTGCAGCTCCAGAGCTCCCTATGGGGTCACTGGGCAGAGGCTGTCATTGAACCCTCATCACAACTTGACTTCCCCATCTGCCCATTCCTGCTGCTGCTTTCCCTGACCTTCCGCAGGCGTAGATCCCCATGGCACCTCCACAATAAATACCCTGCAACCTGAACTCTGTCCCAGAGTCTGTCTGCTTCCTGGAGAACTCAGCCTAGGACAACATGAGAGAAAAAAATGTGAACTATGTCCCCAAAACATCAGTGGGTAGACAGTGAGATGGCCAGAGAAGACAGTCATAGGGTAAATCCCCAGCCACACCCAGCCTGGCCCACTCCCTGGGGTGTCTCTCCCCTGGCTAGAGTTTTGGGTCTCTCTCTCTGTCTCTCTCTCCCCCACTCCCTTTTTTAAATTGTAAAGTATAACACATACACAGAAAAAATGTACAAGTCACACAAATACAGATCAGTAAATTATTACAAAGCAAACACCCAGGTCAAAAAAGAGTACATCAACTGCAACCCCAAAGCACTCCGCCATTCCACCTCCAACCAAAGGTAACCTTTTGTCTCTCCTGAATTCTAACACCCTTATTTAGTTTGGCTGGTTTTGGAATTTTATACATTTGACCATAATGTCTATACAGCACATATTTTTTTAGCTTGCTTCTCTCCCTCAAAATATATACAAAATGTGTGTATATGTGTTGTATGAAATGTATTCATGTCACTGCGAGTAACTGTATTTGGTTTCATCTTTCATTGCTGTATAATATTCTATGATGAACCACGGTATCCCATTTCTACTTTAACGAACATTGGGGTCAACAGGCACATGGCAAAAGGATTTCTCTAAACAGCCAGTAAACATGGGAAAAGAATGCTCAGCATCATTAGTTACCAGGAAAATATCACTTCAAACCAAATTCCACTACTTCCTACCCACCAGAAGGGCTCAAATTAAAAAGTCAGATAATACCAAATGTTGGTAAGGATGCAGTACTTTCATTTTCCTGTTTCACCAAGCCATGCTGTGTGGTAACCAGGCTGCTAGGTATGAAGTCAGCCATGTTCACTACAAGCAAAGGAAGCCAAGAGCAGCAGCAATTACTCGGAGATGTCAAATCACCAAACAGCATTTCCATATAAACAAAGACACCAGGCAAATCCACCAGCCCTTCATTCTACCGCCTCAGCATCTCACCCAGCTTTGTTTTCCCAGTTAAAACAGTAAACTCAGGCACAGTTGAACAGGGACATGTATTTTGATCTGAGCACCAAATCAAAGGGATACGGAATGAACGTGCTGTCTCAGACACAGATGCAGTCTGGAAACCAGGTGGGTATATGAATGGTCACATCTCCTTGACATAACATCTGAATCAGAACCACATAAAGTCTTGTCCAGGTCTAGTTGTTCTATTAGACATCCAAGTGGCCTTCCAAAAATAAAAATAGCCTAAGCATTTACAGTGACAGATATTGAAATCCAAAACCTAAAAGCCTACGGATGACGGTGCCCCAGGTGGCTTGGAAATGGATTTTTTTTCCCTTCTTTTAATCTAAATCATGTTCCCAGACAGTGCCGAGCCTGGTATAAATTCTCTTCTTCACTAATCTTTTATATACTTTTATGCTTGTCTGAGATGATTGAACATGACTCATTCATAGTTCCGTTTTCAACCACTGCTGGTCTCTTCCAATCAGCCACATCTGTTTTTTTGCAGTTAAAGTCTCCCTTTGTCTATCACATAATTCCGCGGTGTTCTTAAGGGAAAGGGAGTCCACAGCGAGGGCTGGTCATATGCCAGCAACTGCCACACACTATAGTGGATCCCAGACCATCTGCTCTGTTTATTGATGGCGATATGAAATGGGACATCAGCTGAATGAGAACTGCCAGCTCCACAGTATAGACTGGTGGTTTTCAATTTTTATTTTATTTTTATTTATTTATTATTTTTTGCAAACTCTTTCTTTCAAACAAAATTTAAATAAAACTGGTAACAGGACTCCTGTTATGGAGTAGGGGGAGGGATACACTCTCCCCTTTCCTCTCAAGAGAACTCCTGGAGGATCTTCTCTGAAACTGTAGCACTCCAGGAATATGCTGGGTGCCACGAGTGTAGACTAAGTTCATGTTATAGTCACGGTTAACGTGAGTTATCTCTAGGTGATTTTTTTTTTTGAGACAGAGTCTCGCTCTGTCCAGGCTGGAGTGCAGTGGCACTATCTCAGCTCACTGCAGCCTTTGCCTCCTGGGTTCAAGTGATTCTCCTGCCTCAGCCTCCTGAGTAGCTGGGATTACAGGCATGTACCATCAGGCCCGGCTAATTTTTGATTTTTTAGTAGAGGCGGAGTTTCACCATGTTGGTCAGGCTAGTCCCAACCTCCTGACCTTGTGATCCGCCTGCCTTGGCCTCGCAAAGTGCTGGGATTACAGGCATGAGCCACTACACCCAGCTGTGATTTTTATTTTCTTCCACTTTTTCTGTATTTTAAATTATTTATGATGAGCATGTATAACATTGTAATCATAAAATACATGGACTGTCTTATGGAATGCTAGTATTGTAGGATATTCTTTAAACACATTCTATAAAGCATCAAGCTAGCCTCTGGACATTGATAATTATTTGTGCTAACATATTCTGGGCACCATTCTTGGCTTTGAAGATACAGTGGTGACCAAGAGAGACCGCAGCTGACCTCAACAACCTGACATTTTAATGGTGGGAAGACAGGCATAGGAGTGTCCTGTCTACACAGCTCTGCAGGGTCTTGTTTGGGGATTTGTGCATTCCATCCCTGCAATCTGGAGTTCTGTAGGTCTAGCGGCCCTAGTACTCATAGGGAAGAGGCGTCTCCACAGGACAAAGTAATAATCCCACTATACTCAAATGGTGGCTGGCCCTCCATGCCAGTTGGCCAGAAGGCAAAAAAAAAAAAAAAAAAAAAAAAGTAATCACTATGCTGGTGAAGGCAATTGAGCCTGATCATCGTGAAGAAGCCAGGCTGCAGCCACATCATGGAGCCAGGGAGGTCCATGTATAGTGCTCAGCTGTTTCACTGGGCACCTCTTGCTACTCTCATGCCTAGGAGTAACTGTAAATGGGCAATGCAGCCTGATCAGGACATGCAACCAGGGCTCAGACCCCTCTCAGATGAGTGTCTGGGTTACCCCACTAGGTCAGCCACTTAGACCAGCAAAGGGAGAGGGGGAGTCTAGAATGAGTGTCGGAGGAGGGAGATGATGAGTATGAGTGATGATGCCAGGCTAACTCCACAGTAGGGTCTCTAGTCCATGCCTTTCTCATGTAAGTCTCTTCCACAATTGTGACCAATCAGAATCCTGGGGAAACCATGCTTGGAGAAAGTGAACTTAAGTGAGAAGCAAATGGGTGGACTGCAGCAGATGCAGGCGGTGCTCCACACAGACCCTCCTTACTGGAAGGTGCCCTCGTTCCCCATCTGCACTGCTGTTGGCTGATAACTCATAGCTGTCAAACTCAGCCAAATCAGACACACCTCCTCCAGAAGGCTAAGCTACCCTGCCCTTCTGGGAGACTAAATAAATGGCATGGAATACAAAAGCCCATCCCCCTTGCCTCAAAGGGGGAACCAGTTAAATGGCACAATTTATGTTTTGGAGCTCCCTGTGGGATCAGACTGAAGTTGTCTTCTATTACTTTTTTTTTTTTTTTTTGATACTTTGTATTACTTAAATGGACATAAAATTTGCATACAGTACACTGATACGAAATATAACATTCCATGAGTTTTGACAAATATCTTCCAATGTAACAACACCCCGTCAAAAATATTTCTATCACCATCTCCTGCCCACTTCCAGTTCATCCCAAACTTTTTCATAGCCATTTTTAAATTTTTAATCAACATAGATTCATTTCATCTATTCTTGAACTCCATGCATATGGAATCATACAATGTGAACACTTTCACATATTATCTTTTAACCAATGTAATATCCTTGAGATTAATATATACAAGTATATTAGTAATTCATCTTTTAATTTACCATACATATTTTACTGCTGGAAGCAAGTCAATTGCTAAGTAGTATTCCATTGTATGAATATGCAACAATTTATTTTTCTGAGACAGGATCCTGCTCTGTCACCCAGGCTGGAGTGCAGTAGTATGATCATGGTTCACTGCAGCCTTGATGTCCAGTGCTCAAGCAATCCTCCCACCTCAGCCTTCCAAGTAGCTGCAACCACAGGCACACACCACCACATCCAGCTACTTTTTTTTTTTTTTTTTTTTTTTTGTAGAGACAGTGGTTTCACCATATTGCCCAGGCTGGTCTCAAACTTTTGTGCTCAATCTTCTCACCTCAGCCTTTCAAATGGCTGGGATTACAGGCATGTGCTATCATACCCAGCTGTCCTAACTTCTGCTGATGAAAATTCAGGTTTTTCCAATTTATACCCATTATGCTATCAAAATTCTTGCACATGATTTTTGTGAATATGTGCTTCTATTTCTCATGGGTAGATAAGTAGAATGACTAGGTCATAAGGTAGATGTATAACATAAGAAATGTTCCATTTTCCAAAGTGGATGTACCACTTTACACCAACAATGTGAGAGTTAGAGTTGTTCTGCCTCCTCGTCAACACTTGGTGTTGTCAGATTTTGAATTTTACCCATGAATGTGAAACGATATCTCACCATGATTTTAATTTGCATTTCCCTAATGGTTAATAATGTTGAGTGCTTTTCCATGTGCTTATGGGCCATTCCTGTATCTTTTTTTTCTGAAGTGTCTCTTTCAAGTCTTTTGCCCATTTCATTACCTATTATCAATTTATGTGTATTTTAAAATATATTTTGGATACAATTCCATGGCAGATGCATGTATTAAGAGTATTTCCTCCTAGACTGTGCCTTATTTTTTCATTTTCCTATTGGAATCCTTTAATGAAAAAGAGTTTTTAATTTTGATGAAGTGCAATTCACCTTTTTTTTTTTTTTTTTTTTTTGGTCAGTGAATCGTGTGTCTTTCTTAAGAAATCTTTTGCCTATCTCCAAGGTGGCTTAGTTTTGTGATTTAGCTTTCATATTTAGGCATATAGCCCTTCTCAAATCAGATTTTGTGTGTAATGCAAGGTAGGTGTGGCAAATTTTTTTTCAAATATTTTTTGTACCACTGGTGAAAAAGGCTTTCCTTTTCCAATGGCGTTGGGGCATTTGTTGAGTTTTATGTGTGTGAATCCACTTCTGGATTCTGGATTCTGTTCCATTGGTCTATTAGCTTATCCCTGAGACTGTATTCTTGTTCTTGCTTGGCTTTTTTCCCTGTCTTATCCTGTCTCTGTCACTGCTCCCCCCACCCTGAAAGAACCACCTTAATAAATCACTTGAATTACATTCCCACGTCAGGCTCTGCTTTCAGGGAACTGGATCTAAGACAACAGACATGCAAGTTAATAGTTAAATGAGATACTTTTGGGTGCTAATCAGTGCTAGGAGTAAGATGAAATATGGTGATACTGTCAAAAGTAACTAGCTTGCAGGGAGTAGCTGGAGAGTTCAAAAAGGGCCTCTCTGAGGAGGTTGCACTGAAGTCGAGTTCTGAGTTTTAGCAAAACATCTGCATAGTTGAGGTGCAGCAATAGAGCCATCATTAGAGCCAGAAAGTTCTAGGAACTGAGACGTTAGGGTATCGGGTGGTTTGTCGATGTCATTGCTGAAGCCACTGAGCATGATATTAAAAGTAATGGTGGAAAGGGAGCCAGAGAACTAGATGCTAAGCCAGGCAGGAGTCTATTGAAAAACTCTTTAAATTAGCTAGGTTTTTTTTTTCTTTTAGAGATGGGGTCTCACTCTGTCATCCAGGCTGGAGTGCAGTGGTACAAACATAGTTCACAGCAGCCTCAAACTCCTGGGCTCAAACCATCCTCTTAGCTGGGGATTTTGAAGGAGGATGGAGTAAAGAGGATGTCCAAGTATCCATGAGGAACACAAAGGACACCTTCCTTATCTCCAGGCGCTGAGTCCTGGGGAGTTGGGAGGAAACCACAGCCTTGATACAGAGGCTGTAGGGGAAAAGGTATCCTCAGGGAACAGCCAGTTTTCATTTGGAGCAAGAATTTGAGGAGATATTCCAAAGAAGATATTTAGGATTTGGAGAAGTGTGCAGATCATGGATCATAAGCCCCAAAGGGCATAGTGGAGGGGCAAAAAGATGTGGGAGAGGGAGTCATATTCATGGATGTGGGGGAGGTGGGTGAGAAGGAGAATCCTGTGATGATGGAGGCATTGGGGTCTTGGACTTCGAGGGGGTGTCAGTAATGAACAGGAATGGTCCTGAAAATAAAGCATGCACTACTTGAAGATTTCATGGGCATCTACTGAAGATATAATGGCAGCCAGCAGTGTAGAGTCATTAAAGACATCAGGAAGGCTGGACAGGACCAATGTCCTTCATAGCAATGTTTTCTAAATGTCAGTAGACCACATACAACTGTCAGGATTTTTTACATACTTGCAAATCACTGTATATCTACATAGTAATTTGCTTTCATGTAACACTTAAAATTTACTAAGAAAAAAAGACTATTCTTAAAATCTTAATTTGATAGGCTGACTGTATTTTTGAATATTCATTAAAATAACTTGATTGAAATAAAAATTAGATCTCCTATTATGATCCTGAATATGTGACCACATTTGGAGAGGCATTATAACATTTCAGAGTCACAGTCATATTCTGTAGGTCACTCCTGCTACATACTAAAGTTATTAGACTGCAGATGCCATGGTGAGTCAACGAGGAACCTAAAATCGAGTGAGGGGGTAGAGGGAAGAAAGCCATTATCATACATCGTGATAAGTATTATGATGAAGGTGGTAGAGGGCATGAAAGGAACCCATGATGGAAAGAGAAAGCCCTAGAGTTTAAGAAAGTGTGGGTGAAAGGTGCATCTCTTAAGGTTGCTTTCTGGCAGGTCTGACTTGGCTTTCACTAATGGTTCTCAAGCTGAAGCAAGTGACAGAATCACCTGGAAGACATGTTAAAACAGATTGCTGGAAGAACTTCTTAAAACACAGACTTCTAAAATTTCTTGACGACATGCCTAGATGTCGGTCTTTGTCATTCATCATGCTAGGTACTAGATAGACCATTTAAAGTCAACATTCATGTTTCTAATTTTCTTGTATTATTTCTTTGCTAACTTCCAACTCTCCTTTTGTTTTTTCTTGCTGGATTATTTTTTTTTAATTTTTTATTTCCATAGGTTTTGGGAAAACAGGTGGTATTTGGTTAAGTTCTTTAGTGATTTTTGGCAATTCTGCATCCATCACCTGAGCACTATACGCTAAGCCCTATTTGTCATCTTTATCCCTCACCCCCTCCCACCCTTTCCCCTGATTTCCCAAAGTCCATTGTGTCATTCTTATGCCTTTGCATCCTCATAGCTTAGCTCCCACTTACGAGTGAGAAAATGTTTGGTTTTCCATTCCTGGGTTACTTCACTTAGAATAATAGTCTCCAATTCCTTCTAAGTTGCTGTGAATGCCATTAATTCATTCTTGTTTATGACTGAGTAGTATTCCACCGTATATATATATACCACAACTTCTTTATCTACTCATTGTTTGGTGGGCATTTGGGTTGGTTTCACATTTTTGCAATCACGAATTGTGCTGCTATAAACATGCATGTGCAAGTACCTTTTTTATATAATGGCCTCTTCTGAACTATTAATCAGATGTTGAACTGCCTGGATTAATTAATGTTGTTTCACTTTTATTTTTTTATCCCTTCATATTTAACTTCTACTTCTAGGACTTTTTTTCAACTTTCTCTTCCAATTCCTCTATTGAGTGTTTTTTTCTTGATGTATTGATATATGTATTTTTTGAGAGAGCTTAGTTATTCTGAGTGCTTCTTTTATGGCATCCAGTTCTTGTTTCATGACTTTTTAAATATTATGATGTTTATGGAAATGTTTTTCTACCTTCTGAAATGTCTATGTGTCCTCTGAGTTCCACTTTTCTTCTGATTTGTTAGATTTGAGCTCTGCATGGTTATTTTTTAAATGAGGCACTAAAAACTGATTGAAGGTTCAGTCTGTTTGGGTGTAGCTTTCAACTTGTGGGCTTTGTGGGAGGGCAATAAGGTGACAAGCTAGCTTCTTCCTTGAGGGACACCCAAAAAGCATTTTCTGTGGGTGTTTTACCTGGGATGCTCAGTCTTCCCAGAGAGGACCTCCGGCTATTGGTTGGAGGCTAAGTGAGGGAGGTGAACAGGGGCCTTGCTGTTCCCTATGCAAATTTTCACCAGATCTTCCTGTTGTCAGTTCCATGTCTCTCTCCCATTCTCAATGTACAAACCACAGTTTAGCTAAAGTGAAGGGAAAGCAGTCCCCTGTATTTGCAGCGTTGGAGAGGGGATCTGAGAGTCCAGCTCCCCCTTATGTAACTTTTCATCTATTTTTAGCCCACCTCTCATTCCCGAACTCAGCAGTATCTGGTATCTCCAAATTCTGAGCTTCTCTGAAAAGTTAAGAGTACAAATCTGTTTGCTCATGGTTGGTTTTTTCATCCATCCCTCCTTCATCAATTATGTCTGCTACACAACAAATTTCCCCAAAACCTGATGGCTTAAACACCTTCTATTCTACAGTTGCTTGACTGTAACTCATGGTTTCTATAGGTCAGGAAACTGGACACAGCTTATCCAAGTCCTCTGACTCCTGGTCTCTCACAGGCTGTAATCTAGCACATCCGCTGGGATGCAGTCTCATTTCAAAGATCACTGCGGGGAAGAAACCACTTCCAACCTCACATACGTGGCTGTTGGCAGGATTCAGTCCCTCATGAGCTACCTGATTCAGAACTTCAGTTTCTCCCCACCAGGGTTACTCTTTAGGGCATCTCACAACAGTGTAGCAAGGAAACAGGAAAGCCAGAGAGTATAGCACTGTAGGATGACTATAGTTAGCAATAACATCTGAAATAGTTTCAAGTAGCTCAAAGGAATATATTGAATGTTCCCAACAAAAAGAAATGATACATGCTTGAGATGATGGATATGCTAATTACCTGATCTGTTCACTATACATTGTATGTATTGAAACATCACTATGTACCCCATCAATATAAACAGTTACTACATGTCACTTATTTTTAAATAACTATACACAAAAAGACAGCGAGAGGGGGGTGGAGACAGAAGACCACCCAAGATGAAAGTCACACTCTGTTAAATCTAATGTCTTCTATTTTCTTTGAATTTATAGGTTTGTGCTCTTAAAGGTTTATTTTACTGTCATTTTTAGAGAGCTTCCAGTAGGATCTGAGATATGTGTATGTTTTCAATACACCAAGGTAATGATGTTGACTCTTCACAGAATTATTACGAATCCATACAAACGAGTCTTTACAAACTTCTAAGCTGGAAAGTGATTTGTAGAGGGAGGAATATGGACACGCTACATATCAGCCTCTATACTTATCACTGCTTTGCCCTCTGTGGTCCACCAGCTCCTGTCATTTCACAATGAAGATTTTTATGTGTCCAGAGGAAAATGGGAACAATGAGGGGGAAGAAATTTGATTTTTGGTTTTGTTGTTTTGAAACAGGGTCTTGATCCGTGGCCCAAGCTGGAGTGCAGTGGCTGAAATGCACCATTCACTGCAGCCTCTACCTCCCAGGCTCAAGCGATCTTCCCACCTCAGCCTCCTAAATAGCTGGAGTACAGGCATATGCCACCATGCCCAGCTAATTTTTGTATTTTTTGTAGATAAGTGGTTTCACCATGTTTCCCAGACTCATCTCGAACTCCTGGGCTCAAGCAGTCCACCCACCTTGGCCTCCCAAAGTACTGGGATTACAGGCATGGCAACCATGCCCAGTCAAAAAAAAAAAAAAAATGTTTTTAAGTAAAGCTAAACATGTTCACTATCCTATATTCTGAAAATGTCTCTCCAAATTTGGTGTTAAAAAATGTGTTTAAAAAAATGAACAGATCATTTTTACACGGCAGGGATTTATTTTTTAGTTTCTGTCAAAACAAAAAGTTGACAACTAGAAACTCTAATTTTATTAAAATTAGTCCGGTGTATAGGGTACCAAAGTCTGGGAACCATTGTACTAAAGTATTGTAGCAGTGCTGTCAAATGGGTTTCACCTCCCTTGCCCACACCTTGGACCACTATGCTGAGTGGGATTCTGGGACCCTGTCTGATCTTACAGGAAAGTGTCTGGTGATTGATTAGTGCTGCCTGCTTGGGTGCAGGAAGAGTGGAGCCTGGGTTGCTATGTGTCTACCATCCTTAACAAGCGACAATATCAGCAAGTCTCCATTCATAAATCTGATTCTGAGAGCCAGGTGGTTCTACAGCCACAGAGTACACTATGAACAGTAACCAGCCTGCTCACAAAAAATGCCCTAAGGATACCAGAGAGAGATGTGGGTATAAGGACCACAGAGATAGCATCAAAGACAGAAGCAATCATGTTATTGTAAAGTAGATGCTGCTTATTGCAAAAATGTGGAAACGCCCAAATGCTCACCAATCAACAAGTGGATAAAGAAACTGTGATACATATATCATACATATAAGCATATAGATACACATATGATGGAATACTACTCAACCATAAAATGCAATGAATTAATGGCATTTACAGCAACCTGGATAGAATCAGAGACTATTATTCTAAGTGAAGTGATTCAGGAATGGAAACCAGACACTGTATGTTCTCACTCATAAGTTCTCACTCATAAGCTATGAGGATGCAAAGGCGTAGAGAATGATACAATGGGCTGGGCGCGGCGGCTCACGCCTGTAATCCCAGCACTTTGGGAGGCCAAGGCAGGCGGATCATCTGAGGTCAGAAGTTCGAGACTAGCCTGGCCAACATGGTGAAACCCCACCTCTACTAAAAATACAAAATTAGCCGGGTGTGGTGGTACATGCCTGTAATCCCAGCTACTTGGGAGGCTGAGGCAGAAGAATTGCTTGAACCCAGGAGGCAGAGGTTACAGTGAGCCGAGATTGCACCACTGCACTCCAGCCTAGGTGACAGAACAAGACTCCATCTCAAAAAAAAAAAAAAAAATGGGGCCGGGTGCAGTGGCTCACACCTATAATCCCCGCCCTTTGGGAGGCCAAGGCAGGTGGATCACTTGAGGTCAGGAGCTTGAGACCAGTCTGGCCAACACAGTGAAACCCTGTCTCTACTAAACTACAAAAATTAGCCTGGCATGGTGGCGCATGCCTGTAATCCCAGATACTTGAGAGGCTGAGACACAAGAATTGCTTGAACCCAGGAGGCGGAGGTTGCAGTGGGCCAAGATGGCACCACTGCACTCCAGCCTGGGTGACAGAGTGAGACTCCATATCAAAAAATAAATAAAAAGAATGGTACAATGGACTTTGGGGACCCAGGAGGACAAAGTGGGAAGGGGGTGAGGGATAAATAAGTACAAATTGGGTGCAACGTAAACGTATACTGCTTGGGTGAGGGGTGCACCAAAATCTCACACATCACCGCTAAAGAACTTACTCATATAACCAAATACCACCTCTTTCCCAAAAACCTATGGTAACAAAAATAAATAAATAAATATAAGTAAAATAAAATGTGAATAGCATCTACGATGTCCGCCTTGCACCAGGAACATAGCTCTGCCCTGCTGGGGTGATACAGCCAGACCCCTTCCCACGAGAGTGCACACATGGGCTAGACAAGGTCAGGAAAGATTTGCAAGAAAATAGCAACAGCTGGCCAGCCGCGGTGGCTCACACCTGTATCCCAGCACTTTGGGAGGCTGAGGCGGTTGGATCACCTGAGGTCAGGAGTTCAAGACCAGCCTGGCCAACATGGTGAAACCCTGTTTCTACAAAAATACAAAAATTAGCCGAGCCTGATGGCGGGTGCCTGTAATCCCAACTACATGGGGACGGAGGCGGGAGAATTGCTTGAACCTGGGAGGTGGAGGTTGCAGTGAGCCTAGATCACGCCCTTGCACTCCAGCCTGGGTGACAGAGTGAGACTCCATCTCAAAAGAGAAAAAAAAAAGAATAGTAATAGCTATTCTCCTCCTTCAGGGAGTACTACTGATGACTGGGGAGCCAGAGAGGGAGGGAGGGAGTTAGGGAGACACTTTTAACTGTTACCCTCTTTGAATCCTTTTAACCATCTACATGTCTTGCCTATTCAAAAATACATTTCAAAAACATAAAACCATCATTGACCATCATTTCATAAGAGAGGGCATTGGCCAATCCCCAGAGGGAAAGAAAGAAGGACAGACATCACATCAGAGTAAAAGATACGCTTCCTCATAGAGGAGAGGTGGCAGCTTTACACTGGATGAGAAACAAAGTGGACAGTTACATTTTCCTTTTTTTAAATGCAAAAAAAAATTGACTTTTATTTTGCAATATTACATTGCATGTAATTGTCAAGAGAAAAGTGTTGTTTGTGGGGGGCCCTTAGGTAGTATAGCTTGAAGGAAATCCCATCCAATTCACTCTGGCCAAAGAGTTTCATCATATCATTGTCTGAAAATCCACTTTCCCCGACGAATGTGGGAACCACTGGAATTAACACTCTCATTATCTTTCACTGAGTCTTAACTATTCTGGGAAAAGCTGTAAGAATTTAGGAACCAAACTTGTAAATCTCTGGTTACCTCCCCTGCCCTCTCCCTGTGGGGCCAGAACAAAAAGAGGCTACAGGTTCCAGCCAGCAAGTGTTACAATAAAGACATATTTCTTGGATTAATCTCTTAAGGCTGGACGCGGTGGCTCACGCCTGTAATCCCAGCACTTTGGGAGGCTGAGGCAGGCAGATCACTTGGTCGAGAGATGGAGACCATCCTGGCCAACATGGTGAAATCTCGTCTCTACTGAAAATACAAAAATTGGCCGGGCGTGGTGGTGCGCACCTATAGTCCCAGCTACTCGGGAGGCTGAGGCAGGAGAATTGCTTGAACCCAGGAGGCGGAGGTTGCAGTGAGCCAAGATGGCGCCATTGCACTCCAGCTCGGCGACAGAACAAGACTGTCAAAAAAAACCCACAAAGCCAGACTTATCTCTAACCTACCACCTGCCACTTTCAAGGGCTATTAAGGTCCCAAAACAGCCATGTGAAGCAGATACCGCATCACCCACTTGATAAAGGAGAAAACAGAAGCTCACGGTAGTTAAATGACTTACCCAAGAACACACAGCACTTAAGGAGCAGAGACAAGGGTCGAGCCCAGCTCAGCCAGACGACCAGCCTTCCTCGCTGGGAACCTGGCATCCACCTGGTGGGTGCTCACTCACTGCTGCTCTCCCGCCTCCCATGTGCACTCCCACTGGGTCCTGCCAGGAGTATGGCTGCTGAGCGAGACGGCCAAGACTCAGGCCTGAAACTGTCCGTGTGTGTGGGGTTAGGAAGGGAGTGGGCACTGGCCAGTCTTTGAACTTGGTGCTGCAGACAGCCCCACATCTATCTGAGTTTCTGCAGAAACACAGACCCTTTGTCAGGGCCCCCTGGTCCAACCACAAGTGAAATTCACCCTAAAGAAATAACTGACGGACATCAGGCCCACGGCTTCGACGAACAGGAAGGGTGTTTTGTTTTGTTTCATTTTGTTTGAGACAGTCTCGCTCTGTTACCCAGGCAGGAGTGCAGTGGCACCATCTCAGCTCACTGCAACCTTCACGTCTCAGGCTCAAGAAATTCTCCTGCCTCAGCCTCCCGAGTAGCTGGGATTATAGGCATGGCCACTGCATCTGGTGCCTGTGTGTGTGTGTGTGTGTGTGTGTGTGTGTTTTCAGTAGAGACAGGGTCTTGCCATGTTGGTCAGGCTGGTCTCAAACTTCTGGCCTCAAATGATCTGCCGCCTCAACTTCCCAAAGTGTTGGGATTACAAGTGTGAGCCACCATGCTCAGCTGGCAAGGGTCTTTTATTCATAAATTTATGCATTCAAAATCCAATTCAGCCAGGCTCTGACTACCTCTCCTATCCCTCCCCAAGCCTGGAAACCATTTCTTACATATTAAAATGTAGCCTCTAAGCTGGGAGATTAAAGAGGCAGCCTTCTTATCTCAGGTTGGAGATCTGGAGTGGCCTTCCTGGTAGAACTGTAACAGGATCCCTTCATGAGAGGAACTAATCACTGTGAAAGCTTTTGACGGTAGAGGGGATGGGAAGAGCAGAGAAACAGCTCGAACCAGCCAGCCTACTTTTCCACAGTGACCCACGTGAGGGAAAAAATTCACCTGCTGGATCCTGTGGTGCCCAGCCTGACCTTCGCTGCAAAGCGAGGGGCTCCAGGTGAGGAAGGGCAAGGGATGGCCAGACCCATCTCACAGATGAGGTCCATCAAGTCTCAGAAGGGCAACTTATGAGATAGCACTCCTAAAAGAAATGCCCAGGGCTGGGCGTGGTGGCTCACGCCTGTAATCCCAGCACTTTGGGAGGCCAAGCTGGGCGAATCACCTGAGGTCAGGAGTTCAAGACCAGCCTGGCCAACATGGTGAAACCCCATCTCGACTACAAATATACGCACAAAAAATTAATCAGGCATGGTAGTACATGCCTGTAGTCCCAGCTAGTCTGAAGGCTGAAGCAGGAGAATCGCTTAGACCCCAGTAGGTGGAAGTGGCAGTGAGTCAATTGCACCACTGCACTCCAGCCTGGGCGACAGAGTGAGACTCCGTCTCAAAAAAGAAAAAAGAAATGCCCACATACCCGGTAAGCCACCAGGGCTATAGACCCCTTGCAGATGAGTAGGGTCATCTTGCAATCATAATAACCAGCCTGGCTGGACTGCCCTCCCATCTGAAAGGTGATCTTAGAGTGGGCTGGGGCAGACGGTGAAATAGGAGTTTTGTGAATTGCTTACTGAACTGTTGGTACTCTGAAGTCAGCCATGGTGGGAGTTTTGTAACCATGGAAATCCATATACACAAACATCAGAGTTGTTTGTTTTGGGTTTGTTCCCCTAGAGAACTAGCTGAGCAACACACCGCTACGCGAGAAGGTGAAAATGCTTTAGACCGAAGCCAGAAAGACTTGGGTTCCTCCACAGTAAGCCTGTGGCCTTGGCAGGGTATTTAACCCTGTGGGCCTCCGTCTTTTTATCTGTGAAGTGGGGCTGATACTAGCGACTAGGGCACGTGAGGGCTAAATAGGACGTGTGACATGCTTAGCATGGGCCTCACTGGCACCGAATCCATGTTAGCTTTCACTGCAATTAAAGAAATACTCATCTATTCGCCCATTTTCTTCTCCCAGACATTTCTTTCTACTGCCCAGAATGTAGGCACATTTTCTCTTTGGAATCCCCACTTCCCTGCCTATATGATATGAAGGCAGAACAACAGAACCTAAAAAAACAATGTGAACATTGGAGTCCAAAAACCCCACAATGAGGTTCCAGCATCTCAGTCACTTACTAGCAGCAGAATCTTGAGCAAGTCCCACGAGTCCTCTGAATCCTCTACCTGTGAGGCTGCCAGGAGGATTCAATGAGATAGAGGTGTGCAAAGCACACAGCACCATTGCCCAGGGCAGGTGCTTGCTAAGTGGCATCCCATATGATGACACTGACATTGAGAAATCATTTTCATGCCCCCGCTACCAGATTATGAGGACTGCAAAGCCAAGGTCTGTACGTAGCACATAGTAAGTGCTCAATAAATTCTTATTGAGGGCAATGAGTCCCCCAGAATTAACAGCTGTCCTGCTCACCTCCATTCTCCAGAGAGGCCACCAGCTTCATCTGAGCAGCTGTGCTGCTGTGGGATGGGCTTTGCCTTTAAAAGGGGCCAGTAGAATCAGCATTCATCTAAGCAGTGCCTTCAGAAGCCTGGGCATCACAAGACAGAAGTCACCTGCCTAACTAAGTCTACTCACGCAGCCATTAAGAAAGTACCATAGACCAGCTGGCTTAAACTACAGACATTTATTTACTTTCTCACAGTTCTGGAGGCTGGAAGTCAAAGATCAAGGTGTCTGCAGGGTCAGTCTCCAGTGAGGGCTCTCTTCCCAGCTTGCAGACAGCCATCTTCTTGTGGCCTCTTCTCAGTGCATGTACAGAGAGTGAGATCTCCTCCTGTTCTTCAAACCTCCTACTCTCACGAGCTCATCTAACCCTAATCACCTCCCAAAAGCACCATCTCTAAAGGCAGCCATATTAAAGGTAGGCTCCAACATACTCAACCTACGAACTGGGGGGTAGACACAGTTCAGTCCATGGTGCCAACTTTCTAACCAGTAACTCTTAGAAGTAACTCATACATTGGAACCAGCTGTTCTGGTTTTTAGTTATAATCCCCAGACCCCAAAGAAGCCACACACTATCTCACCTCCATGCATTTGCTCAAGCCCACCCTTCCTTCCTTTCTCCCATGAAACCTTCTCTTCGCTTCCCCACATATGGGAGTCCTGTTCATCCTTCAAGACTCAACTCAGGTATCTCCACCCCAGGGAAGTTTCCCTTGAGAAGGAAGGAGCCTCCCATCTGGTTAGGGAGGTGCTGACTGTGTGCATGGCTACATCCTCTGCTCCAGGTTGAGACACAGCTCCAGCTGTGTATGCCTGGGTCCAAATCCATTCAGAGACTCTGAACAAATCCTACGTCCTCACAGAGCCTTGATTTCTTGAAAAACTTCCGTGAGCTATTGCAGGCATTAAACGACAGCAAACAAAAGGATGTAAAGCCCAGGCCTTGTCCTCATGAGCTCATGGTCTTTCAAGCATCCATTCACTTCTACCCCCAGCCCACCCCAAGCAAAACAATTCATGAATATCCCTTGCTGTAACCGGAGCACTGTGCTAAGCACTTCCCAGGCATCATCTTGGTTGATCAGCACAACAAACCTACCAGTAGGAACCATTATGACCCTCAGTTTACAGAGGAAGAAACAAATGGGCACAAAGAGGCAGGAAGAGGGGGAGAGCGCGAGCAGGGTACAAGAATACCGTGTTCCCTGCAAATGTATATGATTATGATTTGTCCATCAAAAGCAGTATTAATAAAAAGCAAACAAATAAAAAGCCTATGTGGTAATCAGTTCAGCCACAAACATTCTGTGTGACTCTGAGCAAGTCCTCTACCCACCCTGGGCCCCGGGCGTACCCACCTGGAAAAAGGGATGCCTAGTCTTTGAGCTGCCAGGCTACAAGGGTCTCCAGATGCTGTTGTGCATTAGAAATTCCTAGGGGCCTTCTAAAAGCCTTGATGTCCTGGTCCAATCACAGGCCAATGAAATCAGAATGTCTACGGGTGGAGGCCAAGCATAGCACTGTTTTGTTTCGTATGAGACAACGTCTTACTCTGTCACCCAGGCTGGAGTGCAGCAGCGCAATCACAGTTCACTGCAGCCTCGACCTCCTGGATTTAAGTGATCCTCCCACCTCACAGTAGCTGAGAATACAGGTGCTTCCACCATGCCCGGCCTATTTTTTTTTTTTTTTTAGGGTCTCCAGGTGATTCCAAAGGTGGAGCAAAGTTAGGGACACTGGTCTGAGGATGCGGGTACTGAGCCAAAAATTAAATTAAATTAAATATTCGGAGTAGGCAAATCCATGGAGACAGGAAGCAGATCAGCAGTTGTCAGAGGCTGGGGAGGAGAGAAGAATGGGTGCATGGTTGCCTCTTCGGGGCAGTGAAACGTCGGGAAACTAGACAGTGGTGATGGCTGCACAACACTGAATGTGCCCAATTGTATGCTTTCAGATGGTGAAAATGGGGCTGGGCACAGGCACTCACGCCTGTAATCCCAGCATTTTGGGAGGCCGAAGCCGGTATCACTTGAGGTCAGGAATTTGAGACCAACCTGGCCAACATGGTGAAATCTCATCTCTACCAAAAAAGACAAAAATTAGCTGAGCGTGGTGGTGGGCACCTGTAGTCTCAGCTTCTCTGGAGGCTGAGGCAGGAGAATCGGTCGAACCTGGGAGGCGGAGGTTGCAGTGAGCCGAGGTCCACCACTGCCCTCCAGCCTGGGGAACAGAGCAAGACTCAAACAAGCAAATGAGATGGTGAAAATGGGAATCTTTATGCCATGTGTATTTTACCACAATGTTTTAAAAAAGAAACAAGGGAGAGGGGTAGGGAGAGAGGGAGGGAGGAGGAGTGGAGAGAGGGAGGGAGGAGAGGAGGGAGAGAGGGAGGGAGGAGAGGGAGGAGAGAGGGAGGGAGAGAGGGAGGGAGGAGAGGGAGGGAGAGAGGAGGAGGAGGGGAGGGAGGGAAAGAGAAATAGAAATTACAGTAAAAATAAGATGTGACTTGCCGGAAGTCAGAACTTTGAGGTCAAACAAGGGGATACCCAGGATAAGAGCTCAGCCTCTGAAGGCCAACCCGGGTTCAAATACCTACTCTACAACTCGCTAACTGGGTGCTGTGTGACCCTGAGCGAGTGACCTCCCGTCTCTGATCCTCTCTCCGTGCGTCTATAAAACGGAGAAAAGCAAAGCACCGACCTCAGCGAGTGGCTGCGAGGCTGCAATAGCGAAGGCCGGGCAAACCCGGCTTGATGAGTGAAGGCCGCCGTGACTCCGGGCCCACGGGAAAGCATCTCGGGAGGTTTGTGGCGACCAAGCACACGCGGAGAGGTCCCAGCGCGAGGCTGTCCCCACCCCAGCGCGCGGCCCGGGGGCCCTGACTCAGCGCAGTCCCGGCCTCACCTGGCGCTGCTGACGGCCCACGCCCGCCGCCCGCCTTTCAATTCCGCTGCCCGCGGCTCCGGGCACTGCTTTCCCAATTGCCCGGGCGACACCAGCGCGGGGGCTCTCGGCTACGCGCGGGGCTGGGCGGGCGGAGCCCGGCAGCCTCCAGGTGGAGCCGCCTCCAGGTGAGCCGCGCGGCCTCGTCTCTTCCCGGTCTGTGGCGACACCTGCTGGCCATCCATGGTAGGACACACCCTCCGCTCCCACCACCTGCTTCCGTTCAGCCCATTCACTTCTCAGCCCCTACTATGTGCCCTGCAGGTATCGCGCCAGGTGTCTGGGACTTTCAGGCAGAGAAGTTAAGCAAAGAAAAAGATACAAGTTGCATCACTCCTTTTTCAGACACAGAATAATTTTAGCTGGGGACATCCCAGCCAACTTAAAGGAAGCTAAGAAACTCTTCATGGGATGGGAGTGGAACTAATCCAAGCATGAGAAACAGCCTCTGCAAAGGCCTTGGGATAGGAAGGAAGCCCGCTACTTGGAGGAAGTGCAATTTGCCAGGAAGCTTGAACAGAGTGGGGTATGGTATGAAGTTTGCAGAGACTAGGTGAGACCTTCCTTCCATGTTATGCTGGAGCAGACCTGGAAGGAAAGGGACTGCCCTGTTTTATAGACTGAGGTGGTGGTTCCAGAGGGATTGTCTCCACCCACATCTGCTGTGGGTGTCTGAGAGTCATTTATTCATTCAACAAACTTTTCTTCAGCAGCTTTTATGTGCCAAGGACTGTGCTAAATATAAAATGCACAATGGCAATGAGACATATTCCTTGAGGTGCTCCTAATCATGGGAGTATATCTAACCAGACCAGGAAGATTGGAGAAGGCTTCCTATCTCACAAGCTCTTACAAACCTCCACATCCCAACTCCCCAAGACAAACACAAAGGAATGAATCCATAAGGGTGGAAATTTGAGACAAGTAGAGGCTAGTAGAGGAGATATTTGAGCTCGTGAAAGCATGCCAGAGGAGTGACTCAATCCCTATCCCCACTGAGCTCCAGTTTTGTACAAGGAAAAACATTAAGACAGATGGATTGAGTCAGGATACCAAGCTCTACAGAGATGCCAGGATATTCATGGCAAGTTAAGCTCAGAGGACTTGTCTTAGTGATAGGGGTTCACCCCAGTTCTCAGAGTTTTTGCAAGAGGATTCTCAAAACACACCCACCCAAGGCAGGCTGATGGAGCTCACATGGCCCACCAGCATCACCTACATCATCTGCATCAGCTGGAACTTGCCCTGAACCAGCTCCTAAGTCACTGATTGATTAAACCAAAGAAAGTTCATTAAGCACAGACCCTGTTCCAGCATTGCAATTTGGGGCTCTTACAAAGATAAAGGCCACCCGTGAGCAGCAAGGGGTAGGTTGATATTTCAACATATTATCTCAACCTGCTGTGATACAATGAGGAAATGGAGGTGATTTACAATTTCGAGGCTGCAGAGTAAGCTGTAGGATTCATCCTGAAAGGATTTGTGTATTAGTCCATTTTTGCAATGTTAGAAATATCCAACACTGGGTAATTTATAAAAGAAAGAGGTTTGACTCACAGTTTCACATGGCTGGGGAAGCCTCGGGAAGCTTACAATCATGGTGGAAGAGAAAGCAGACACCTTCCTCACAAGGCAGCAGAAGAGCGTGAGTGCGAGAATGAGGAAGCGCCACACTTTAAAACCATCAGCTCTCATGAGAACTCACTCACTCTCGCGAGAACAGCATGAGTGACCCGCCCCCATGATCCAATCACTTCCCTCCCTCAACACGTGGGAATTACAGATCCTTCCCTGTGTTTTAACTTCCCTCCAGGTGAGTCTGATGCCCTTTGAAGATTGAGAACCTCTGTTCAATGAGGAAAAGTCCAGAGGAGCCTATAAATCTGTTTTTTGACAAGTTACCCAGGCAATTTTCCATGACCCATGTGTCTGGAAATGGTACTTTAGTTGAAGTCACTGATTTTTCTTTTCACCTTTTACATTGCTTATTCCTTCCTTATATCTCAGAATGATTGTCTCATCTTCATTCTATAAGAATGTGTGTTGTTTTTTTTTCATGAACAGTCATGTGCCACACCAAAAAGCAAACAGATCAGATGGTATCAACTAAAGAAGTGGCAACCTGGGACTCTTGATTTTAGCACTGAATATCCCGTGTCCCAGGAGGTCTTAAGTTATGAGCACACTGGGACAGTTGGTCATCCTAGATGGATATTTATACATGGGCATTTACTGTGACCCAAAGAACAATCAACATAAAATGCTGAGAGTTTTGAATTATACCATCTACAACATTTTCATACCAGTCTTAATCTTGTAATCTTCGTCATGTCATCTTTATGACTATTTCTGATCCACTTTAATTAGCAAAGTTTATAAGCAAAACGCTACACATTTCATTCTTATGGCCATTTGACTTATGAATATCATTAAAACTCGACTGTGTAAATTGAAAGTAAGCATTCTGTGATTTAGCAATTCCACTCTTAAGTAGATACTCTAGGAGAAACTTCTGGAGAAGTTATGTAGAAGAGAGTTTCACCTTGCTACATTGTTTGCAAGCCCCTTGAAATCTAGAAGCAAGATAAATGATCATCGGGAGAATGAAAGACTATATTGTGTTGTTTTGAAACAGACGAATGCACATGGAACTGTCAAGTAAATGAACCAAAGCCACACCCATGGAGATCTCAGAAGCTTAGTCCTGTGTGCAGAAATCAAGTTGCAGGAAGCTATATCTACTTTATTCACATGAAGTATAAATGACTGCAACTAATGTATAAATCTTACAGATGCAGAATATGTAATAAAAACATAAAAATAGATATTAAAATGATACAGTACAATGGCTACCTTCAGAGGCGGGGAGGAATGAATGAAGAGCATAAGACCTGAAAGTCCATTTTAAGTATACCTTTTTAACTGTATATCTTATCTCTTAAGCTGAGACACATGAACAATCATTGTGTTATTCTCTGAACTTTTGGTATGTCTCAAATGTTTTATCATAAGTATTTTGCATACTTTATTCTTTGCGCAGGGATCCACGCTGTTTTTAACACATAAAGTCCACATGACTTGCTAATATTTTAAAAGTTCTAGTCTGTCTAAGCTAAAATTCAGTCTCTTGTGCTACACTAAGTTTGTATATTAAGGAAACAGTCTATGTTTCTTGTTCATCACTGAATTTCCCCATGTCTAGCAAAGAAGTATTTGCAAATGGAAAAAATATTGACTAAAACATCTGCATTTTGTAGAAGAAGAAACTGAGACTCAGAAGGGATATGGTTTGGCCTAAACCAGATACTGACATAGAGGGAGAGCCACGGACTAGAACCCAAATATCTTGAATCTTTCTGGCCACTGTCTGTTCCAACGCACTAGTGGTTCTTGAAGGATGGTGCCCCCGATCTGCTTGTTTCTGACAAGCCCAACACTATACCTTCACAGTTTTGCCTCAGAGCAATGCCAGTTATGTTACTTTCTGCCAGAATATAGTCCACAGAGGTATTGAACTCTTGGCTCACTGCCCTGAAAATATTACACTGATGGACCTGCTGAGCACCAGCAGAGTAGCAAAGTATTTAGATGCCCTAGTAAGATATGCAGATGAGAGGGTGGAAAACAAATCCCACAGAAATTCAGGAGCACACCTCCTCAATGAAGTGCCTGGGGCTCAGGGCTATGAAGAATGTCAAGATTTCTCCTCCAAGGTGAAAGACAAGTTGCTGCATTTCACACCACCTAAAACCAAAGAAGAGACATGATGATTGGCAAGGCTTTCTAGATCCTAGAGGCAACCTGTCATGCATCTGAGTGTGCAACTGTGACCTATCGAAAGAGTTACCCATAAGGCTGCTAGTTTTGAATAGAGATGGAACCAGAAAAGCCTCCTCAATAAGTTTATGCTGCAGTAGAAGCTGCCCTACAACTTGGGTCTATGATCCAGCCAACACAGTGACACAATAGTGATTCTAGTGGATTGAAGATGAGCCTATAACCTGGACATTTCAGACTCTTTATGCCACTGAACCAACATGAAAAAAAGTGGTAGGAGTTAATTTATTGGCCGGAGTGATTGATGCTGATTACCAAGGGGAAACTGGGTTGTGGTACGGTTTGGTTCTGTGTCCCCACCCAAATCTCTTGCTGAATTGTAATCCTCAATGTTGGAGGTGGAGCCTGATGGGAGGTGATTGGATCAGGGGGGTGGTTTCTAATAGTTTAGCACCATACCCTTAGCACTTGTTGCTTAAAAATGTGTAACAACTCCCCCTTCATTCTTTCTCCTTCTGTGACCATGTAACCTGTACCTCCTTCCTCTTCACCTTCCACCATGATTGTAAGTTTCCTGAGGCTTCCCTAGCCATGCTTCTTGTACAGCCTGCAGAACTGTGAGTTAAACCTTTTTCGTTATAAATTACCCAGTCTCAGATAATTCTTTCTAGCAATGTGAGAACAGACTAATACAAGTTGCTTCAACACAGGCAAAGTAAGGAGGACTATGTCTAGAACTAGGGAATTCTCTGGATGTCTCTTAGTACTTATATGACAAATAGTAAAGGTTTAGGGGAACCTGCAGCAACCAAAACATGTCAGGATGGTTAAGAACATAGATCCTTCAGAAATAAAGGTTTTGGTTACTCCACCAACTAAAGAACCCCAGCCAGTTGACGTTATGACTGAGAGTGAGGTAAATACAGATGAGTAGTGGGAGAAAGATGTCACAGATATCAGTTGCAACCTCACAGCCATGATTACAGAAATGAAAATGTAATATTGCATATTTTCTACTTGTTTGTGGTATTCCTTTGTTTGTATACATTAACCATTTTCTTCTTTTTCTTCTCATTTTTATTTTACAGATACATGTTTAGAAGTTAATTTTACAATTTGGCCTTTAGGCTAGACAGGATATCAGTGAGACTGGGAGTAAATTTCAGGAATGATTTATATACTCAGTGACAGATACAATGACTCCTGCAACTGCGTATCTCCTCATTTTTGAGAAAAAAGGTGAGAACTTGTAGGAAGCATAGCTCTATCTTGTTATGTAGAAATATAAAGTCCTTTTATTGTTGTCTATAAAATAAAAATGTGTGCAGTGGAGTGCATATGAAAGCTGAGTAGTCAAAGGAAGAAACATTATTGATATATTGCCTCTTGGTTCCAAATTTACCCTTTTTTGCCTTCTCTGTAGAGGAATCTGGGCCCTTTAAGTATGTTTCCTTTTTCCAGATGGTACAATATTAAGCTTACCAATAGATGGCGCTGGAGAGACATTGCGGGATGAAAGAGTTTTGCTTTCTGCAGCCGATGCTTAGCTCACCAGGCTTCTCTAAGGCTCCCCTAGAGCCCGTTTCCTGCAGCTCAGGATCCCCCAGCCCTGGTTCCTGCAGTGCATGGCAGCAGGTTGCATCCAGCAGCCTCCCCTAGCAATCCTCTTCACCCACCCACCTTCCAGCAGTTTTGTGGCAGAGTGCCTCCAGTAAGACACCTCCCAACAGCACTTTTCCCCAGCACCCTGGAGGTAGATTTCCAGCAAGTTCCAACAGCACGGACGGCATCACAGCACCTTTCTGGCATGTGCTGAACCATGGCCATGCCTGTCCTAATAAGGTGTGGATGTCAGCCCTGTTGGTGGGGGCTCTATCACAGCCCTAGGAGTAGTAGCTTCCCCTTATATTTGCTATTCCCATTGTCTTTAAATTTTTCTTTATTTATTACATTCTCACTACCAATATAAGGCAAGTAGGGACGGTCCTTGGAGAGGGGGGCTTCTCAAAAGAACATCTCAGCCTGTCCTACTCTCTCCTGACCCCTGCCCCGCCATCTTTCTTCCCTCCTTCTCTACTCCTCCCTCTCAGTTGCCCCTCTCACCCTCTTCCTCTCCTTCATTCTCCTTCTTGTTTCCCCTCTTCTCCTTGCCCGTCTCCTTTCTCCCCAGCCCCTCCTCCTTCTCCTCTTCTGTCCCCCTCTCTTCCTCTCCTCCCCTCTTCCTCACCTTCTCACCTTCCACCTACCCCTTTTGAAAAGTAAACAGCACCACTTGCCCTGCACTTGAGATGAGGCAAACATCAGATGCATTAGGGCTGGGCAGAGGGGCTTCCTTCCTTCCCTCTGATGCCATTTGGGGAAAAGGTGGACAGAGGCACCAGGCAGACACAGCAGGCCACTGGTGGTCACCTCCCCAGCCCGGCCACCTGCACAGCACTGGCCTCCCTTCAAACATCTCCTGCCAATTCCATCTCCAGGACGTGCTGCTGCACTCTGGCCCCAATCACGGCCTCTGAGTGTCCTCCGCTGGCTCCGATCACTAACTCTGAGGGTCCTCCACTGGGTAGCTGAGGATGCACAGGAGGCCGCAGGGAGGAGGAAGGGACTCAGGGCTTCTCCTCCAGGCAGGGGTGTTCATGGAAGCTCTTCCCCCAAGCTGAGGTGGCAACTCAGGGTTCATTTTGGAAGAGAATGGTGCATGTGTGTGTGTGTAGAAGAGGAAGAAGGAGAAGGAAAAGGAGGAGGAGGCAAGAGAGAGACAGGAAAAGAAGGAGGAGGAGGCAAGAGAGAGACAGAGAAAGAAGAGGAGGAGGAAGAAAAAAGACAGAGGTGTCAGCAAGACAGAGAAGAAGGAAGAGGAGGAGAGGGAGAAAAGAGAGACCGTTAGGGTGGGGAGACAGAGAGGGTGGGGGAGACAGAGAGATCAGAGAATGTGGATTGAAAAATCTATCTGGAAAGCTCTAAAGAAAAGTCGAGGCATGCAGATGACATGCCACAAGGCATGAAGGGGCTGAAAATTTCATTCTGGAGCCAGAACTCTCCCCAAAAGAGAGAGGAAGCCAGCGCCCCATGGGTTGTTCAGTGCACCCCCAGCCCCTGGCCAGGTGTAGCTTCAGGAGGTGAGGAGGTGAGCAGAGTTGCTACATGCGAGGTCGCAGCTGGTTTTTGGTAACTGACAGTGGGATACACTGTGGCGGCCCACCAGGAGGGCTGCTGGGTGGATCTCTGGTCTATTTGTCTCCCCCACCGTCTCTTTGGCAGGACCAAAAAGGGTTAGGGGCTGGCTGGAAATGATCTGGCTGGAAATGATTTTTTTTTTGAGACAGAGTCTTACTCTGTCGCCCAGGCTGGAGTGTAGTGGCGCAATCTTGGCTCACTGCAACCTCAGCCTCCCAGGTTCAAGCGATTCTTCTGCCTCAGCTTCCTGAGTAGCTGGGATTACAGGCATGCACCACATCCGACATTTTTTTTTTTTTTTTTTTTTTTTAGACGGAGTTTCGCTCTTGTTGCCCAGGCTGGAGTGCAATGGTGCGATCTCAGCTCACTGCAACCTCCACCTCCCTGGTTCAAGCAAATTCTTCTGCTTCAGCCTCCTGAGTAGCTGGGACTGCAGGCATGTACCACCCCATCCAGCCAATTTTTGTTTTAGTAGAGACAGGGTTTCACTATATTGGCCAGGCTGGTCTCAAACCCCTGACCTCGTGACCTGCCCACCCCAGCCTCCCTAAGTGCTGGGATTATAGGCGTGTGCGACTGCACCCAGCTGGGATGGTGGTTTCTAATGCCACAGTGTCAGTCTCTCTTCTAGAGTTCTTGGCCCTCATAAACTATCTAAGCTGAGTTAGCCGCTGAACCTTCACTTTACTGGGAATCTCGTATCTACCAAAGGACCTGTCAAGTTGAGTTGTATACAAAATACTTGAGCTCAACAGAAAGACACAAGGGTGGGGCCTGGATAACCCCAAATTTTTTTTCTGCTTTGTTTTGTTTTATTTATTATACTTTAAGTTCTGGAGTACGTGTGCAGAATGTGCAGGGTTGTTACATAGGTACACACGTGCCATGGTGGTGGTTTGCTACATCCCTCGCCCCGTCATCTACATTAGGTATTTCTCCTAATGCTATCCCTCCCCCAATACCTCCACCCCCTGCTATCCCTCCCCTAGCACCCCCCCCAACTCCCTGACAGGCCCTGGTGTGTGATGTTTCCCTCCCTGTGTCCGTGTATTCTCATTGTTCAACACCCACTTATGAGTGAGAACATGCGGTGTTTGATTTTCTGTTCTTATGTCAGTTTGCTGATAATGATGGTTTCCAGCTTCATCCATGTCCCTGCAAAGAACATGAACTCATCCTTTTGTATGGCTGCATAGTGTTCCATGGTAATTTTCTTTATCCAGTCTATCATTGATGGGCATTTGGGCTGCTTCCAAGTCTTTGCTATTGTGAACAATGCCACAGTAAACATACATGTGCATGTGTCTTTATAATAGAATGATTTATAATCCTTTGGGCATACACACCCAGTAATGGGATTGCTCAATCAAATGGTGTTTCTATTTCTAGATCCTTGAGGAATTGCCACACTGTCTTCCACAATGGTTGAGCTAATTTACAGTCTGACCAACAGTGTTATAAAAGCATTTCTGTTTCTCCACATCCTCTCCAGCATTTGTTGTCTCCTGATTTTTTAATGATTGCCATTCTAACCATAAGATGGTATCTCAGTGTGGTTTTGATTTGCATTTCTCTAATAACCAGTGATGATGAGCTTTTTTTCATGTTTGTTGGTTGCATACATGTCTTCTTTTGAAGAGTGTCCATATCCTTCGCCCACTTTTTGATGGGGTTGTTTGCTTTTTTCTTGTAAATTTGTTTATGTTTTTTGTAGATTCTGGATATTAGCCCTTTGTCAGATGGGTAGATTGCAAAAATTTTTCCCCATTCTGTTGGTTACTTTGTCTGCTTTATTTTCTAAGCTTCCTCGGCCACCCCCTGTGCCCCTATCAAGTCAAAATCTCTTCCTGAATTCAGAGCTGCTGTGAATACTTTTTTCCAGAAAGGAAATGTGTTTAAATGCCTTTGCAAAGTAAAAAGTAAAATGTGTTTGTTTGTTTGTTTTAATCAGAAAATACAAAGAAGAGCTGAGTGTGGCAGCTCATGCCTGTAGTCTCAGCTATAGGGGAGACCAAGGCAGGGGGCTCACGTGAGCCCAGGCCAGCCTGGACAACATAGCAAGACACCTGTCTCTAAAAAGGGAAAAAAGAATATACAAAGAGGTAGTAAGGAAAATAATTCAGCTCTAATCCTACTCCACAGACAGAAAGAATAGGAATTTTCTGGTGTGTTTCCCTTCAGACTTTTTCTTATAACATGTAGACATATTTTTTACTACTAAATATGTGTATCATAGGTGTGTGTGCATATGTATATATGTAACTTAAGAATATATTATTGTGTCTGCGCTTGGTGGCTCACACCTGCAATCCCAGCATTTGGGGAGGCCAAGGCAGGAGAATCACCTAAACTCAGAAGTTTGAGGCTGCAGTGAGCTATGATGGTATCACTGCACTCTGGATGACAGAGTGAAACCCTGTCTCTAATACACACACACGCACACACACACACACATATACACACATATATATACACACATATATACACACACATGACCTAAGAGTTACATGGGTAATTATACACACACACGCACACACACACACACATATACACATATATATACACACATATATACACACACATGACCTAAGAGTTACATGGGTAATTATACACACACACGCACACACACACACACACATATACACATATATATACACACATATATACACACACATGACCTAAGAGTTACATGGGTAATTATACACACACACACACACACACATATACACACATATATATACACACATATATACACACACATGACCTAAGAGTTACATGGGTAATTATACACACACACATATATACACATACATGTATGTGTGTATACGACGTGTATACACACACACATACATATATACACATATATGTATGTGTGTATGTATACACATGTCATGTATATATGCGTGTTATATCTATGCATGTATATACATATAATTGTACATATACATGTGTACATAGATATATAATTGGAATTAAACATGCAATTGCAACTGAGGCTGAACATTGCCTGATTTTTTCAGGCTCTAACCTACCCTCTTTCCCAGAGATAAGCACTCTCCTGACACTGGTGTCTATCATTCCCACGTATGTTTTTATAGTTTTGCCTCATATGCAAGTATCCAGAAACTACATGTACCATTGTTTTGCGTGCTCTGCAATTTTACCCAAAAACTTGTTATTTAAGTGCACATTTTCTATTGCAATCTGTCCTCATTTAGCTCCATGCTTTTAAAAATGTTGATGTCCACAGCTCTAGTCCATACCTCTTGCGATGGCGTCTCTCTGAAGAACCCTAACACACCATTCAACAGGGTTTTTTTCTGTTCTGAATAATCCACAGTTTGTTTAACCATTCTCCTGCTGAAGGCAGTTGGGTTGTTCACTAGGACTGACATGCTGCAGTGAGCATCCTTTTCACGTCTTTGTAAAAGTTTCTTAGACAAGAACCCAAAAAGTGGAATTACTGCACATCTCCTATGACCCAGCTTCAAGGCAATTGGATACTGCAAAATTATCCTTTAAAGAGACTGAACCAACACATACTCCCACTATTCTAAGAGATCTTCTTTGCCCACATCCTGGCCAACTCTTGAGGATAGTTAGATTTTTTGTTAACTTTTGCCAATAGGGTGAGAGTGAAATGATATCTCATTGTTTTCATATGACTTTCCTTAATGTATTGCACATGTTTTCATGTTGTTTGGCAGATCAGACTTCTTCCCGTGAATTCGTTATTTACGGCTTTTGCCTATTTTTCTACTGGGCTATTTTGTCTTTTTTCCTGCTGATTTTTAGATCTTTGTATATTCCAGAGACTAATTTTTAGTGTTTTCTGTGTGTTGCAAATATTTTCTCTGTAGCTGATCTTTTCACAATGGATGGAAACTTTTTTCTATAAAAGTTTTTAATTATGAGTCTCAGATGTATGGGTTTGACTTCTTACGTTCTTTTTTTAAAGGGTCTCATTCCAACATCATAAAAATATTCTGGCCAGATGTGGTAGCTCCTGCTGGTAATCCCAGCACTTTGAGAGGCTGAGGCAGGCAGATCGCTTGAGACCAAGAGTTTGAGACCAGCCTAGTTAACAGAGTGAGAGCCCCATCTCTACTAAAAATACAAAAATTAGCTAAGCTTGGTGATGCACACCTGTAGCCCCAGCTGCTTGGGAGGCTGAGGTGTGAGGCTGGCTTGAGCCTGGGAGGTTGAGGCTGCAGTGAGCTGTGATCACACGACTGCACTCCAGCCTGGGGGGCAGAGAAGACCCTCTCTTGAACTGACACAAGAACAGAAAACCAAACGCCACATGTTCTCACTGATAAGTGGGTGTTGAACAATGAGAACACATGGACACAGGGAGGGGAGCGTCACACACCAGGGCCTAGAGGGTTGGGGGCTAGGGGAGGGATAGCAGGGGGTGGGGGGGATTGGGGGAGGGCTAGCATTAGGAGAAATACCTAATGTAGATGATGGGGCGATGGATGCAGCAAACCACCACGGCATGTGTATACCTATGTAACAACCCTGCACGATCTGCACATGTACCCCAGAACTTAAAGTATAATAAATAAATTTTAACAAAAAGAAATTGTTAGGTTTGCATAGATGTATAAATGATAGAGAAAATAAGTTAATTTTATGAAAACCTAACTTTATAATTTAATTAAATCAAGTAAACCACGATAAAAATATTAAAAATTTAAAAAAATAAAATCTGTTTTCTTCTAACAATTTTAAGGTTATGCTTTTCATATATAGCTCTTACTCCTCTCAGGCTACAGCAAAGATGACATTTTATCTTTTCTTTACATGTAGACAACCAATTTTCCAGCACTAATTTTGTGTACCTGCCTGGCTGTGGGACTGTCTGGACTCAGTTTTGCTTTCCCACTGATTTGTGACACTGTTGTCATAAAACAGGCATTCTATGTGTCGGGTTCTGGGTTCTGTGCCATTGATCTATTTGTCTGTCCCTGCACCAATGCCATATTGTCTTAATAACCAGAGTGTTATAAGTTCTGTATCCTGGTAGGATGAGTCTTTTCCTTTTTAGACTTCCTTTACAAACTTTGTCTTGACTAATCTTGACACCAATCTTCCAAAGAAATTTTGGAATCAGATTGATATGTTTCACACACTGTCACTCTGCTGCAATGTTTATTGGAGGTGCACTTAATTATAAAATAATTGGGAAGACTTTATCTTGTCATGGTATGAAGACTTAATATCTTGTCATGGTGGCCAGGCGCAGTGGCTCATACCTGTAATCTCAGCAATTTGGGACGCTGAGGTGGGTGGATCACTTGAGGTCAGGAGTTCGAGATCAGCCTGGCCAACATGGCGAAACCCCGTCTCTACAAAAAATACAAAAATTAGGCATGGTGGTGTGTGCCTATAGTCCCAACTACTTGGAAGGCTGAGGCAGAAGAATTAATTGAACCCAGGAGGTGGAGGTTACAGGGAACTGAGATCCACCATTGCACTCCAGCCTGGGCAACAGAGTGAGACTCCGTCTCAAAAAAAAAAAAAAAAAAAAAAAACACTTCCTGTTGGTATTAGAAGGAGCATAACAGGCAGACCCTGATATGTCAATGGCTTAACACATTTGTTTCTTGTTCTCACAATGACCAATGTGCATCAGTTGGCTCTGCTCCATCTTGCAGTTTACAGCTTGAGAACACATGGCTTTCGAGGTGCTCTGGCTGGGGAAGAGAGGACAATGGATGTGAAACTGGAGGGATCCACAAATGATGGATCCCTCCTACTCGCAAACCATTGGCCAGAACCAGTCATATGGCCCCAACCTAGCTGCAAGGGAGCCTGGGAAATGGCACAGAATACATGGAATATTGGTGAGGACAATACCTGTCACATGGTCTATCTCTGCATATTTTTAGGTCTTCTTAAATTGCTATCAATTTTTCATTGCTATTTTAAATACCTTTTTTTTTTTTTTTTTTTTTTTTTGAGACAGAGTCTTGCTCTGTTGCCAGGCACCAGGCACCAGGCTGGAGTGCAGTGATGCGATCTCGGCTCACTGCAACCTCCGCCTCCTGGATTCGAGCAATTCTCCTGCCTCAGCTTCCTGGGTAGCTGGGACTACAGGTGCACACCACCACACCAAGCTAATTTTTTTTTTTTTTTGTATTTATAGTAGAGACAGGGTTTCACCATGTTGGCCAGGATGGTCTGGATCTCTTGACCTCACAATCCGCCCACCTCGGCCTCCCTAAGTACCTTTTTATTCATTGCGTTTTCTTATCATTTGTTGCTAGTGTACAGAGACTATGTTTTTGTAATGTAAATTTTGTAAGCAGCGAAATTACTGAACTCTTTTATTCTAATAATTTTTGTGTATATTCCTTTGGAATTTCTATGTAAATTAAAAATTATGAGAAATATTTTTTTCTTCTTCTCAAATTCTCATTCCTTTGAAGTGGCTCTGACTAAAACCACCAATACAATGTTGAATAGAGACATCTGATTTTACATGTGACTTCAAAGGGTTTGTTTTTAAAATTTTGCTAAATTACATAACCCCACTGTGACTCAGTTATCCCATTTATAAAGAAGGATTATGATAGCACCTTTTGAAGGGTTGTTTCAAAAACTAGGCCAGGCGTGGTGGCTCACACCTGTAATCCCAGCACATTGGGAGGCCCAGGCAGGTGAATCACCTGAGGTCAGGAGTTCAAGACCAGCCTGGCCTACATGGCAAAACCCTGTCTCTACTAAAAATTTTAAAAATTAGCTAGACATGCTGGTGGGTGCCTGTAATCCCATCTACTCAGGAGGCTGAGGCAGAAGAATCACTTGAACCCAGGAAGTGGAGGTGGCAGTGAGCTGAGATTGCACCACTGCCCTCCAGTCAGGGCCATAGAGTAAGACTCCATCTCAAAAAAAAAAAGAAAATAAAAGAAAATTAAATAATATATGACACATAGTTAAAACAATTACTATCATTTATACTGTTATTGGTGTTAATATTGTGTGCTAGAAATATCAAGGTAGATGTTCTTTACCAGATTAAAGAGGTTCTCATCTCATTGTAGCTGGCCAAGAGGGTTATGTTTTAATCATAAATGCATGTTGAATCTCACAAATTGTCATTGTGCACCTATTCTTTAATTTTTTAATAAAATTATTTGTAAAGACAGGGTCTCCTCATGTTGTCCAGGCTGGTCTTAAACTCCTGGGCTCAAGTGATTCTCTTGCTTCAGACTCCCAAAGTGCTGGGATTATAGGCATGAGCCACTGTGCCCAGCCAGTGCATCTATTCATACTGATAAAATAAATTACATTTGTAAATTATTCCAATGTTGCATCATCCTTGTGATACTCAGTTGATAATGACACATTTATTTTTTAACACCATTCTGGATTCTCTGGGTAAATACATTATTTTGGATTTTTCCATCAATGTTGTAAGTGAGGATAAGCCTATAATTCTTCTTTCCCTTGGAACTTTCCTCTTCATTCTTCAGCTTCCACGTGTCCTCCAACAAGGAAGCCTCGCCTCCTCTCTTCTGTTTGCACTCCCTCTCTATGTGACCACCCTGCAGTTTGACTTCAAATGGTATCAACACACTGCCAACTCCCAAAAGTGGATCTCCAGCCTAGATCTCTACCCCAAATCCAGACTCATGCATTCAACTGTCAACTTGGCGTCTCCACTTGAATGTCCAATGAGCACCTCAAGCTTCAGAGGACCAAAACCTAACTCTGGCTGTTCCTTTCTTACCCCAATCTTCCCTTCATCCCCATCTCAGTAAGCGGCTACTCCATTTTGTTAGTTATCGAGGCCATAAACCTTGGCATTATTCTTGACTTCTGTCTCTTGTATTCCACATTCAATCATCAACACATCCTTTTGGCACTCCCTTCAAAATAAGCTCAAATTCTCCAAGGACCTAACGTCTCATCCCTACCATCCTGAACTCATGTTACCCACTTCCCTCCTTCAGCCACAATGTTCTGTCTGGAGTTCCTTGGGCACAGCCACGATGTTCCCATGTTGCAGTCTCAGCCTAAACACTCTAGTTCCAGATATTACTATAGCTCACTCCTCTTCCGTCAGGTCTCCTCTCAAATATAAAAGTATCAATGGGATCTTCTTTGACCATTTATCACATAGCTTCTGTGGGTCTAGAATCTAGAATTGGCGTAGCTTAGTGGTTCTGGCTTAGGATCACTTGTGAGGTTGTAGTCAAGGTATCAGCTAGGGCTACAGTTTCATCTGAAGGCTGGATGGGGCTGGAGAATCTGCTCTAAGATGGCACCCTCCTGTGGCCTCATTACATGGACTTCTCTATCAGCCGCTCACTATATGGTTGAGCAAGGAATCTAAAAAAAGGGGTGAATAGCAAGAGAGCAGCCAAGAAGCTACAATGGGTTTTATAACCTCATCTCAGACATGACACACTATTGCTTCTACTACATTCTATCGCTCCCATAGACCAACCCTGGTACAATGTGACAAGGAGCTGGACAAGAGTATAAACACCAGAAGGCAAAAGTCATTGCAGTCATCTTGGAAGCTGACTACCACAACCCAATATTAAATTAAATTTATATTAATATTAACAACTTGTTTCTCTTGTCTAGATTTTTACATTTATGGCCTATTCACAGTTACTGAAGGTTAGGACTTTGTTTTGAAAGAACACAGTTCAACCCATAGAGTGATTACTCAGATTTTTATGTTGATCATTCCTTTGCTTCTCTTTATAATTTATTATGTTTCTCATAATTCTAAACTTTGTATAAATAGAATCATATTTTATATAGTCCTCAGTGACTTACTACTTTTGCTAAATATCATTTTTAATAGTTGGCCATGTTGATGAATCTAGCTATAGTGTATTTATATTCAGAGCTAGATAAGTTTCCACTCCCTAATTGCACCACAGTTTACTGTTGATGAGCATTTCTAGTTGGAAGCTACTGTAAATAATAATGCTGTGAACATGCTTAACACGTCTCTTGGTACATGAGTTTCATTTCTTATATCTCTAGGAGTTCAATTGCACTTGTTTAATATTTCAGTTCATTTTTTCTGTGTTAACAAACCACCGTGAAACATAATAGGCTAAAATAACAACAATTGCTCACAGTTCTTTGGGTCAGCTTTCTGGGAAGATCCAAAGAACTATGGGGATCTTTGGCTGGGAAACTTTGATCCTCTTTCATGTGGTCTCTTCAGAGGTCTAGCCTGGAGTTTTTCACATGGCTGTCTCAGGGCAGCAAGAGATTGAGAAAGGAAACTACAAAACTCCTTGATGCCTGGCCCTGGAATGCTCGCTATGTCACTTCACTGAATTTCACATGGGACCCAACCCTGGATCTGATTCAAGAGTGGAGAAATGAACACTTCTTGATGGGAAGAGCTAGAGAAATCACTTTGCAAATCACAAAACAGAGATTGGAGGAATTTGTGTATTCTTTTTGTAAGCTGCCATATTCGATTTTAGAAGATACTTAAAAACTATTTTCCAAAATGGTTTTATTAACTTAGAAGTCTTTTTTTTTTTTTTGGAACTATTTTCATTCCTCCTTAGGTGGCCTTATTTTTATTTATTTACTTATTTTTTGAGATGGAGTCTTGCTCATCACCCAGACTGGAGTACAGTGAGTGGCATGACCTCAGCTCACTGCAGACTCCGCCTCCTACATTCAAGTGATCCTCCTGCCTCAGCCTCCCGAGTAGCTGAGATTACAGGCACGTGCCACCATGCCGAGCTAATTTTTGTATTTTTAGTAGAGTCTGGGTTTTACCACATTGGCCAGGCTGGTCTCAAACTCCTGACATCAAGTGATCCACCCACCTCAGCCTTCCAAAGTGCTGTGATTACAGGCGTGAGCCCACATGCCCAGCCATATTTTTTATTCATATGTTCTTCTGTCTCCCAGATGCTCTATTTTGGGGGTCAGCAAAGAGCCAGATTAAGCTTGCAGGTTATCTTGTCTCTGTCACAATGACTCAACTCTGCCATTGGAGTGAGAAAGCAGCCATGGGCAATTTATAAGTGATGACAAGTGGCTGTGTTCCAATAAAACTTTATTTGTAAAAATAAGTGATGGGAGAGGTTCCCAGAAGTATATCCACCTAACTATAATCAAATGATCTTTGGTAAAGGAGCTAATTTTTCTCTCAATTTTGCTGTGAAAGACAATAGAATGGAGGAAAGATTGTCTTTTCTACAAACATTCCTAGGCATCCACATGCAAAGAAGGGAATCTAGACATAGATCTTACAGTCTTTGCAAAATTAATTCAAAGTGTATCATATGCCTACATACACAATGTGACATTTTGTAGGAGATAACATAGGAGAACACCGAGGTGACCTTGGGTACAGTGCTGACTTTGTGGCTGTAACACCAAACGCACAATCCATGAAAGGAATAACTGATAAGCTGGACTTCATTAAAATTAAAAGCTACTTCTCTATGGAAAACACTATCAAGAGAATGAGAAGACAAGCAGAGACTGGGAGAATAAGTTTGCCAAAGACACATCTGTAAAAAAACTGTTATCAAAATGTGTAAAGAACTCTTAAAACTCTACAATAAGAAAACAACCTAATTTAAAAACAGGCCAAAAACCTTAACAGACACCTCACCAAAGAAGATACACAGAAAGCAAATAAGCACATCTATGCCATCAGGGAAATTCAAATCAAAACAATGAAACCGCTACACACCTATTAGAATGGCCCAAATCCAGAACACTGACAACATCAAATGCTGGTGAGAAGGTGGAGCAACAGGAACTCTCATTGACTGCTGATGGGAATGCAAAATAGTGCAGCCACTTTGAAAGAGAGTTTGGTGGTTTCTTATAAAACTAAACCTACTCTTACAATACCATCCAGTAATCACATTACCTGGAACTTACAAAAAAAGTTGAAAACATCTTTATGTTCATAGCAGCTGCACATGGATGTTTACAGCAACTTTATTTATAATTTTGCCAAAACATAGAAACAACCTTGATGACCTTCAGTAGATACAACAATAAATAAATGGTGATCTATCCAGACAATTTAATATTATTCAGTGCTAAAAAGAAATGCACTATATATTAAATGCCTATTACTAAGCAAAAAAAAAAAAAAAAAAAAAGCCAGTTTCAAGAGTTTATGCAATCCCAACTATATAACATTATGGAAAAACAGAATTATGGAAACAGTAAAAAGATCAGTGGTCACCAGGGATTAAGGGTAGGAAAGAAGATTTTTAGAGCAGTGAAACTACTCTGTATGATGCCACAGTTATGGATACATATCATTATGTATTAGTTCCTGTATTAGTCTGTTTTCATACTGCTATAAAGAACTGCCAGGGACTGGATAATTTACAAAGGAAAGGGGTTTAATTGACTCACAGTTCAGCATGGCTGGGGAGGCCTCAGGAAACTTACAATCATGGCAAAAGGCAAAGGGGAAGCAAGGCACCTTCTTCACAAGGTGGCGGGAGAAGTGCTGAGTGAAGGGGGAAGAGCCCCTTATAAACCATCAGATCTCATGAAAAATCACTATCACGAGAACAGCATGGGGGGAAACTGTCCTCATGATTCAATTACCTCCACCTGGTCTCTCCCTTGACAGGTCTCTCAGTGGAGATGATGGGGCTTATAATTAAAGATGAGATTTGGGTGGAAACATAAAACCTAACCATATCAGTCCCAAACCCATAGAATGTACAACACCAAGCATGAACCCTAACGTAAGCTATGGACTCTGGGTGATAATGATAGGTTCATCAGCTGTAACCAATGTTCCACTCTGGTGCAGGATGTTGATCATGGGGGAGGCTGTGCATGTGGGGGTGGGGGGGCATATAAGAAATCTCTGTGTTTTCCTCTCAATTTTGCTGTAAACCTAAAACTGCTCTTAAAAAATAGAATCCTTAAAAAACAAACAAACAAAAAACAGGTGGTAAGCTGGATGTGGCCCATGGGTCATATTTGGCAATCCCTGTTCTGTTGCATTAATTGTGGGTTCTGAGAACTCTGTCCATGCTGTTGGGCTTCCTTAGATAAGGCATTTTATTTGTTAAAGCACAGGGGCTCAAGGTGGGTTGTGGAGCTTTCCTCTTAGGCAGGAATCTCTCAGCCTCACTGAGGCTCCAAGGATGCCAAGCTGTCTTGATCCTGCCCCCCCAGGTTATGACTCTCTTTTCCAGCTGCTGCTTGATGGTAGGGAGAAAGCCACAAACCGGTCTGTGTGATGGATCCCAGATGACCCCAGGACTTGTTCACATACTTGTTCACAAACCACTGGATTCCAGCTCTAAGCAGCTGTTTCAGTCCAGGAGAGACAAATTACTTGGAGTTGTAAGTTGGGAGAGGGAGCTATTTTGGGTGGACACTACCCAAAATATTTGCCTGGCTCATATTTTTCTGTCCTTGTTCCAGGATTCCCTGCTCTTCCCTCTTTCTCCTTGCATCAATGCCTTTGTGACTGCCGAGCCTTGCTTTTTGATCTTGTTCATTATGTGATTAATTTTTGTAAATGCTTGAAAAGGATATGCAGTCTCTAATTATGGGGTTCTGTACATGTCCATTAGATCTAGGTTGTTAATTGTGTTGCCCTCATCATCCATGTTCTTATTTACCTTTTGTCTGTTTCAGCTCTCCATTACTGGGAGAAGCATGTTAAAATCTTTCACTCTAATTGTGGATTTGGGGTATGATGAGTGTATGCAAGTTTAAAATTATTCTAGCTCCCTGTTAATTAAATCTTTTAACATTATGGTATAAGCCTCTTTATTTCTGACAGTGCTATTTGCTTTAAAGTCTTTTCTGCCTGACAGCAATTTGGTCATACAAGCTTGTTCTCAGTATTTTCCTGGCTTATATTTTTCTGTCTCTGTACTTCTAATCTTTCTGAGTCTTTACTGTGTAGCTGTTTCTTTTATAAACAATGTACAGCTGGTTGCTGTTTTTATTTTTTCTTTTAATCCCATAAGAGAATGCTTTTTGTTGATATTATTGATATATTTAGATCTATAGTGACTACTGATATATTGGAATCTATTTCTAGAGTCTTATTTTTATATAATTTATCATTCTTTTTCTGTGTGTCATTTTTTTCCCCTTTTCTACTTTCTACTAGATTGACTGAGTTTCCTTATAGCCTCTTTTACCTTTCTGTGGGGTAAGAAACTACATATTCTGGTCCTATGATTTTAGGATTAATTATGGGGTTCTGTGCATGTCCATTAGATCTAGGTTGTTAATTGTGTTGCTCTCATCATACATGTTCTTATTTACCTTTTGTCTGTTTCAGCTCTCCATCACTGGGAGAAGCCTAAATTTTTTTATTTTTATTTTTTAAATTTTTTCTTTTCCCTCAAACACGGTTCAGATACACTTAAATTTGTAATATATCCCCTTGACTTCATGCTAATTCTGGATAATTGAGTTAATCAATGTTTATGCCTTCCTTTCTGGCAATAAGAAAACTTAGAATATTTTTATTCAGATTATCTTGTAGCAATATGTATTTCCACATGGTTTTATGTCCTCAAAAACACTTATTGCTCTTGTTTTGTACAATTAGAGCATTTGGATTTACCCACATATCTGCCAGGTTTTTTTCACCATTTCTTCTATATTTCACAGATTCCCCCTGGATTTGATTTCCTTTTCCCCAAGTACATGCATTGATAGTTATTTTAGCATGTCAGTTGACGATAAAAAGTTTACCTTTTGTTTGTTTGAAAATGACTATTTCAACCCTCATTCTTGAGTGATAGTTTCACTGGGTATAGAATTCTGGGTGGTCAATTGCTGTTTTCTCAGCACTTTCAAGATAATTACTTTTATCTTCTGTCATTGCTGGTGAGAAGTCTAGTGTCAGGACTTTTTGATTAAGATTTTTTTCAATTGATTACAATATTTTTCTTTGGCCTTTATGTTCTGCAGTTGCATTACAACATGTGTTTATTTGTACTTATCCTGCTAGGATATTATTGTACATCTTGGATTTAAGGATTCATATCTTTCATTAATTATAAGAAAATGCTTGGCTGGGCATGGTGGCTCTTGCCTGTAATCCCAGCACTTTGGAAGGCTGAGGTACGTGGATCATGAGGTCAGGAGTTCAAGACCGGCCTGACCAACATGGTGAAACCCCATCTCTGCTAAAAATACAAAAAAAAAAAAAAAAAAAAAAGCTGGGCATGGTAGCATGCACCTGCAATCCCAGCTACTCAGGAGGCTGAGGCAGGAGAATCCTTTGAACCCAGGAGGCAGAGGTCACAGTGAGCTGAGATCGTGCCACTGCACTACAGCCTGGGCAACAGAGCTAGACTCCCTCTCAAAAAAAAAAAAAAAAAGCTTTTTGGATAATGCCTCTGTTCAATTTTCTCTGCTCTCTCCTGCTAAAATTTCTATTAATTGACTGTCAGACTTTCTCAACCTATCATCAAGGCTGCTTAACCTCTTTTTTAAATTTTCTATCTCTTGGTCTCTTTATGCAGCATTCTGAATATTTCATCACATTTATTTTTTTAGTTCAAAGTTATGGTTGTTATTGTCTGCTGCTAAATCTTGTTTATGTATTAATTTAAAAGTTTATATTCAATAGTACAATAGAGAAATTATGATTAACAATAATTTGTTATATAATTCAAAATAACTAGAAGAGAATAATTGTACAGCACAAAGAAAAGATAAATGCTTAAGGTTTTGGAGACCTCAATTACCCTGATTTGATTATTACACATTGTATACATGTATCAAAATATCACATGTGGCCCAAAAATATGTACAGCTACATCAACTTTTAAAAAGTCTTAATGTAAGAAAAAAGTTTATATATTACTCTATCCAAATTTTTTTAAATACTTAAAATGCTTGTAGTCTCAGCTACTTGGGAGACTTAGGCAGGGCAACCTGCTGAGCCCAGGAGTTGGAGTCCAGCTTGGGCAGCATAATGCGACCCCCATCTCAAAAAAAAATTAAAATTAAAATAAATTTACATGATGGTGAAAAACAGTTGTTTCCCTCATAATTGTATTCAAAACATTTAAGAACATGATTCTGAGAAGGGATCCCTAGGTTTCCATAGACTGCCAAAAAGGTCATGACACACAGTAAGTGGGGATTCTCATCTAAAAGGGTGGGTTTTACATGTGATCCAAAATGTTTAGGTATTTTTTAAGCAGCTGCTTTTGATTTGGTAGTTCACAGAGTGGCCTGACAAAAAGCCAAGTCACTATTGGAGATGCCCAGATGCCTGCCCAGCACTGCCCAGCCCTGAGCTCATGAACAGGTCTGGCAGAATGGGGAGTGGGGGCAGGAGTGCCCAGGCTTAGTACCGAATGAGTCTGGCCTTCAGTTAGCCCTGTTAGTTGAACAGGATGTGAAGGTGAAGATGCCCAATAGTAAAGACACATTGACAGGTACCCAAAGATATCTCCTTTGGAAAGAAACTCTTCACGCTTGAGAGCTGAGAAAGGAAAAAGTAGGGACTAAACTGCAGCTATGTGCCAGAGACAGCTCCAGGCATGGAGAGAGAGGAATGGATCATACAAGGTATGGATTTCAACTCTGAGGAGTTCACAGTCCAATAAAGGAGAAGACCATTTATTTAACGGGGACACTGAGGATCCCAACTGCTCACTAATTGTAAGGGAAGGTAAAATGTGGCGGGTGCTTCTAGGCACCAAAAATGCAGATGTGCAAACTGTACATGTGTAAACATCTTCATAGTTTACAAACTGTTTTCATCCCACAGAAGACTAATAAGCTTCCCTTTTGAAGATGAGGAAACCGAGGTTCATAGGGCAAATCATGTCACTTCTTTGCTCCTCAGTTTCTTTATCTGTCAAATGGGGATAACAATGGCACCAACCTCTTTGGGCTGATGTGAGGATTACGTGAGTTGTTATACACAAAGTGATTACAACAGAGAGAACAGGGGACGCAGCACAAGTGTTGTTGATTAGTTATCACTCACACATCACACAGAATCTAACCCTCCTCACTGGCCCTAGACATCTGTTACTACAGAACCTTGTTCCATTTTCTTTATAGCACTTGTCTGAAATTATATCTTCATTTAACTCTATGCCTGATCATTATGAATCCCCCTAAAGATCACACGTACTATGAGGACAGGGACCTCCTCTGCAGCCCCAGTGCCCTGGACATGGTGGCGCTGGATAAATACTGCTAAATACTGCTTTCTGCAAGGGACGAAGAAGCTGGTAGAGGTTGGATTTCAGGAAATCCCCAGTTAACCTCAAGCCAGCCTCCTGGTGGGAACCATGGAAAATGGCCTGGGAAATGCTATACACCCAATCAGCCACAGTCATAAGTGTCATCAACGCCACCATATCCAGCCCTGTCTCCTCTCGTGGTGTCCTCATTCCTGGGCTACGTTTATTTTGTGCTCCTGATGCACTCTGCATAGATTTCTGTTTATAACACCTTTTGGCAATGACTGGCTTCCTGGACAGTCTGGGAAAATCCTTATAGGCAGGAACTAAACTACACAGATGGACCCAGACTTGCGATGGTACAACTTTCAATTTTTCAACTCTACAATGGTGAAAAAGCAATACATGTTCAGAAGAAACTACTTCAAGTGTCCATACTACCATTCTGTTTTTGATTTCCAGTACAGTATTCAATAAATTCCATGAGACCAGATGCCGTGGCTCACACTTGTAATCCTAGTTCTTTAGGAGGCCAAGGTGGGCGGATCACTTGAGCCCAGGGGTTGGAGACCAGCCTGGGCAATGTGGCAACCCTGTCTCTACAAAAAATACAAAAATTAGCCAGGCAGAGTGGTGTGCGCCTGTAGTCCCAACTACTTGGGAGGCCGAGGTGGGAGGATCGCTTGAGCCCAGGAAGTCGAGGCTGCAGTGAGCTGGGATAGCAGCACTACACTACAGCCTGGGTGACAGAGCGAGTCCCTGTATCAAAAATAAAGCAATAAATATTAATTTCAGCTCAACAAAAATAAATTCCATGAGATATTCAACACCATATTATGAAAGAGGCTTTGTATTAGATGGTTTTGCCCAACTGCAGGGTAACGTCAGTGTCTTGAGCACATTTAAGGCAAACTAGGCTAAGCTGTGATGCTCAGTGGGTTGAGTGTACTAAATTCACTTTTTACATAACAGTGTTTTCAACTTACAAGGGGCTCCTTGTTACATAACCCCATAGTAAGTCAAGGAGCATCTGTAGTCATCTCTGAATCCCCAACAAGTCCTAGGTATGTAGGAGGTGTTCAAATAATGAATGAATGAATAGTAGGTAACACCAGGATAGGGTTGCCAGATGCAGGACACTTAGCTAAACTTGAATTTCAGATAAACGATGAATGCTTTTTTACTATGAGTCTGTCCTGTATCTGGCATGGTAAATACTTATATAAAAAAATTGATTATTATCTGAAATTTAAATGTAACTGGACATCTTGTATTTTTATTTACTATTAATAAATCTGGCAACCTTATGCCACCTGCAGCAAGGGACAGGAAGGGGTGGCAAGACAGAGAAGTCCAAGTTAAATGTGAGCCTGGGCCTGCTGGGGAGGTGTGGGTGTGACGGGCACCACTGTGGTCAGAACCGTGGTTTCTGAAATGCAGCCTTGGACGATCTGATCCAGGGAAAGTGGCCAAGGGTCTCGGGTCAACCACTCTGCCTCTGACCTCACAGGGACAGTCAGTGAGGACAAGAAGAAAGGCAGTGAGACCAGGGCTACAGCCAGTGGCTGCCAGAAGGGAGGGGGAGAGGGAGGAAGATCACTCTGGATAAGGGGAACACTCTTATTTCAGGTCTAGCACATAACAGGTTCTCAAGAAAGACATCTTTACCTGCAAATACCCACACCCCCCAGCCCCCACCACTACACACACACACACACACACACACACACACACACACACACACCCTGTGGCCGGTTCCACTCTGTCCTCCCCAGGCCAAGCACAGGCTTCAGAGACCACCAGCGGCATGAAGTATTGTGTTTATCCTCAGGACTCACTGATGGCTTCCAACACTTACAAAGTGCTCCATACATTTCTACAGAATTTTATGCTTCTTCCAATTTAACTCTTTTTTTTTTTTTTTTTTGAGATGGAGTCTCCCTCTATTGCCCAGGCTGGAATTCAGTGGTGCAATCTCGGCTAACTGCAACCTCCACCTCCCAGGTTCAAGTGATCCTCGCGCCTCAGCCTCCCAAGTAGTTGGAACTACAGGTGTGCACCACCACGCCCAGCTAATCTTTGTATTTTTAGTAGAAATGGGGTTTTACCACGTTGACCAGGCTGGTCTCAAACTCCTGACCTCAAGTGATCTGCTCATCTCGGCCCCGCAAAGTGCTGTAATGATTACAGGCATAAGCCACCGTGCCCGGCCTCCAATTTAACTCTTTATCATGGAAAATTTCAAGCACATCCAGAAGTAGAGAAAGGATAAGAAGCCCCTGGGCCCTTAGCCCCGATTTGAGGGGCGGTTCTCCCACCCTGTGCCTCTGTGGATCTGCACTCTCCCTCGATCCCCTGCACCCGCTATGTCCTCTATGCACATTTTAAAGCAAAGCCCCAACATCACATCATTTTATCCAAATTTACAACTTTTAAGGACTTTACAAGCCCACCGAGCTCTCCCTGAGAGATGGGGATTGTCAACCCATTTCACAGATGTGGAAACCGAGGCTCAGAGAGGTGAAGCTCTTGTCCAAAGTGACAGCACAACAGAGGGGGACTAGCACCCAACCGTCCAGCCTCCCCAGGCCCTGAGACCCCCCTCTGTCCACAAGGCCCCTTGCCAAGCCCGGGGGGCACAGAGCTGAGCCAGCCCTCCTCCTCTCCCCCAACACAGGGCTCCAGACAGCCGGACTTTGATCCTTGCCAGGGCTGAATTCCAGATGGAGGGCTTCCTGACTGCTCGAGCAATAGGATTGATGGGGTGTTAATGATGTCAGGGCTTATAGACAAACTCCAGCCTTGGCCGGGTGCAGAGAGCCAATTGTCAGTGGTGATAGGAGCCAGGCACTCCCCATCGGCTCATGGGCTGGGAGGATGCAGGGAAGACGCAGGGGAAGGGGGCATGAGGACTTCTCATGATGGAGCAGTTGACAGAATCAGAAATACCTGCCAGATGAGAGCCAGGGGTGCCTGTTCCTTCAGGGTCTCAGGGTGGCTTCATGATGTGGGGGCTATGATGAGTGTAAAGGGGACATTGAAACCCTCACATGGGGTTCATAGGAAGAGCGCTGCATTCAAAGTCCAGCCACTGACTTGGCCACTGACAATCACCTTGGCTCCCTCCTTTCCTCTCTGGGCCTCAGTTCACACATCAATGACAAAAAATGATTGTACGGTTGGACGAGATCAGAGGTCAGCAAAGTTTTTCTGCAATGGGCCAGACAGTAAATCCTGCAGGCTTTGCACTGCACACGTTGTGGCAAAAAAGCAGTCACAGACAATACCCAAACCAGTGGGCATGGTGGTGTTCCAATAAAACTTTATTCACAAACAAATAATAAACAAAACAAAACAAAAATCTGGATTCACAAAAACAGGTGGCAGGCTGGGTTTGGCCCTCAGGCTGTAGTTTGCTGACCCCGGGTCACAAAAGGTTCTTTCACCTCCTCAAAATACGGGAAACAGATCTATAGCTCTCTGTTAGAGTTCACAAACTCACACCTACGGGGGCTGGGCAGGGACATGAATGAATAAAACAAAAGTCAGTGCAAGGCATTAGGGCACGGTAAGGATTACAGCAAACTGGCCAGTCTATGTCCTAACTAAAAATGGATGGGGTGGGGCTTCTACACGGCTCCAGACTCATAGTCACTGCCACATGGAAATATAGACCTTGCTCCCAGATGTAAGTGATCGCTCAAGAGAAGGTAGAATCTGCTTCTTTTTAGAATAAAAAAAGTGAATTATCCTATTTTGAAATGTTGGCTACTGATTCAAACTTTTAAAAAACACCAGGCAGTCAATCCATCCTGCAGGGGCAAAGGCCATATTAGGCCCCAGGGTCACCTATTTGTAAACTCTGCCCTATGTTTAGAGGGCATTTTTTCCCTTCAGAAACTATGTTAGTAATTTGCAAAAGCACAGGGATGACTTAGGAGCTCGTGCTCAGTGGACGGTATTGCTGTTTTCCCAACACCGTGGATGTCCACAGACAGATGGAAAGGTCAGGAATACAGAAAAGGAAAGAGTTGATCTGGCCTCAGCTCAGAAGCCTTCACAAGCTACAGAGGTCTTACCAGAGAAATGTTCCTGCTTGCTCAATTTCGCCCCCGGCCCAGGAACAAGTGACCTGTCAGGCTTCTGTCACTAGGACTTGAAGGGACATGGAGGCTTCTCTACTTGGTGATAGGGTTTGGCTGTGTCCCCCACCCAAATCTCCTCTTGAACTGTAGCTCCCATAATTCCCACATGTCATAGGTGGAACCTGGTGGGAGGTAACTGAATCATGGGACAAGTCTTTCCGGTGCTGTTCTTGTGACATTAAGTCTCACAGGATCTGATGGTTTTATAAAGGGGAGTTCACACTTGCACACTCTTGCCTGCTGCCATGTAAGACATGACTTTGACTCCTCCTTTGCTTTCCGCCATGATTGTGAGGCCTCCCCAGCCACATGGAACTGTGAGTTCACTAAGCTTCTTCCCTTTATAAATCACCCAGTCTTGGATATGTGTTTATTAGCAGCGTGAGAACAGACTAATACAGAAGAAAAGAAAGGAAGACTATCTCTCCAGCAACTCGATCTAAAATCTCAGGATGGCTCAGGCCCCTGGAGGTCTTTCCTTGAGTCAAATCCTCAGGAAGGCCAGCACCGCTCTTGTAAATAAATCATTGTCTTCCTGCTCGGGATGGAAGGGGGATCGGGGAAACCAGCCTGCCAGGGTTTCACTGCCAGCTGTCTCTAAAGCCACAACCAACCGAGATGCCCAATTCAGAAAACGGCCACAAGTCAGGAGGTGGAGAGGGACAGATGAGTGGGGCTGGCCCAGGACAGGGATGTTTGCTTTTGTTTGGGGGCCTGCAGGCCTGGGATCCATTAACAAATACCTATTAATCTTCCTGTTGGTTTCAGGGGACAAAATTCGAGCCAGCAATGAGTCTAAAGCTACAGGGACCTGGGAAGAATATTTAAAAGCCCTGCCCTCATGAACTGGGAAGGAAGAAAGACACCTTCCCTGGCAACGCCACAGGAATTATCAAATGTGCTCAATTTAAAATCAGGTTTATTGAGGTATGAATTATATTCTTTTAAAAATGCATCATTTTGGTGCAGCCGCTGTATAAACAGTATGGCACTTCCTCAAAAAATTAAAAACAGAATTACTCTATGATCTAACAGTTCCAAAATGTGTATGGCCATGTCCATTTTAGCATTAGTCACGATACCCAAAAAGTGGAGGCAACCCAGTGTCCACTGATGCCTGAAGGGACCAGCAAAATGCGGTGTATACACGCAACAGAGTGTGATTCGCCTGGAAAAGGAGGGGAAATTCTGGCACCCGCTACAATAGAGGTAAACCTCGAAGACACTATGCCAAATGAAACAAGCTGGTCACGAAAGGACAAATACTGTGTGATTTCACTCATAGGAGGCACCTAGAGGAGTCAAGATCACAGAGACAGAAAGAATAGTGGTGCCAGGGGCTGGGGGGGGAGAAGAACATGGGGAGCTCATGTTTGATGGGCAGAGGGTTTGTTTTGCAGAATGAAAACGTTCTGGAGATTGATTGCACAGCACTGTGACGCTAACCTAACTGTGAATCGAATCTAACCCTACCGGCTTTTACATTTAAAAGTGGTTAAGATGGTAAATTTCACATTATGTGTATTTTTACTTCAACTAAATTATTATTATTATTTTTTATGGTACTTTAGGTTCTGGGGTACATGTGCAGATCATGCAGGATTGTTGCGTAGGTACATACATGGCAAAGCGGTTTGCTGCCTTCCTCCCCCCATCACCTATATCTAGTATTTCTCCCCCACGTTATCCCTCCCCATCCCCCACTATCCCTCCCCTAGCCCCCCACAATTGACCGCAGTGTGTGACGCTCCCCTCCGTGTCCACATGTTCTCATTGTTCAACACCTGCCTATGAGTAAGAATATGTGATGCTTGATTTTCTGTTCTTGTGTCAGTTTGCTGAGAATGATGGTTTCCAGATTCATCCATGTCCCTATGAAGAACACGAACTCATAATTTTTTATGGCTGTGTATGTAGTATTCCATGGTATATATGTGCCACATTTTCTTTATCCAGTCTATTGTTGATGGACATTTGGGTTGGTTCCAGGTCTTTGCTATTGTAAACAGTGCCACAATGAACATACGTGTGCATGTGTCTTTATAATAGAACAATTTATAATTCTTTGGGTATATATCCAGTAATGGGGGGGGGGGATTGCTGGGTCAAATGGTATTTCTATTTCTAGGTCCTTCAGGAACTGCCACACTGTCTTCCACAATGGTTGTACTAATTTGCACTCCCACCGACTAAATTATTCTTTAAATGCACCCATTTTAAATGGAGAATTCCCTGTGCTTTGACAAATGTAACACCTCCAACTAAAATAGAGACGTTCCCCTCACTCTACAGAGTTCTCTCATGCCCTTTTGCAGTCTATATTATTTCTAAAGCATCCTATTGGGTTAAAACTTAATGAAGTAGAAATGATATCTCCACTGCCCTGGGTCTGGTCCAAGCCTACAATCTCTGAGGCTACCAGGAGCATTTCACACACACGTCCCTTTCTGCCCTGGACCCATGGGCCTTTCCCAAGATGTCTGTGAGGTTTACAGGGTCAGGGAGGCACCACAGGAAGGATATTTGCCTTGGTTTTATTCAAATCAGCTGCCCAGGTATTGAATGCAACAACATTAAACCTTCTTCTCTTCACACACACACACACACACACCCCTGGCAGCTGCCAGCCTCTTAGCTCAATCTTCTATGCACTATAAATTTGCCAAGCCAGATTGCTCTTCTCAGCCACCCGTACACCTGGCCCCTAAGCCCAGCTGTGAGTCTGTCCTCTGGGGCTATTCACCCAAACGAGGGCTCCCCAGGAGAGTGGACTCAGACCAGCCCCCCAGAGCTGCTCCCTAGGGCCTTGCTTTCAAATCCCTTGACACTTGCCCATTAAGATTTGTCAGTGAACAGCGTCCCCCTGGTGGAAAATCTAGGACATAACAGATCTGAGCTGTATCTGAGTTGCCGTATTTCTGAGAATGTATTCATTCCAAAATACTTGCAGGGGGAAATAATTTTTCGGTGGAGAATCCCTGAAGACGCAGCCGTAACCAAGGGTTCAAGGTTAACGTCACCTGTAACTGGACACGGTGACATCTCGAACCCTACCAACGCCAGGCATCGAGAAGGACGCATCACTTCCATGGGGTTCTTGTCCCAGGATACATAGCCACAATTTCAACACTAGAACATATCAGACTAACCCAAGTTGAGGACAAAATAACTACAAAATAACTGACTCGTGTCAAGGTCATGAAACAATAAGGAAAGACGGAGGAACGGTCGCAGATCAGAGGAGACGAAGGAGACGTGGTGAGTGAACGTCACGTGGGGTCCTGGATTGGCCCCTGGGTCAGGAAAAGGACCTTGTGGGAAAACGTGCAATCAGAACAAAAGCTGAGGTTGGGCTCACGGTGATGCACCAATACCCATCTCTTAGTTCTGACGCTTGTCCTCTGACGATGCGAGATGTTGACACACGGGGTGGATGGGGGAAGGGTATACAGGAATCTCTGTTGCTTTTGCAACTTTTCTGTAAGTGCAAAATTATTTCAAAATAAAACGTTTTTTTAAAATTGCAGGCCTTTTTCCCAATTCCCTGGTCTGTATGCTGGGAATACAGCCCCTGCTCTTCTGGAACCTCCGTTCTAGCAGAGACAGCATACAAACAGACCAAGTAGGTGTGTCTGCATTGAGTGAGGGAGCGCCAAGGGCTGAGGAGGCTGGGGGCTGGGGGCTGGGAGAGAGTGGGTCAGGGACCAGCTCTCTATGGAGATGACTCTGGAGTAGGTACCTGAGTACTGGAGAGTAGCCCCTGCCCCCAACCCAATTCATTCATGAATTCAACAGCTACTGTTTCAGAGCCTGCCACATCAGGCACCTGGGATACAGCAGTGAGCAACAGGCACTCAAATCCCTAGCAATGACCTAGGGATGCTCGCGTCTATGAGGGGGAGAGAAAGAAGTCACTAAGGCACACAGTGTGTTCCACTGGGGGAGGAGCTGGCAGCATGGGAGGGGGCACCCGTGCTTTCCAAACAGTGAGTACCATTCACAGCGGGCCTTAGAGAGCAAGTGATGGGGAATGCAAGCCTGGGAGGAGGGGGCAGAGTGAGAAATTCTGGTGAAGGGGGACAGGACGTGCAAAGGCCCAGAGGTGGGAGCATGTTTGGCAAACTCGGGGGATGCCAGTGTGGCTTTAATGTGGCACAAAAACAGGCAAAGGGGGCCAGATATGCCAGGCCTTGAGGGCTGCTGTTTGTTTTTTATTCCCACCCTCTGGAGGATTCTGCGTAGAGGAAGAACAGAGTGGCTCCATCCTTTGTTTGAGACCAGTGAGCAAATGCTGGCTGGAGAATGGTCTACACAGGCTGTGGGTGGCGAGAGCTGCCTGCTGCAGCCAGGTGACAGAGCACTGTCGCCAGGACAGTGATAGCAGCAGACACGGTACAAATAAATTCAGATTCTAGGTTCATTTTGAAGGCAGGGCTCACAAGATTTAAACAAATGGATCAGATGCAGAGAGTGACAAATCAGTTCAGAGACTTCCCCAGGCTTTTGGTTGGAACCCAACATCTCGAAGAAGAGAGGACTGCAGAGGGCGATGCAGATGTAGGGGGAAAATCGAGCATTCCATTTCATGTATGTTTCAAATGCCTATTTACCAAATATGTAAAGGGGTAAAGTGAGCCTTTCATGACTCTTCTGGGAACAAACAAGAACGGACATGTATTGAGTGTCTACTGCCTGCAGACGTTGTCCCATCCACGCAGGGATCACGGCATTTCCCTCTCTGCAGTGGGTGAAGGCAGTGCTGTGAGCGTCGCACGTTACAGACGAGGCAAGAGACACAGGGAGAGGCCACGGAGAGCAAGCCACTGCAGAGCCAGGACATCGATGCACATCCCGAGCTCTAAACCATGTATTTCTGAAATATTAGGGAGAAAACTTAGAGAAAAACAGATCTCTTCGAAGTGCAGAAGGTTCCAGAAAAATGACCAGATACAATGGTAGGAAGTAAGTCATCTCTCCAAGTGTCAGGGCATGAGCTATTCCACCCGACCATTCGGTTTGTGGAATGTCTCCTCTGTGCCAGGCATGCAGGGGCTGTGGGGGGAGGGTCCACTGTTAACACAGTGGTGTCGGTGCCCTGATGGGGCATCAGCTACTCTGGGAGTACCAGGAGGGACAGAGGGGTCAGCCCAAAGCTAGAGACGGCTCCACAGAGGCAGCAAAGACCAGAGATTTCAGGCTTTGTCAGCACTGAGACGGGTGAGAAGTGCCTCAAGCAGAGTGGGCTTTCTAGGTGTGAGCCGTATGCAAGGTGGAATTTTAGTCAATGAAGTAGAAACAAGGACTGCAAGACTTGAGGGTTTCCAAGGCTCCTGTGAGAGGAGCTCCCTCCTGTTGATTTCTGTTGCTCCTCTCAGTAACTGAAACTTGAGTGGAAGTCAAAGCGTGCTGGACCTAGTTCTGTCCCTGTCCCGTGCTCTGTTGCCTTGGGAGACCAGCCTAAGAAGGCTGCTCAAGACTAGATCATGGTGAACCTCATTGAGTTCCATGCCTAGGAGGCTGGACTTCACTAACACCACTAATAGCTTGCAGACTGGATTGAAAGAGGCAGGCTGCAGACAGGAGGGCGTGAGAGGGGTCACTGTGAGGTCTGGGGTAAGAGGTGAGGGGATGGAGCTGGGGGGGGACATAGGAAGTGGCACTGGCCGGGCTTGGTGACGGAGGAATTGTGAACTAAATGCCTTCAATGTTTCTGCTTGGGGCAACTGGGAACCTGCAAGAATCATTCGGGTCCTGGATCTTTAAGGCCCGGGACAGAACCCAAATCCACGCCTGCCTGGGACGATCTGGCAGGCAGTGAGCATGCTTGGCGCTGTAAACCAGTTCCCCCACCCTCCATCTTGGTTTCTAAATGGTATCTGAAGAACATTCTGAACAAAGGGCACTCCGTAAGGACAGGGTTTAGCCCGGAGTTGGAAGCAGGTAAATTGGTCTCTGCTCTTTCCCCTGCGCCATCTCCCACCTTCCCCGGCTACATGCTCTCCTTTGGCCTCATGCTCTGCAAGATCCTCCTCCATCCTCCTCGAAGATATGAGATCTACTCTCTCGTAGCTAAGCCTGAGGGCTACCTTGACACATTGTTCTGAGCTACAGGGAGAGGCCCAGAAGAGGTCTATTTCCAGCTGTAGAATCAGAGCTCTCACTAGCAGTGTCTAACTCTGTGTTCTCATACTGGTGTGGAGGAAACGGCAGAACTGAGAACTGTGCTCTCCATCCCCATCCTGGGGCAGGGAAGGTGGACTAATCCGTTCTCACAGAGCTATGAAGACACACCTGAGAGTGGGTACTTTATAAACAAAAGAGGTTTACTTGACTCACAGTTCCATGTGGCTGGGGAGGCCTCAGGAAACTTACCCCTCATGGCGGAAGGCACCTCTTTGCAGGGCGGCAGGTGAGAGAATGAGTGCCCAGCAAAGGGGGAAGCCCCTTATAAAACCATCAGATCTCATGAGAAATAACTCACTATCATGAGAACAGGATGGTGGAAACCGCCCCCATGCTTCAATGATCTCCACCTGGTCCCTCCCACGACATGTGGGGATTATGGGAACTACAATTGTGATGAGATTTGGGTGGGGACACAGCCAAACTTATCAGAAGGAAAAGCTCATAACTGCAGAGAGGTGCGTGCCACTGTGAATTCATAGTCTCAGGCCTGTTCATTGTTCTGTTCTCATCTCTGATCCCACGGCTACTTAGCACATCCTGAGACCTACCCACCGCTTCCATTTAACACGCTTAGCCTCCTCCTTCACAAGGAAAGGAATAAAGCCATCAACCAAGGCTCACTCTCCACCAAGCTTCCAGGTCCCTCCTCCTTGGGCCCTTCCATCCGTCACTCATGTCCTTCCCCTGTTCTGGCACTGACGTGTGCTCCAGGCCCCAGCAAATTAAAAAGCAAACCAAGCAGCCCCCTGGAACCCCCATGTCCTGCTCTGGCTTCCTGCTTTCTCTCCACTTTGTTCCTGGCCTCTGTCCCTGTCCTCCCCACTGAAATCGTTCTCAGCAAGGTCACCAGTGGCTGCCTTGTTCCCATAGCCATTTGGAGAACAGTTGTCCAACTGCTGGGGCCAGAAACCTTCCGCACCTGCGACCCGCTTCTGAAACCCCACACCTATTTGGTCAATAACCACTTTCCGTTGTTTTTCAATAGCCCTGTCTCCCTCCTCACTGCCCATACCAGGTGTGGCCCACTATTATTCTAGCCTCCATTTTTACCCCCTTCCGATACCCATAATAGTTGTTGATGTTGTCGTTTGAGACAGGATCTCACTCTGTTGCCCAGGCTGGAGTGCAGTGGCGCGACTGCCGCCTCCTGGGTTCAAGCGATTCTTGTGCCTCAGTGGAGTAGCTGGGATTACAGGTGCCCGCCACCACATCCTGCTAACTTTTTATTTTTGGGTAGAGACAAGGTTTCACTCAAAGTGATCCACCACCTTGGCCTCCCAAAGTGCTCAAATTACAGGCGTGAACCACCACACCCAGCCATGATAGCTCTTCTAAAGGGTCAATCTGATCATTAACTTGCTTAAAATGCCTTTGTGAGTCCTCATTTCCCTCAGACACATCTGGGTGACCTGCAGGGGGCTGCTGTGGCCTCCAGTTCTGCACACGCTGTACCCTCCACCTGGAACACACCCTACTCCCACCTCTGACAGCTGCCTCCCACGGACTCTGGGGAGCTTCTGAAAATATCACTTTTCCAGAAAGCTTTTCCCAGGGTGTAAGCACTCTACCCTCACCCTATCCTGGCTCCCCCACCAGGCTGCGCCCACTCTCACTAGACTATGCGCTGCCCGAGGCCAGGGATGACGCCTGCCCTTATTTCTCGTAGTTCCCCCCATGCCTGGTTCCAGAGAAGACCTGATGACTTTTAGAATGGAAAATCCGAGAATGACAAGACATGGGGGATGAGGGCAGAAGAGAAAGAGATGTTCAACGTGACACAGATTTCAGGGCTGATGAGCAGGAGGGGAAAGAAGGGTTTGAAGGAGGAGGTTCAGGGCTATGTCTGGAATGCCCTGGGCTTTTTGTAGGCAGATGGAGACACCGAATCTACAGCTACAGATGTGGGGGTCACGGGGAAGGGCTGAGATTGTCTATGCAAAGTGTAGAAGGGCCATGCTGAATTTTAATACAGTGATGGCAACCGGATGTCCCATGTGCTTTCCCACCTGCCTGCCCATCCACACTGCCCTAGCACAAGTTAAGCTGACTCGGACAGATGTTTCTCAAAGTGTGGGCCACCCGTTCCCGGATGCAAGTCACCTGGGGAGGGAGGGCATTACATGCAGATCTGTGGGCCCTGCTCCCCCACCAACTGCATCAGGATCTGGGGAAGCCTGGGAATCTGAACACTAACCAGCTCCCGGAGATCAAGGATTGAGACTTTGCCAAGAGAGGTGCAGAATAAGCAATGGGTGAGGAATTAAACATGTCAGCAAGACACTGGCCGAAATGGCTTGGTTACAGTGACAGACTAGACATGGGAGGCATGTGTCCCATGATAGCAACAGGCCGCTGGGAACATCCCAGAGGACTCGGAGGGCTCACACATCGCCCACTGTTCACATAGCTCTCTAGAGGATAGTCCCCTGTATCATAGACGCCAACCTCCCAGACTGATTTCCACCCTAAAGATAGGACTAGAGGCCAGGCGTGGTGGCTCATGCCTATAATTCCAACACTTTGGGAGGCCGAGGCAGGTGGATCATCTGAGGTTGGGAGTTTGAGACCAGCCTGACCAATATGGAGAAACCTCGTCTCTACTAGAAATACAAAAATTAGCCGGCGTGGTGGCGTGCACCTGCAGTCCCAGTTACTCGTAGTCCCAGGCTTACCTGTAGTCCCAGGCTGAGGCAGAATTGCTTGAACCCAGGAGGTGGAGGTTGCAGTGAGCCAAGATCGTGCCATTGCACTCCAGTCTAGGTGACAAAGCAAAACTCCATCTCAAAAAAAAAAAAAAAAAAGGTAAGACTAGAGCGCAGGGGTGGGGGATTGGTGGGTGCGTTCATGTGTCTCTTCATCTCCTAGCTTGGGGCCTGGCACCTTAGAGGCACATAATCTGTTAGCAGAATCATCAAGTTCCTTCTGCAAACATGTTCGTGTATGTGTAACAGCAGCTGGGGGTGCCTAATGGGAAGACAGTCCCGTGTAACCCTAACTTCCACATTTGCTGGGAGAGAAGCCTGTAACTAAGAGAGCTGCTAAAACTGAAGGGCAGTGACCAAGGAAAAGAGTGAAATAATTTGGGTCTGACTAGCAGGTGTTTCCCTGTGGCCTCGGAAATGAACCCCACAGAGCCTGAGTTCACAGCCATTAAATCCTGACAGAATGAGAACGGGGCTGGAACGGGTGGATCCAAGGTGCTGATCTATTAGAATGGGAACCTACCGAATAAGAAGAGCAAGGTGGACGTCTGTGGACTGGGTAAAAGTCATCACTAACAGAATCAGGCCATGGAGGTTTCTTTCCAAAACATGTTAAAAAATAAAACCAAACGGCAGAGTCCCTATACAAAAAAAGGCAAAACTGAAGAGTTAAAGGAAGCAAATAAATCTGTACGTGTATTTATAAAAATTGGCTGACAAGTCAACGTGTAACATGGAACAGGAAATGCAAAGGCAAAAATTACCCTATTCAAATAAAAATAGTATTATTCTATTAAGAAATAAAATACAACAGCTTGAACGAGGTACACCTAACACAAAATGACAATGGTTGAAAATAAATGGTGGGCCAAAGATGTAACACTGGAATTCTAATCCAAGGGAAGGGGGGTGGTATTAATATCAAAGGATAATTTAAAGCAAAAAATTTTATGCAGAATAAAGGGTCATTATACAGAGATAAATTATATAATAGATACACACCATTAAACCTTTATGCACCAGTAAGGACGTACAAAGGAAGACCAAACTTGGAGTAGGAAATTTTCACTCCTACTGTCTGCCTGTGACAGAGCTTGAGGTCCGAATGGGGTATAAAAAACATACTCAAGACAGAATTAATCGCTACCAAATCTTACACCCCATCTCCACTGGCCCATAGGATCACCACTAGCCCCATGTGGCTGTTAATAACTTTCAAATATGGTGAGTGTGACCGAGAAACTAATCTTTTCATTTTATGTAAGCCTAATTAATTTAAATTTAATTTAAAAACTGAAACAGTGTATTTTTTTCTGCTAAATCCCATTTTTTTGGGAGAGCTACATTTTTCTTTAACCATTGAAAATTTAGCATTCAAATGTAGATGGGCTGTAAATGTTAACTAAATACAGATTTCAAAGACTTATTGCAAAAATAAGAATGCTATATAGTTAACTGATAATTTTTATATTGATTTTCGGTCGAAATGGAGTAAGAGTCTGGATCTATTTGGTTAATATTAAAATTAATTTCACCTGTTTTTACTTTTTAAAAGTGACTTCTAGAAAATAGAAAATTACACATATGGTTCACGTTATATTTCTATTGGGTAACACTGCCCATGAAATAGGACACACCATGTTTTGAAGATTTCAGAGACTATTCGCAAAAACTGCTTACTGCTAGATTATGTTGTAGTTTAAGAGAATATTACAGTGTGAGAGACTTTAAGAGAACTTTCCTTAACAAAAATGGATCAAAAAAGAAATAAAGGACCAAGAGTGTAAAAATGAAAATGAAAATATTAATCGTCAAGACTTGTAGGATGTAATCAACTTAAATCTAGTGCCAGATTTTAGCCCTTTTAGCTTTTGACATCTCAAACGATAAAAGCAATTTTATCCCTTTTAGCATTTGACATCTCCGAGAATCTGATACAAAGACCTTCTCCCTAGAAAAATGCACATACAAAAAGAATCCTGTACATAATTTGAGGAGGGCCGACATATCCAGAAGCCCCCAGGCTAGAATGCCTATATCATCAAAAGTGAAAGTAAATTAACTAAGCAGGCAATTAAAATTCAAGGAAAATGAAGCATAACTCTCAAGGAAACTAGGAAAAAGAAGAGAAGACAAAGCCAGGATAGAAACAGCAGAACTGTTAAGTCCATGTGCTTAGTCTTTGGAGAAATCAAACAAAAACAAACAAAAAAGCAAATTGCTAGAAAAATCATTCAAGGGGAAATAAAAGCATTAATTTTCTTAGAAATAGAAAAGAGCATACATCACCAAAAAGCTTCAAAATTAAGGGGGTATTCTGCACCACTGCATAGTAATACGTTTGAAAACCTCATTTTTTTCCCTGTAAAAATCTAAATTAACAAAATTGACAAAAGAAATGGAAACCCCAAATCAACCCAACAAAGAAAAAAAATTCCTGTCTTGTAAACTGCTTCCCCCAAATCCATCAGGATCTGATGAAGTCACTGGTAAATTATTTCAGATTTTTGAGGTGCAACTAATTCTACTGTTTCAACAGTATCAGTGTTTGGCAAACATTTCCTGAGTGCCTAACTTCAGTACAGTCTCAGCCCAATATAAAGTTGGTGTCGTGACAGATAAACTCTGGGTTCGCAGAAAATGACGGGAAGTTCACTGGTTCACCCGGTGAAGCAAACGTGATCTTGACCCCTAGACCTGCTAAGAGAGAGAGAACCTCCTAAGTTTTGCAGTAATAAAAGAAATAGCAACAATACAAAATATTGGTGTATTATAACTACAGAAACAGTCTCTTCTACAATTAAAAAGAAATCATGTAATTCAAAGACAATAAATTCTATATGTAAATAATGTATATAAATCAGTAAGACAATATCAAGACCTCTAAGTGAACAAACTAAGATTTTAGAGGAGCTTACGTGAAAACGCTCACTGGAAAATGTTGTAGCACAAATTAAGTAAGACAATTACTATTTTACATGCTACATTACGTAAACTGACATTCCCCCAAAACAATTATTTCCTTGTGAGCTTCTATTCTAAGCTCTGGGGTGGCCACCTTTACTGAATATTGTCTGGTCTTATAAAACAGGTGGATTGAAACATGCTTCACCCAACAGCAAGGCAAAAGTGGTATACAATATGCAGCAAGAGCCAGCGAAATGCTCAGAGTTGCTGCCAATTTCAACATGTCTGCCTGCTGTGCGCACTGGGTGAATTTCAAGCACACTCCAGGACAGATGTGGTCTGACCCATATGGGTAACAGCCCAGACAAGTGCCGTGTTAGCAGATTATTAAAAGTGAACATGTGCTTTCCTCACTTGCCTGCTTGTTTGAAAGAAAAAAAAAGTGGGACTGATGAGAGTGTCTGCCTTGGGGTTTTCCCATCACCTGGGAACTTACATTCATTGAAGAAATCACATTTACAGAGAAAAATCGACACTTTGGTTATGTCCAACCTTCTTCCTGGTCATTAAACTTTCTTCCTCATCAACTTCTATTTCTTACCTGCTTCATGATTTAGCATTCTAGCCAAAAGCAGTAAGTGTCAAAAAATCTTTTTTAAACTTGACCTGGGAATTTTAAGCAAAGTGGAGGAAAACTGGTAAATCTGGTCCCAGGCAGAACAGGATGCCCAGGGCAAACATTACAACCCTGTAATTACCTGGCACAACAGAATTTTCTAGGGGTGTACCATTAGGTATTAATGACATGAAATAATTACTGTTAAAGTGACCTTTTTGTCACAGAGATACAAACAAGAGAATCATTTAACACCAAGATAACATGGTAATAAGTGAAAATCGCATCTTGATAGGATTTGGGCGTGCAGTGAATTCTAAAGCTCGACTTCCTTTCTATACTGGCTTGACTGTAAATGGCAAGCAGCAAAGACTGTTTTCAGTATGTGGCTTCTGCTTCTGCAGTAAGTCTTATGAGAAGTTTGCTTTGAAAAACTTATTGATGAACTGTACTTTTATAAAGATTTTTAGTGGTTCTTTGATGCCCAGTTGGTAAGAGATATCTTACCCCATGACCTCCTGAATAGCAAAAATATAAAACTACATAATCCCATGATTGGAGGGAATGAACTGGTGTGAAGAGCAGAATCTGCGTGATGCAAACTGCTGAAGGCTGACGGCTTATCTGCATCTAACTTGCAAGATATTTAAATCATTCAACAATTAATTTTTCCTACCTCAAAGAGATTTAGCTGCGATTGCTGAATTAGTACAGATAGTGGCAGTTATGAAAATGACATTCCCACCAAAAATAAAGCCAACACTAACTGTTGAATATAGTACCACCCAATGTATGGGCTAAGCATTGAAGCTACTGAATGCTTGTAAAAGTGCCACCTAGTTCTGATTATTTATTTGATGCAGGACTATATAAAAGTTATATATGGCCGGGCACAGTGGCTCACGCATGCAATCCCAGCGCTTTGGGAGGTCGAGGCTGGTGGATCACAAGGTCAAGAGATCGAGACCATCCTGGCCAACATGGTGAAACCCCATCTCTACTAAAAACACAAAAATTAGCTGGGCGTGGTGGGACGTGCCTGTAATCCCAGCTACGAGGGAGGCTGATGCAGGAGAATGGCTTGAACCTGGAGGCAGAAGTTGCAGTGAGCCAAGATCGCGCCACTGCACTTCAGTCTGGCAATGGAGTGAGACTCTAAGGTAGTAACTGGATGGGATCACTATTATCTTTTAACAAAAAGTTGGCCTCACTTTTCTCAGCCTTTCTTCAGCAGTGCAACTGTAACACGGATACAAGCCTTTTAATTTGCCAAGCATTTCTCATGCAATTTGCAGATGAAATAACAGAGGCTGAGCTGTCTCAATAGCTTTACTTCTGGATTCTGATAATGTTAGCTTCAGAACAACGTATATTTCTAAAACGATGAAGGGAGATTAAAAGCAAGGCCTTTCCAATTATTCAAATTTTTATTATTGCACGCTCTGCCAAGTCCTGGAGTTTAACCATTTTTAATGAGAGATTTTGCAAGGGCAGTATACGAAATATACCCCTCGCAACTCCTGCTAAAACATGCAGCCTTTCCTAGCTGATGGACCCAAGAAGGGAACAGCATGGTAGATGGTGTGCAGCCAACAAGGACTTGTGTGTGGTGTATCAGACGCCAGACTCCCGTCAGCAGCCTGTGAATCAGGAAAACAGCTAAGAGAGATGTATCTGTCATTTCTAAGAGACATCTAAAAGAAACTGGCTGAGACTGTGAAGAGAAAGGTGGTGGAATATAAAAACAGATTTGTCATTTGTGCTAGGATTGACCACAGTGTTACAGCTGAGAGACACCATTAGATCTCATCAACTCACAATAGTCGATTCAGTGTTGTGTGTAATAGCATCTAAAAACTGACTGAGGAATGTACTTGTGACCTGGAGTATGAGAATAGCACTTCCAAACAGCTGTTGGGGGTGATCAGGGCAGTAAAATTCTACATCCGTTTCACTAACTGGAAGGTAGAGCCTGGCTACTGATCTAGGGCTATTCAATCCATATGCACGCATCCTGAATAGGTGTAGATAATTTATGCAAAGGCAAGATGGGAAGGGAAAAAAGCCACTCAAAGTTTCAGTAATTCAATAATTTATTCCTCTAAAAAAGTGTGTAAAAGTATATAGCTCTCATCCACAAGGTATATATGAATGACATTTAAAATGGAGGCCTTTTAGTATTGTTTCTTTTTATCAAAGTCTTTTAGTGTACTGTACCAGCGCTATACTGTAGTTATTTTTTTAAATGAACTTCACATATTTTTGTATTCTTTCAAATTGTTTGCTATATATAAAAGAAGCTCACTGCAAAATGCTTGAAGGAAAAAAGGAAACAAAAGAAATTCAGAACTTCCCAGAAATGTACAGCTTTTACATTTAAAAAAGGTTCTGAAATATACATACAAGCATGCTGGACGATCCCACCCTTCTCCCTCCCCCACTTCCCCTTTTTTGTTCAAACCATGGTAAGAGTTCTGATTTCTGCAGAATTTCCAAAATTAAAAATAAAAAAAAATAAAATAACCTCTCACTCTGTAGCAAATCCAGGGCTTGTACATTTCAGATTAATTCAGTAAAAAACTCACAAGTAAAATAATGCATATTTAAGGGAAATATACAGACTTTTTCACACAGAAGTACATAATAAGATTTTTTAAAATCTATTGCCATTCATTTATTTTTGCACAAAAACGTATAAATATGTCACCAGCTTTTCTTAACTTAAAAAACTTAAATAAAAGACACCAGATGAAAACTACCCTTTGCTGCCATTTTTTTTTAAGTTTTTTTGTAGGAGTTTTTTATTTTTTGTGTTTTTTTCTTTTTCTGCTTAGAATTGGGTTTCTAGGGAAGAAAAGCCCCTGCATTAAAAACAGCCCATTTAAAAAAAAATTCAAAGTTCTGATGAATTCCGGGAAAAGAGCAACCCCAAAGTGGTAAAAGATTACAAATATCTACTTTACAATTTGTCTTCTCACCAAGATAATTTTATACAAGTTTACAATCTTCATCATCTTATGCTCTTCAAAAGGCCTTGAGAATTTTCCTTTCTGATTAAGAAAAAATAGCAATGCAATATTTTTAAAGTCAATTTTACACTGTACACATTAGATACAAATGGTTTGATATATCAGATTTTTTATCCTATACATTGCGAAAGTCAACCCCCCCTTCAATTGGTGGTACAGAGAACAAAATTATCCATATACAAGTTATTTCTCTGCTTTCACATTCCCACCACACAACTTTTTTTTTAATATAATGTTTTAAACTTTAGATTATTTCAAGAAAAATACTTTTACAAAATCATTATCAATTATTACATTTTTCCTTTTTTGTTAATAACCAGGACATGGAAGTCTCTTGGAAGAACTTTTAAAATTTGCATGATTCTCTCCACAGATGACAAGAGCTCAAAGGCCTGGTCACAGTGGCTCCCGGGAGGCCGGTACACGCCCACTGCCCTCACACAGAAACACACAACACAAGGGTTAGAAACAGGGTTTCAAAGACAACCCTCTGGGCCAGGAATGAGGAGTCATAAAATACTTCAATTAGCCATTAATGCTTTAAAAAGGCATTTTTTTTAAAAAGTCCCACCACAAAGGCTCGACTTCAAGTACTAATTTAATGGTTAAGTTGTAATATTTCTTTGAAATAATATTCCTATGGTCCAGAAAAAATTCACCATATTTATAACTGATTTCATGAGCAAAAGCTTTCGATTGTTATATGTACATAAGTCCCTTTTGATCTAATGAGAGGAGAGACCTGGCTTTCGATAAGAATTCACTAGAAAATATATTTCCGTTGTGACTATATAAAACTAATTAAGGTACTTGCCTCCATGGCTCTGAGCTGAGCTTGACTGCCTTCTGTATAAAAATGTTATCCTTCATGAAACGCTGGCCACTTAACATGGCAGAACTTTTAAAACCCAGTTTGTTGTTAACAAAACCTACTGCTGGGTGGTTTTGAATATATTACTTTTAGGCATGATCTCCCCCAACGTGATTTTACTCCTTTTCCGGCTTCTAGGACAGAGGTATGTAGTCAAAGAATCCTATGGTGGATCTGAATTGGGTTTCAGCTACTGTACCTGGTCCTTGTGAATTAAAAAAATAAAGTCACGAAAACCATATAACAAAACAAATTAAAATAAATAATCAAAATGAAGCTGTCTCCAGACCTTCTGCATTGACACACAGGTTTGAAGTCAACCAGAGCACTCATGCCAATCTGGATGGGAGCACTAGGGAGACAGAAACCCCAGTATGAAATCATGTACTTGAGCTGGTTATTTTTAAAAAGTCCCAGACTATGGAGTTCAGGTAACCCACAGGCCATACACCAGTAAATATAGGATTTCATCCAAAGGGCTAGACTGCCCTCAATCGTATACAGAGGCTGAAAACACAGACTCTTGTGCAAAAGGACACTGTCTCTTCTGTTTCCTGCTGAAAAGCCACGAACAACCACGACTTCCTGTGGACCAGTGGTTGGGGGCTACACACACCATCGCACTGGCTGAAAGTCACCACTTATGGAAGTTTCCAGGTCCATGAGAGAAGTGTCAAGGAGTCACTCTGGTAATGAACACTGCAGAACTGACATGTGCCTGCTGAGAAGGAATCACAGTGCAGGACTGTGGAGAGTGGTCTGAAGAAAAGGATGTGGGGTATTTGCAGAGTGTAGCAGGTTCCTTGGACTGAGGTTGCAGGGAGAAGGAACTGAGCCAGAGAGAACAAGTGCTTTTCCAATTAAAGTATATTCATGATGGCATTGTACAACTGAGTGAGCACCACAAAGTGGACGGGAAGGCAGGAAGTACGGTCCTGGGTGGCCGGATTGCACGTGAGCCAGGACAGGGCATTGTACTGCTCCAAAACAAACCTGCCAAGAGAACACACAGACCGGGGCATGAGCCTCAAGAGGGAAGACTGGTTCTCAGATTCTAGCACATTCCAGATCTTAGCAAGAAGGAGGTCTCAAAGGCATCCTCTAACTTGCCTCAGGCTCCTTCCCTTGTCCTTTCTCTCACGTTCCTCCTTCCTTCTAGACCTGGATTATCTAGTACAGTAGCCACCAGCCACATGTGCCCACTGAGCTCTGCCAATGAGGCCAGTCAGAACTTGCATGGACTGCAAGTAAAAGTAGGAACTGGAGCTCAAACACTTGGTATTTTTCAAAGCATGTAAAAGGGCTGGGTGCAGTGGCTCACGCCGGTAATCCCAGCAACTTTGGGAGGCTGAGGTGAGTGGATCACCTGAGGTCAGAAGCCCAAGACCACCAGGTGAGCAACATGGTGATACCCCATCCATCTCTATCGAAAATACAAAAATTAAGTCAGGCGCGGTGGTGCATGCCTATAGTCCCAGTTACTCAAGAGGCTGAGGCAGGAGAATCGCTTGAACCCGTAGGCTAAAGCTGCAGTGAGATCCTGCCACTGCACTCCAGCCTGGGTGACAGAGCAAGACTCTATCTCAAAAAGATAAAAATAAAAATAAAAGAAAACAAGAAAAGCATGTAAAATATTTCATGAATATTTTTATATTGTTACATGTTGAAATAACATTTTGAATATATTGAGTTAAATGAAATACTTTACTAAAAGTAACTTCAATCAGTTTCTTTTACTACTTTAATGTTACTAGTAGGGCAGATCATGAGGTCAAGAGATTGAGACCATCCTGGCCAACATGGTGAAACCCTGTCTCTACTAAAAAAATACAAAAATTAGCTGGTCATGGTGGTGCACACCTGTAGTCCCAGCTACTCAGGAGGCTAAGGCAGAAGAATTGCTTGAACCCGGGAGGTGGAGGTTGCAGTGAGCCGAGATTGTACCACTGTACTCCAGCCTGGAGCCAGGCAACAGAGCGAGACTCTGTCTCAAAAAAAAAAACTTCAATTAGATCTGAGGTTCACATTGTATTTCTATTGGACAGCGTTCCTCTAGGGCAGGAGTCTCCATCCAACCTTTTTTGGCACCAGGGACCAGTTTTATGGAAGACAATTTTTCCATGTGGTGGGGAATGGTTTCAGAATGAAACTGTTCACCTTAGATCATCAGGCATTAAGAGTCTCACAACGAGCGCACAACCTAGATCCCTCGCATGTGCAGTTCACAATAGGGTTCGTGCCCCTATGAGAATCTAATGCCACTGCTGATTGACAGGAGGCGGAGCACAGGCTGTAATGCTAGCTCACCTCTGCTTACCACACGCTGTGCGGCCACGCTGTGGGGGTCCCTGCTCTAGGGGGCCTGGAAGCCAAATTCATGTTGATCAGGTTCTTGGTTTTTATCCATAATTATACATTAATCTTTAATGTATAGTTTCCTAATCATTTAATAGTTAGAAAACATTAGAAAAGACTTGCATATTTTCTCAAGGTATATGAAGAATGTCTGTGGCTTGCCAAACTTCCAGAGAATTAATAAACACTTCTGGGATGCATTTCCCAACTGTGTAATTTATGTTCTAGTCCATTTTTTTTAAAAATCACACACTCTACCTCAGGAAGGATAAAAAACATTTTCAATTGTGAGATGCTTTAAAAGTTCCAGACACTGTCTTCTAACGATCCCTAAATCTGACCTCTTCACCGCCATGAAGTGCCTTCTCTGAACGGGAAGCCAAGGCAACTGTACTTGCCTATCACCGCCCAGCGGAATCGAATGTGATCCACGGCCTGTCCCACACATTTATGGGGGCCGGCAGGTCTCACTGACTGATCAGACACTGTTTCACTGCACAAACGCCAGCATCTTTTCTGTGAATACCACGCTTAAATTAGAACACCTTGGAATGATAAGAGTAAAGGAATATTGTTTCAAATTGCACTGCTACGTTGCCTAGGTTGGTATCTACCTTAAAACATCAGACGTAGTTTTGGAGTCAAGAGGGTGTGGAACCCGCTGAGAATTCCTGGCAGGCAGAAGTTCATCTGTCTGTGCTACTGAAATGTGGTGATGCAGCGAAGCCTGGTGAAAAAACAAAGAGAGTTACCTCTCTGGTCTAGACAATCACGGTGCAGAAGTGAGGGAGGCCATGTCTGCCAGAAGTCAGGGTTTCTACGAGTCTAAAACTTTGAAGCTGCTCAGTAACCCCTCCCAAGGTAATCCCAAATAACTCCTTATTCTAGAGTTGGGGGAAAAAGCAAACTTTTTGAGCCTATATTTTGTCAACTATATTTTGTTTCTTCAATGGAAATAGTCTAGCACACACAAAAATAACATATAATAAGGTCCCAACTGGTCCTAGTAATTGGTATCACCAAGATGCAACAATTATCAATATTCACCACTTTTCTATTTTCATTTTCTGAATTATTTTAAACAAAACCCAAATATTAGCATCTCTACAAAACATTAAAAAAAAAATTAGCTGGGCATGGTGGTGTGTGCCTGTAGTCCCAGCTACCCAGAAGGCTGAAGCCAGAAGACTGCTTGAGCCTGGGAGGATGAGGATGCGGCGGCCTGTGGTTGCACCACTGCACTCTAGCCTGGGCAAGAGAGCAAGCCTCTGTCTCGAAAAAACAAAACAAACAAACAAAAATCAAATATTGTATCATTTTGCTTATAAAAAAGTCAGTAGATATCTCACATAAGGACCTTTAAACGCAAGAGTAATTATCATACACAATACAAATTAACAATGATTCCTTAATATTATCACCTAATCTGTAGGACAATGAGGAAGATAAAGCTCCCTTGTTATCTCAAAAAATGTCTTTTTATATTTGGTTTACTAAAATCATGAGCCAACATGATCTATACATGACAAATGATTAAAGGCACGCACTGTCTACTGTCCCACTGGAAGTAAGATGATTCAACACGGGGTTCAGGCGGTACCAGCACACTACACCTATCATAAAGTTCCTCATCAACTTCTCCCCTAATGATTTTGGTATAGTTTACTTTACTAAATAACTAAATAGTAATATACATAAAGGAGAGCCAATATATAAATGCTTCTCTTTATTTTTTTATTTTCAGGTTGAGTTGATGCCCTAGCAGTTACAAATGATGACTGATTTTTGTTTTCCAACACACTTATGAGCCAAGGATTTGTTTCAGTCCGTTACTGTCATCACTCTTTCTAATGATCACATTGTCCCATCCCGTCCCTGGCCAATAGGACTACCCTCTAAGATGGCTCCTGAGGCCCTGATGTGACCGTAATCATCTTTGGTAACTTTCTTGCTTTTAGGTATGACAAGATGCCCCAGGTTCACTGTGATTACTTCCTGCTTCATACCTGGAATTAGTTGTCTCTTCAAAGAACCATAGTTCCTTTAAGTGACAATGGTATGTAGGAACCACAATCGTGGCAACAGAGGTATTTACTGCTGCTAAGCTTTTTCAGCAGACAGAGCTAAAAAAATGTGTATACTTTTTTAGAGACAAGAAATAAATCTGCGTCCATACTGATAATTCTAATTCAAAATAAAAAATAACATGCATTTTTAGATACCTTCTGTGGTTTTATAATAGTATGTTAAAGTCATTAGGAAAAGAACATTGCTTCACTCTAAGTTTTTGGTTTAATTCCCATCATTTCTTTTTGAAAATATAAGCAGCTGTGTGTGTATGTGTATATGTGTGTGAATATGTGTATCTTGTAGATTACTCCATGGTAATCTCTACTCCACAGAATGATTATATAGAAATATTCCCCATTTTGTTATAGATGATTAATATTTCACTGTCTGGATGCACCACAGTTAATTCAATCAGGCCCTTACTGATGGACATTTAGGTTCTCTCTAGTCTTTCACATATGTCATTTTCTGTTCTGGCAAAGAACTTCTGGACTATTCCTTAGAGGTGGGACTGCAGCCCTAAAAGGAAAATGTGTAGGGCTCATCGTTGAGCAATCCCACCAACACCGGGGCCTCTCCCTGTATCTGTGCCCACACAGTTCAGCAATCCCACCAACACCGGGCCCTCTCCCCATATCTGTGCCCACACAGTTCAGCAATCACACCAACACCGGGCCCTCTCCCCGTATCTGCGCCAACACAGTTCAGCAATCCCACCAACATGGGGCTCTCTCCCCGTATCTGTGCCCACACAGTATGCTGCCAAATCTTTATATTTTTGTCAATCTGTGGGCAAGAAATGGATTTCATTCGAGGTGTTGCTGTTGCTGTTGTTTACCACAAACTGCAAGTAGGGGATCTTTTGTTTTTAACACTTAAAATTGGGATTAAAAGTTTCCAAGAAATACATAGGAAGGAGCAAGTGTAAATGTGCAATGTTTATAGCTGACTCTTATCCTTCTCTAATAAAGAACCTGAAAAGTCCATGGCAAGGCAGGAAGAGGACGGCTAGTTACTACACCTTCGACACAGGCTTACCTTTCCTGATAGTGATGCAGTACAGACGTGGATAAAAACCATTACACTGAACCCCATGCGTCCAACCTAGATTTACCCTCTGGGCCCCACGGTCTCCTCCTTGGGCTAATGTGACTCATTTGTGACATGATTTTGGGTCCTCCTAAATTCTACTCTCTACTTACAACTGTAAATAAAATTTCCTCAGAGTATAAGTAGATACAAGAGAAAAAAGGAACAGAGTAAGATTATGGTGCCTAAGAGCGAAATTTCTACTCAAAATTAAATTTAAGCATAAATCACTCATTCCTTGCAAATTTCCAATATGACACCAAACCAACCTTTAAGAAGAGAGGGCACTGGTTTTGAGCCTGGGGGACACGAAGACCAAAACCACTGGGGAAGATTCTCAGCTTTGGCAGTTGATACAAAATACCCAAGGGCCAGGGGCTGCTGCTTTAGCTCCTCTGGTGCTTCTCTAGAAGAAGACGCTCACCCTGGCTCTGAAAAATAAAAATCCCAAAACCATGATCAGCATTTATCTTAAAGCTTGAAAAATGAACTTTCATGAGTTCACTCTGCACACTGCAGTGAATGATCCACTCTGTGGCAGCACCTCACCAAAAACAACAGGTGACTGAGAAAGGTAAACAGGGCCGGCATCATCTTTGCTGCACACATAGACAAGATACCAGCAAAACTGACAGCCTCGGTCAAGGAAGTACAGATTTATTTGCTTGGGTTTCTTTTCTACAGGATGTAAGACCTATTCCGTGGCATTATTATGTAACAACTAAAATGGAAAGATTACAATCTCTGACAGCGGAAGGCTCTACCACACTCACGTGCTCCTTCACCAGCAACCAAAGACACATGCGCGCACCTGCCTGACCAGGACGTGACACCAGTATGCGCACAGCACAAACGTTCCCTGAGCTGCCAGCAGTGCCAGATCTGCTCACGGAGAAGTCATGTTTTCATCTGCAGCATTCCCCTTCATAAGAGACTCCTGGAAGAAGCTCATTATGTTTTGCTGCAACTGACATTTTTCTTATCTTTAATTCTTTTAGCTAGCTTCAACAATTGAAAGTGTACCTTTCTTGCAAGCAATAAGTAATCCATTTGTTTATAAAAGTCTCTGTTTAAGCTGGGTGCAGTGGCTCACACCTGTAATTCCAGCACTTTGGGAGGCCAAGGCGGGCAGATCACTTGAGGTCAGGAGTTTAAGACCTGCCTGGCCAACATGGTGAAACCCTGTCTCTACTGAAAATACAGAAATTAGCTGGGCATGGTGGCGCACGCCTATAATCCCAGCTACTCAGAGGCTGAGGCAGGAGAATCGCTTGAACCCAGGAGGTGGAGACTGCAGTGAGCCGAGATCGTGCCACTGCACTCTAGCCTGGGCAATAGAGTGAGACTATCTCTCAAAACAAAACGAAGAAACCCTCCTGTTTAGAGGGAAAAAATAATCTGCAGCTACTGCATCAAACTGTATCAATTCTGAGTCAGTTAAAAAATAAAAATCTACTTCCACTTTGAACGCATTCTTTTCCCTGCTATAACGTCTTAACTGGGTATCAAAGAATGTTTAATGGTTCAGAAAAAGGAAATGCTGAAAGCCTCTTGGAGGTCACCTGCGTGCAGGTACTCAGGACTGAAAAAGGCCACCTGACTGGCTTCAGAACAGCACTGTTTAAATCATGACATTGAATTAAAGACTTTTTTTTTCTAGTGTCCACTTCCTTTGTTTCTGATAAAGACTAACTTTTTAAAAATAGACAATGTAAAATTTGTGTTTTTCATTCCCATCACCATTTCCCATGAACAAATTTGTCATTAACTGGTAAGTAACTGCAAAGGAAACAAAGACATTTAAAATCCCTTCCTTCCAGAGGAGGGTAACAAGGGCAAGTATAACATAGGAACGGTCCTTGTTGCCCTCCTCTGGTTTCACCTGCTCTGTGACTAACCTAAGCTTTAAACCTTCGTTCTCTCCACTGTCTAATAAAGTCAGTGCTGGAAATAAAAAGTGCCACCGATGGAAACTTAGGCACTTTACATCCATCTTTGTGTCTAAATAAATGAGTGTGGGCAGGGTTGCTTATACTTGTTGAGTCTAAGATACCAGGCGTAGCTATTTTTCTAAGTCTTAACCCCTCAATCTCATAACATTTTAAATAAACAGTATAATACAATGATGCAGCAGGAATCATCTCACTGTGAAGCAAAGTTACCACAAGCTATGGCAGATCCCTCTAACTCTTAAATCTTCTGTTCATCCCCCCTCCAATATCCCTGAGACATTTAAAGATGAAACCCGTCGTAAGCTCCGGTTTTTTCCTTAATACTCTGGCATTAACCTGGACACATCTGTAAAATCAGTCTCCTGACGGCTCTTGCCATTCCTGCAGGTCGGCTTAGAAGAAGAGGGCTGCAAAGTGACTAAGCCAGGACACGCAAAAAGCATGGCTTTCAGAAGAAGCCATCACCTACAATGCCTTCTTCAATCAGCACAGTTACTCTGCGTATTGAATAAGTACTGCTGTTGTACTAATCTCTTAAAAGCCACTATTTTGGCAAAAAATAAAAACACAAAAACCCTGGGAAGTAGCAAGCAAACTAGAACTAATTTTTGCTAAGAAAACAATGCATAAAAACCCTTGAGTCTGTAATAGAACTATTCGTCTGATAAAACTTATTCATCAGAAATAATAACACATTTCTTTTAGATTCCTGCCTTCTATTCAAAATGGAACCATAGTCAGTGTCCCACACTTATTTCTCTTGTACCAAGGACTCAGACCATTAAGAAATGTGCATGCAGGAAGAAGATGATCGGCTGTCAAGAGGATTAGCTTCCTGAAGGCTGCGGTTGTCTTAAACAACGTACTCCAAATCATCCTTACCCGACTATGCTGGAAGTGGAGAGCCCACACCAATTCCAGAAGGAGAGCCTGGGGGAGGGGACTGGGGAGGAGTTGGGAGAGGAATGGAGGTTCCCAGTCATTAATATGCCAATATCATTGTCCATATCATCTGGGAATGGAAGGTCAACAAACATATCATCTAGAGGGAAGGGGGGGGGAGAAAAGCACAGAAATTAAAAAGATAGTCCATATCAATATCATAATAATCCCACTTAACCTATGTCATGTTTTGTTAGCATATGGCTATAATTCACACACACTGTTAGCAACTTAGTAAGATTCAGTGAAGACCTACTGGGTGCAAGCTATTACAAATTATTCTTTTGTACTCTCTCCAGTGATCTCCTTACATAAAAATATTAACAGAATGCAATAAAGAATATGACATAAAAACCTACACTCTATATAGCCTCCAAAGGCACATAAAAACATGGTAAAAAAAAAAGCTAAAGCAGTAATTTAATCATTAAAGTTGACACCATGCAAAAACACAGTACACTCCATCTATGTATCCAATTAGCATCTAAAATACCAGAGGCTGAACGAATGCATGTTAACAGGTGTGAACTTGCCCTGAAAAATGGAGACTTATTCCAAAAGCAGATCAAAGCACAATGTTTTCTTTTCTTTCTTCTTTTTTTTTTTTTTTTTTTTTTTTTGAGACTGAGTCTCGCTCTGTTGCCCAGGATGGAGTGCAATGGCATGATCTTGGCTCACTGCAACCTCTGTCTCCCAGGTTCAAGCAATTTCCAGCTAATTTTTGTATTTTTCACAGAGATGGGGTTTCACCATGTTGGGCAGGCTAGTCTCGAACTCCTGACCTCAAGTGATCCGCCTGCCTTGGCCTCCCAAAGTGCTAGGATTACAGGTGTGAGCCACTACACCCGGCACAATGTTTTCATTAAGAAATCCTCCCCGACATTATAAAAGTAAGGTACACTCACAGCAGAAAATTTATAAAGAAAAGTATAAAAAGTGAAAACCATCATGTAAAATCCAATCACCATGACCATTTTTTTCTATAATTCTTTTATTTTCTCATATATTTGCTATTCCATTGTAATCATACCAGATATAAAATTTGGTATCCTTTTCTCTATTCCATTTACCGTAAGTAAACATTGGTAGCTGTTACAATTTCTTCAAAAACAATGCAAATGGATGCATATTGAGCGTTTTATAGTTTATAAATAATCATTTTTTTAAACAAATGCCTTAACAGATATTCAAACCAAAAATTTCCATTAAGAATAATCAAATAAGGAGTTTCTCTATAGCAAATTACATTCCCAATGAATCTAGCTAAAGGAAAGTGCTCTCTTCATACTGCTTAGTACTTCATACATTTAGCAATACGTAACTGAACGAGTAACACATCCACGACCATTGCTTGGACCACCTGAGCTGTAACGCTGGACCATTGTCTGACTGGGATGTTTGCAGGTAAGCCGAAATGAGGGATGATTTCCTAATTAAGAGGGGAGGCCACCATGTCCGCGGTTTCCCTGGAGGTGGCGGGCTTCAATTTATCCAGAAAAGGTATTGAGAAAGGTTAGGAGGTAGCGAAGTTTTTTGTGAGCTGGTCATATGAGTAAAATCAATCTGCTAGTCTTGGGCCCCTAGGTTGCCACGCATTTGGGCGGGTAGGAAACTGTGGCTTTTAAGCTTCCCTGAGGCGAGACCTTAGAGCAAGCAACACAAGCTTTTCTGTGGCTGCTCAATTGTTTGTTGTAGACCTGGTGAGAAAAAGAGGGGCTGCACAAAGCGATATAACTCCGGGGGCCCAATAGATGTAAGGATCAGTGGACTTCAGCAAGTACTTTAGGGACCTGTTCCCAGGGAAGGGCGATTTTGTTGTTTAAGAAGATCTAGCCTTAATTAGACTTGTTTCCCCCTCTTGACACCAGGGGCCTGTTTTTCTGATGGCGAGTAAACTGGAGGTGTGGCCGTGGTGAGGAAACAGGATCAGAGTGGGGGCTAGTTTGGTACTGGTTAAGGATTTTGCTGCCGCGTCTGCCCTTGCATTGCCCCGGGAAACGGCATCCTGCTGGGCCTGGTGCCCTCGGCAGTGGATGACAGCAACCTCTTTGGGCAGTGACAGAGCTTGCAGGAGATTAGAGATTTGGGTAGCATTGATTATGGGGGACCCTTTTGTAGTAAGGAATCCCCGCTCTCTCCAGAGGGCAGAGTGGCAGTGGGTGATAAGAAAAGCATACTTTGAGTCAGTATAGATATTTGCTCGCTTTCCCTGTGCTAGCGTGAGAGCTCGGGTTAAGGCAATGAGCTCTGCCTTTTGTGATGTGGTTCCATCGGGGAGGCGGCGTGCCTCGAGGGTGGCTGAATCTGTAACTACTGCATAGGCTGCTTTCGCCGCCCCTCGGCTGTCACTATCGAACTTCCATCTACATAAAAGGTAAGGTCTGGGTTGGACAGGGGAAGGTCAGACAGGCCCTCCCGAGGTTTAGCAAGTGCCTCTATTAGTTCAGGACAGGAATGGGCTGGGGAGGGGGAATGGGATGGAAGGGGAAGCAAAGTAGCCGGGTTGAGTGGAGAAGTGGGATGAAGGCTGACTGAAGGATTTTCAATAAAGAGTAGATGAAACTCCTGTAGGCGAGAGGGTCCTAGGTGAGCGAGAGATTTGTGAGAGAGAAGGTCGGTTAGCCGATGGGGGAGAACACTGAGATGGGCTGGCCCAAGGTAAGTTTTAGGGATTCCTTGGTGAGTTCTGTTGCCGCTCCCAGGGCCCGCAGGCAAGGCTGCCACCCCCTGACCGTGGGGTCGAGCTGTTTTGATAAGTAGGCTACCGGACGATACACGGGGCCCAGGGGTTGGGTTAAGACCCAACCGCAATCCCCTGTTTTCGTTAGTGAACAAGTGGAAGGGGCGGTTGAGATCCGGTAGTTGGAGCGGGGGGGCTGTGGACAAGGCAGTTTGTAGGGTTTTAAAAGCCTGCTTCACTACCCCAGGATGGG